>KZ308782.1:142742-214306 GCA_000376725.2 Ladona fulva
TATATATATATATATATGAAAACGACCATCAGTATTTCCAATGTTTAAAGTTTAATAATAAAACATCATTTCGTCTATTGGACAAAACGAGGCAAATTATTTAACGCCAGTTATTCTTGATGTTGTATCGGTAGCGATGCCCTTTATTTTCAATATGTAATGCTTCAATGAATGACTACTTGGAAATAAAAATATGATATACGCTAGCAATAAGCCTTTGAATAAACATTTAAAGGGTGTTTATCATCTTGAGGAAGTACAGAAAATCATAACTCATTTCAACGCTTGGTCACGATAAATCAAATAGCATTAGCATTACGGCAGTTCCATAAAGATTAGGCGACAATGTTGTATCGAAATTATAAGAATGAGAAGCAACTTATAAAACAGCACATAATCAGAGGATCCTCGAGCAAACTTTTAAGTTTAACGAATTAAAGTTTTGATTTCTAATTGTAATTGAATATTACATGTCCTACATATATTATTTACATTTATTCATAGCTAACAATTTGAAAATGATTTTTCGACCTTATCCATGTAAAAAATTAAATTATTGCCTTTTGGTGAAATTGGAGACTCGGATCAAGAAAATTTCCAGTAGAAATTGCGATTCTACGAAGGAATTTATTCTTAACTACTCTAACAAAAGAATATACTTAACCCTTTAAGCCTCAATGGCTAAATTTTAAGCAGCAAAATTAAACCTGTGCGCACAAATACTTTTAACGGGATAGTTTATTTTCCTCACTTGTAAGTAATTAACTTTACAAAATAAGTAATTTCCGTGGAATGTATCCATGATGATTTGTCGCCAAATTGTCATTAATTTATATTGATAATCCGCTAATATCTATAGGCACAGTCATAAGTTAGGCTAATCGACTTGTAGAGGAGATGGCTGTTGGCTAAATATTTATCTCCCATCCATCTAGAGAAAAGGACGATCAAATACTATGAGCTTTAAAGGATTAAAACGGGTAAAATTAATAAAAATAGTTGGAATAAAGCAAAATGGCTGGAACATTATTCTATCTCTTCGTATAAAAATTACTTTCGCAGCATCAACAGGCATTTCGATAAGGCTGGAATTCGATGAAAAGATCAGTATCAATAAGTAATAGACAAGTATAGTGTGATGAAGACACTAATTTACAACAAAACTAACTGATAACTCTATGATTTGAAATGGAGGCAAGTATTGAGAGGTACGTTCATTTCCTCGTTGCTAAGTCACAGCAGATAAACAAAATCGAGGCATTTTCCCCCTGGAAAGACGTGTCGTGGAGCACGTCATCCACGAGTAATCGAACGGAGTCGATCCGCGTCATTCATTTTCGAGGGAATCGAAGAGATTGATAGTGACGCAGCCCATTCCTCGCCGCCATCTATCTCGGCTGTCGCAGCAAACCCAAACAACACGCGCCCTCGGGATGGCTGCCTCCCGCCCACCTGTTGCCGCCACCGCCGCCGTACGCGGAAATCCCGCCGACACCTCCCTTCTCACATCACGGATGCGACACGCGCTCCATCCCCTATATTCCCCCATTAATAATCGCCGAGTTTTTCTCCCGCGCCGCAAATGGCTTTTCTATAAACATTTATGAGGATCTCCGCACGAGGGAACGTTTTTATCCTCCTCTTATCCCTTTTCTGGAGTTTCTGGGTTTAGAAAACCATCGAGCGCTAGGGGGAAAGGAGTAAGGCACGGGTTTTCAATCAACGGCCTCTCGCATTTTAACGACGCAGACAGGAAGACCGAGTCTCCGTATTAGGTTTTTGCGTCGATACCCCTTTTAATGTCACTCGCTTTTGACAAAGCTTCTCTCGGAACATAAGCCAGTATTAGCGCATCTCTTCTTCGATGCCGTCCGCATCGCGGCCTGGCGAGGCGCATGCCCGTCATGAGAAAACGACGTGAGGATGAGATGGAGCGGGGGCATGCGACGGGATGATGCCCCGAGCCGATACCGAGGGCAGTGAGTCGAAATGAGAGCGATATATTTTGCGGGAAAACTTCATCCGGAATGATTTCTATCGCCGGTCCGTTAAAGGGTTCGAGACCGCAAAAAGGGGGAATCGCTGCCAATTCCAATAAAAGGCGATCGTGGATAAGAGGATGCTCCCCGGATGATCGTGAATCATGAATTGAGACCTGAGGGCGGATTATAAGTACCAATTCGATATTTTTGATTGACTGGAAGGTCATCGAGGCCAAATAATTCCGTTACTATCGCTCTTTTTACATAAATGCAGAAATATTTAGGATGCCGGTTCCATTAATGATCAAGTCTATCGTCCCTTCCAAAGTTTGTAAACGTAAAGGCGTAAAGTCTGATAGACATCGATAATGATCCTTAATAAAAAGGCTTCCCCAATATTTTTTAACAATAAGTTGTCAGGAAAAATTAATCAGATGAACTATTGATAATGTTTTCGTTAAATTGTCAATACAATCTTTCTGCAACGTGGATCTAGATTATACATTTTTATAGACAGTATTTAATACGCTAATCGTCTTAACCGGAGGACTGAATCTTGGGGGTCAACTATAATTTAGCTTTGGATAAGCAGATGATAATGGTGAATGATTGCAGTAGATGCTGAAGGTCGCAATAATGCATTTTTATAATCTAGCACAGAAGCTTTTATAAGCTTGCACATTAGTTACAACTGAATTTCAAACTGAAAGCAATCGAAAGAGCAATGGAGTCGCACTCTAACAGATTAGAACCAGATAGAAACGCTTTTAAGATTCATTCCGTTAAATACTTTCTCGGGGGGCTTTTATCTCCGAAGACAACATATACTCGCAAAGTTGTGCGTTACGCATCCTTTTTTGTTTATCATGTCCCTCCGAAGCATGACCTGCGTTACTGAATAGTTATGCGCTACGTATGGCAAATCAGCCCCGACCACAGTTATTCATCTTAAGTGCGCATATTTAGACATGTCCTCTTATAATTTCATGAAGGTTAAAGTTTTGGTTTTTGGAAATTTAGGCTGTTAGAAATTCATTGCACTCTCATTCAATCTGTGTCAACACTCACGCAACAGGAATGGCAGTATAATGAAATATATAAATTCTCAATGAACCATCAAGATCTTCCTAGATTAATTTCAGTTAATAAACGGAAAGAAGTCCTCCATTTCATCATACATAAGGAGTAAGTACCGGATTAGGGAAAAGAGAACGAAATTAAAATAAAAACTAGAAAAGGAGGAGGGACGTTTCGGAGCGAAAATATTGAGATTGAAAGACTTAATAGGATCATGCTGCGACTAGAAAAGAGAAGCTGAAGATGGATTGAGATGAATTCGCAGGAGAACAAATGTAAACGGCAAAGGATATTTGGAGGACGGAATATATTGGCGTGTTAGATGCCACGAACGTGACTGATTCTGTTACTTTAAATGGCAGAGAAGAAAGGAAAGAATCAAGCTAGAACAGGCATCCTTCATTGGTAGATAGCTCTCTCTGCAACATGTTCTCCAGCCTTCTAAATAAAATTTACTTAAAGCCTTAATAGCGAGCTTACTTTCCTGTAGCTAATTTTATATGCGGGAAACCCTGGAAGTTTTTACTGTGATTTATAGTAATTTAAGTCGAGGCAAAGAAGACGTTGAGGTTTTTATTCGATGAAATCGGAACGGACCAAGCAGCGGGTGAATAATGGATACTAAATTCCAAATAGATGCTCATGTTACTTTTCCGATAACATTACGAGTGATTTATTGGAAATTTGTACCGGAAATCGATAATAATTGCCTTTACTATGCGCTTCGAATGGACGTGAATGGAATTTTTACATTGACGGAGCTCACGATCAAGACTGGCAAGAACTAAAATTACTTCCAAAATAGTGAGAATTAAAGAATGTATATCAAATAAAGCAATAAACTTTCAAAAATCACGTTTTTGCTCTAACGGAGGAAAAATGGTTATCCACACAGATGACTTAATTAATTTAACTGGCGTCAATTGGTGCATAGCTTAGTCCAAACGAAATGTATCCGAAATAGAAGCTTAATTTATTAACCAAATGGAAAATGACGGAAAAAATTGATTCGGGTATGTTTTACAGAACCATTTTGTAGTTTTAAACTGAGAAGTTGGGCAAATACTGTGGAGAAGGACAAAGACTGAGGAGACAAGTCTATGTTGGAAGCAGTATCTACTAAATGATTTTTGACGAAGAATTTCTTGGGTAAACGTTCACTACTCCGAAGGGAATAACATTTTTCATCATTTTCGTAAAACCAACAGAAACATAAGTTTGGGCTCCCGGATAGCCAAGTGGGTGCGTTCGCCTTTCGTGGAAGCGGACCCGGGTTCGATTCCCGGTGGAGGCCTATATGTTAGAAATGGCTGTAGTTGTCGATGAACTTTTACCAATACTGTTATTACCCCAACATAAGTTTTCCTGCAACATTAAAAGCTCTGAGACGAGTCGTCGTATTTAAATTTGATGGCAACTCTTTCGCTGCCTTCAATTCTTTCGTGGAGTGTATGCCGTGAGTTAGCGTTGTCACTCTCTATTCGTGATTTGCTGCGTTTTACCGCTCCGACTGCGAGGTGCTGCTCTACTTTGGTCGAGTGTAACACGCGAAGACCTAAATCTATTTAAAACGGACGCGATGAGAATAATTATTATTAAACTGAACAGAACAGCCGATGTGAAGCAGCTCTTAATTTTCCATTGCGATAATACAGATAAATTCATTATTTCGCAGTATTGTGTGAGTATAAATAAGTGCAAGAATTAAATAATAATAAAATGTGTGAAAAGTATAAGGAAAATTTACTATACTGATAAATCGAGTCGGTGTAGGATAGCATGGAGTATAAGAAAGGAGATAATATTGCAACTTTTATCGGGCTTTAGATAACCTTTTTCGGTCTGCTGACCGGTGGCTATTACCCAAAATACAGCATCGTTTTATTATAAAATCTTACCGATCAAAAGATATTGAATAAAATTAAAGCAGAGGGCAACTGAACAACTTTCCTTTTTATTAAATATGCTAATTTTATTTAGAAAGGTAGTTTAGCAAGACGCTTACTGAATGAACAAGAGCTATGTAATGGATCCGTATTTACATATGTAATCATGAAATACTTATTTAATCAAGTCATATATTGTTACAGTACTATAATATTCACGTATTGTTGCAGTAGTTACGTATAATCTACACTTAGTCTACAGTAGGTTATTTTAAAATCCAAATGGGAATCTTATCCTTCAAGATAATTTTAGGCGATGTACGAAGGGGCTGATGTAGCTTACCGTAAACTCATTGATTGAAAGGAAAATTGCGCTTGCTTCAGCATATCTTCGGTGTTTGAAGCAGAGTAAGAAAGAAAGGAAACCGTTTGGAAACCCTGCCCTTTCTCGTTGAGGGAGTTAGTGGGATAGAGAGGTGACGTGAAGTGGGGAATGAGCAGCGCTATAAGTTATACTTCTGAGACAGCTGTTTAAGTCACTTTGGAAACGGTCGATACGAAGAAGGCTACGAGCGGCCATTAATGATTCGACTGACATTTTGTTTCCTCTGGGACGTGCTCTGATTGTCATTTGCCTACTGAAGATCCCTCCCATTTCAACCCTCTCCACCGAAGCCACTGCTCGACTGCCTTTTTATGGAAACAGCGGACGGAGAATAAGAAATCGTTCGGTGAAACGGATAAAAATTTGATGGCAAAGCTTAAATTATTTATTTCAGAGAGAGTTATATCCAACACATCATACGGTGAATCCAAATCACAGGGCGGCAATACACCATGTCATGCGTCACCTTTCCTCGCGAATCCACAGGATTCCGATAATTATTTTACGTCGTTTTATTTTCCTTCTTTGAAACAATAAAGTATTCCTCTATAGTCTTAGGATCGAAGCTAAGTCACGAATTTGAAATCATTCTATTATAATCGGTTATTTAATATGATTCCCATTTAATCATAATCTGCAACGGAATATCCCAAATATTAAACAGTTAAGATTTCAAAGACGTTAGTATAAATCCCATTTTATTTGAAATGGGAGATATTCTAATTTCTCTCTACTTAAGAAAATACGGTCGACGACCAGATATTCGGTCCTTTTACCTGTGTTTTGATTTTTTATTCGATTAACTCGGAATTCTTTTTTGTTAACAGAAACACATATTTACGTAAATTAATGTAAAAGCTCTTTTTAATGCCATAGCAAAATTTTAATAAGCTGTTTCGATGCCATAGCTACTTACTCATGTGCTGGCAATGCCCTAAGACAGTAACTCTTTGTAACAGTAAGCCTTTGTGGTCTCAAATCCCACTTCCCATATTAGCAAAAGATACAAGTTCCACCGATGTGCAGAAAGTTTGTTTTACTGACTAGTGAAAGTGAATGAATTACGAATACTTAGTTTGTTGATTAATAACATGAAACAGTTGGAAAATTTAATTACAATTAAGCAAAATATTGAAAAAATAGAAAGCAAAATGATAAATTACAACGGCTTCAACAGCTCAAGTCCTACTATGCAGGTTCGGAAGTCCGCGTCTCACCGCCTTACCCACATAAGTAATTAAATCTAACTTCTGTGTGCGATCAGTTTTCCTTTTAGCTCCAAAGTCGCAAAGAATGCCTACGATTGAAATAAAATGTTATTTTTATCAGGAGCATTTTCTAACAGTCTGCAAGAGCATTTTTTCTCGGTCCGATGAATTAAACAACGTTTTTCGAGACACTTGCTTTAAGAAACCCACCGGACGAGATGTCACAACGAGAAGAGATACGATCTGGAGTAAGTATCGACATGATCATTCCGTGGCGCATCGGCGTGCGTAAAATCCCTCTCTCCGATGATTCCTCTCGGAGGTCCTCGAGTCGACAACGTGCGTCTCAGCGGGCAGCGCGTCGACAGGGGGTAAGGTCTGGACCTCTGCTTCCCAGACGCGGTGGGGTTCGAGGCAGCGACGACAGATCCCGCTGCAATCTAGCCTCCCACAACGCCGCATCCCACGCTCCGTGAATGCGAAATACCCTTCGGAATATGGGACACGCTCCCATACTATCAACGATCAACAGGCTTTCTTGGGTGAGGAGGTATTCCTCATCTGCGCATCGGTTTCAAGGAGTTCGATGTCTTTTTCCGGGAGTTCTTTATAAATGGATACCGTACTCGGTTAGAGATTAGCAGGAGAGGACATGTAAGTGAGCTGTTTGATTCTTTCCCCAGGGCTCAATTTTTTCTCAGTATGAATACCAAAATAAATAATTATTTATATTTCTTTAATTGAAACAGGACGACCCGAATTATATCCATTTAATTAACTTTATTATTTACGAACACTAACAACCATTCCCCAACCGAAAAAATCCGACTAGTTGTGACTCGATCCCGGGACTTCGGTGATGGAATTTAGAACATAAAAGGTAAAATAGATATTATTGGCCTAAATTAGAGCGTTAGACAAAAAGATATGTATCCTTGATTGTCTTCTTGGTATTCAGTACAAGTTATAGTGTTCCAAAAAAAGTGTAAGTAAGACTAATGACACGAGCGACTTCGTGATTATTCAGGCCTTAATGAATTGAAAAGTTAACCAATCTGTTAGGGTATGAGTAATTTTCTCTCGTTTAACAGCTAGCATGTTAACCACTCCGCCACCGCGGCCGGATAAAACATTCATAATAGAGACGGTAGTGCGTTTTTCTAAAGGGTTATAAGGGTCGTGCTCGGCCAGCAGCTCTTAACTACTTCTTTGTCTACCCCGCTGGCTTAGACCAAGAGTATCTATATCATCACCGTTTCTGTACTACATTACGTCTACTTTTAAGTGTGGGAAATATCTTAAAATAAAACTCTAAAAGGAATTGAAGTAGTCTTCAGCATAGTTAAAAGTTGTCACCAGAAGCCCAATTCGGTCGCGTTTGGCAGTTTGATGAAGGGCGAAGTAGACAAGCCATTGGTTCAACCGTTACTACTCACCTACCTACTTCTTCTACGTTTTCCTTAGCACTGCTCGAATTGATCTTGCTCCCTCGGCATCCTTGGGCAATTCACGATTCTCAGGAGTGAAGATTTCTCCTGAAATGCACGTGCAGATAAGGGAAAGCTTGCTCGCCCTTAAGTGATTTTTGCGAATGGCGAATCACGAACGCACGCTCAGTCCAGCCCTACCCCAAGGGGTTAACGCATCGGCTTGCAGAGTTTGGATACACCCATGTGGAGTCATCCACTCCTGCTTGTGCGAAGAGGAGTGGCTCCGCCTAGCACAGTACGAGACCACCCCGGCTGCTTACCCCTTCCTCTTTTTTTCTCTCTCAATCAATCTGCTTCCATTTTAAATAAATCATATCGCCTGTCTACCCCTCTCTTCTCGACCACATACTCTTTATCATGGTCGCCTTCGTTACCTACAGACGCTACTAATTCTCTTTCCAAGATTTGAAGGCAAATTGTTTAATTTTTAATAGGTTCACTTTGCTCTGTCTCACAGCATTTTTCGTGGGCCTTAATAATACATACCCTGCATTTCGCCATTGGATTTCAAAGGGGTAAAATTATTAAACCGACTCATACCAAGCCATGCAGGAATACTTTTTAATAATTAGCAAACCATACCTTAAAATTTTATGACAGTGTTTATTACGAGTATATTCCTTGTAAGTTAGTAGTATTAGCAGTGATACTGATAAAAGTGGTTAGACAGCTTAGGTCATTTCGCACGTAGGCTCCCACCGGGAGTCGAACTCGGAACCACTTTTACAGAAGTTGAACGCGTTGCCCACTTGGCTATCTAGGAGCCCCTGTATACTTCCACTATGGTATAATCTAAAGAGGTAAAACATTATTCGTTGTATAAACGTGAAATCGTTGGAACTGATTTTGGAAATTCTTTCAGAAAATGATTTTTAGCTATATACTACAGAACCGAAAATTACCAAAAAATTCAGACTTTCTAGGTTTGTTAATTACAATACGATTAAAATATATTAACAATGCGAAGTTATAAAATTAAGGTCAGTTCGGCAATTTTCCGACTTATGTAATTTTAGCTTTATGCAAGGCTTATACAATGTTCTTGGTGTATTTATGTACTATAGCGCAATATGCGACTGAACTGTACTCGTGATAAAAGGCACGAAATTATACTTACATTATCAAATAAGAGCACTGAAGAAAAAGTCCTGGCAAAAACCTCCTTCGTTTTCCAAGTTCATTCTCAGAATTTGAAAGAGACAATTTGAAAAGAACCGTATACTTTTAACGAATCCATTCACGCATTTCCCTCTATGTCTTCGCCAAATAAACTCCTGCCTTTCTGTATCCTAGTAACTCGAGAGATTTATTAGCATAAACGAGACCATTACGCATGTATATCATTGTAAACATATGTTGAATCATTTTCAGCCTATGGCGTGATTTAAGAAGAGATAAAATTCCGCCCTACATCTTCATCAAAATTAGATGAAGCGAAACTGAGTGCGACAAAAATAAAGCCGGGAGACTGAAAATTTTCTTGAGAAGATGGGAGCGATGAAAAGCGAAAATATTATGTCTGTGTGTATGACTGTGCTCCTTTACTTATTGAATTCAATAATATTGCCACGAGAAAAGCCTTGCTATAAGAAACAAATCATTAACTTAGACTGTACGCTACAACCTCAGGGCTATTATATGGGTCCAACTCGTGGATGCAGGTCAAATTATAAACCATTATATAATTAAATTATAGACCAGGAGATCTGGCCTAATATTGTGGAACGCCATCTAAAAATAATTCCGAAACGTACTTCGTATTTTCCATAAATTAATAAATAAATACCTAGAAAATACGATGTACGTTTTGGAATTATTTTTTTCGCAGGCAATTAGTTTAACTTTTAATGGAGACGAGTAACCCAAACATCACTTTCTATGCAAGATTTAGGTCCTTTTAATTCCACTTCAACAAATCCTCTACCGTCTAGACCATTTCCAGTCACTCCGTCAACTTAATATATCTTCTCCAGCTATTAGGGTCCGAAAAGTAGTTAAACAATAAAATAGCGACAGCATAAATTTTAAACCCGACGAGAATCAAGCCTACGAAGAGTCTCAAAAGAATTCCGTGACAATACGGTTCGTTTGTGAGGCGGAGGAATATGAAAATTTATAGGTAGCAAACCGTAATCGCGTCGGAAAATTTCAACGCTGAGGATCTGATTTATCGGGAAGAAGCCGCCTCGGGCGCAATTTCCATTCGCCGATTCTCGCTTCCTGGACGCATTTTTTGTTCGGGCGACTGCGATGGGAAAATGGCTTCCCGATATTTTACGACTGTTGTTGCAGAGGGGAAGTCGAAGGAAGTGCTCTCTATTTATAGCCTCGTCGATGTAAAGGGAAAGTATCATTCGGCCGCCTCAACGCAAACCCTAAAAACCGCTGTCCACAAAGCAACCGCGATGTAATGCGCTACTTGTATACCTTTTACGCTAAAGCGCGTGCGCTACCATGCTGATAGCTGATACGCCATACCTTCTTGACCGAGGCGTGTGGTAAGCGTGAGGTAGTGAGGGATACGGAAAGGAATATGACACCTATAAGTTTTCGTTTAGTGGTCGTTAAAACTTTTAAGTGCTGTTGCCAGGGTAACAAAATATCGGCTGAGTCAATCAGCTTGATTCACATGAATTTTTGAAAGGCACTCGAATTACGATCTTACGTATTTACTATTTTTTTACTTTTCCTTTAATTGCGACAACATTGGTTATCGTCGAGGATGGCTCATGATTATTAATGACAGTTGATAATGCTTTTCGTGGATTATTCAGGACAGTAGCTCAGTGAGCGGGGAGCATTAAGATGAGGTTTTGGCAATTTTGCAGGAAATTAAATTAAAAAGCTACTAGGAAATTTGAAACCGTTTCATTTAACTTCCTTCACCTATATGTTTAAAAAAAATGACGAAGAACCTTAGGCCAATCCGAATTAAATTAAAATGCAAATTTAACCATTTTGAATTCATGCTCATTAAAGGATATGAAAATTCTTTTTTCAACTCCTTAATTTATTTAGGTTTCAGAGATTCTTCACAGCTCCCTTCTCGAGGGGGTGATGATGATGCTAAGCATCGAAACTATGGTCGCATCAGTTTAAATACTTTGTGGATTGTATATTTAAATAGTTCTGTGTAACCTTGTGTAGTTCTCTATCTGTCGTTTTTTTCTTTTTTTTAACTCCCATTAGCAATATATTTTAATTCTTTGACAGAAAAGTGATATATTTAAGAAGAAACTGTTAAGTCTCAATCTTGTTTAAAAGAACGTGTTACTTATATATAAATGGGAAATTTATTGCTCCATCTTTATGCACCACGGCCAATATACACACACTATGAGAAACAAAGGAAAATCTGTCCCAAAAAAGTTTCGTAATTGCCAACGGCGATTCATTCATCAAGAGGGAGCGTTTAGAACTGCGAGACAGTGTCTTAAACGGTGTGGGAATAATTTTTCGAGCGGGAGCAAGATGTCAGACGAATGCAGTTCGTCCACTTCCGCATCCGGCCGACACGTATTACACGCGGATGGGAAAGCGTCAGCAGGAGAGTTGAGGGAGATGGTATAATATGGCCCCGTGCGTCGTGTAAATCAAAGCGAGAGATCGTTATCTGGAGGCTCCTTTCATAAACTCGTACGCCCGCGTGCTCGGAATACATAAAAACCCGGAGCGGACTTTCGCCAACGTGACGTACATACTGAAATGAGCGATTTTTATAGCTAAAAGAAAGCGTAAATGCAAATGCGGACGGGAATTGGAGAGGAAAATAAAGGCGGGGAATGGGGAAGGCAGATCAGCTGAGGAGGGTATTCTTCTGTCACTTCCATCGTAATCAAATTATACTCCGAGGCAGAGATTTAATCGCACTCTAATTCTCGGAGAAGGAAACTTCAGCAAGATTTTTTTATGACTATCCTCGAGTGGATGCTTTGGCACGTTTACCTGTATGAGTGAAGGAAAATGTAATAATGCGCGTATGAAAGGTTATTACGCGGCTGGAGACGCCGTAAGTTTAGTAATTGCGAGCCAATTTCAGAGTGAGAGACCTGTTCTGCCACTTATTTCATTTTTAAAGCTGTGTTCTAGCTTTATAAAAGGTCGCATATGAGGCGAAAAGGGTGCATTTTGCGGTGAAAACTTTATTCGTGCGAAGTGATTTACGTATTTGAGGTGACTCATTTCAGCTTCATGGGGAGCGCAATTCACAAGAATATTTCATATGCGGTGATATAAAGGTAAATATTAATTGTTGAGCTTACAGGCGTTTACGTATATGTATTAGGATAAGATATGAATGAAGTAATTTGGTTTTCCTTTCTCTTTCGAATAATGACAACAAGATAAAAGCGCAAGGGCTCCCGGATAGCCAAGTGGGCAACGGGTTCGACTTGGATGAAGACTACTACTACTACTACGATGAAAGCGCAATATGTTGTGCAACATTTTGAAAGGAGCTATACTATCGTTTTACGTGATAGGGAAAAATATGTCAAATCATTTCCACTTTATGTATCACCAATGTTCATTGTCAATGAATCATTTACATTGACTATTTATCTGTAGAAAGTACTGAGGAAAGACTGAGGCAGTATCCAGCAATAAATTGGTGCACGAAATATCTGAAAAGTATTTATCATAGAGTGATAACTCGTCCCGGCAACTGCCGCGGTCCGAGAAAGAAATAAAAGACGAAAGAAATGATGGATAAATGAAGCGGTGGAATAGGAAGCAAGCATCGAAGCAGTTTGTTTGAACATGAGTGGATGGATGATTTAGCGTCGACCAATTGGTTCTTTTGATGCTATCCTAAGTTCTTTTTGTTTTCTCGTGCCACGAATGATCCCGATTGACAAACGATAAGAAGCGATCTACGTGATGGAAGAGGCAGTTGTGGGAAGGGTCTGAAGATGGGTGCTTATGTAGAGCGGGTGGCCTGAGAATGGCCGTGGGAACGGGTCCATTCAGGTAGGAAGAATAACGATCGATTGAAGAGCAATACGAGAATAGCCGACTACTGTAGTGACCAATCGTATGCTTATAATCAGTCAATCTGAAGGAATGCTCACGGAGAGCGCCCTATCATCATCATAGATTAAACAGTTTGCGAAATTATCTTACTCTGAAATGAAATACTCCTTCCTGCGTCTTTTTATCGCATGAATCGTGTAAGGGAAATCATGTTCGCCGTTGGTGGTTCCTGCTGTAGTCAAACTATGCGAGACTTAAAGGTAAAAGCACCAGTACGGTAAAATTCGAACGAAGAAAGCGCGACACGAACTCAAAACCAACTCCAAATTAAGGCGACAATGTTGATTCTACGGTCCTTAGACGTAAATTCGGCGGGCCACTGATGCCTCAACAGCCGGTCGTCTTCTGCGGCCGCCTCACCGGGGAAACAGGGATCCTTTCCGAACGGACATCTCAACTCAATTCTTCCTCTAAATATTATTCTCGCTAACCTCTATGGGCCATATGGCTGCTTTTCGCGCCCATAGCAATGCAGTTGCAACTCGATGATCAATTATCTTTCTTTTAGAATACAATTCGGCGTTGTGAATTCGTCAAAAATACTTCAATTCAGGAATTTCTCTTGGCTCCATCTTTTCTCCGGCTTATATACAATTTGTACTAGTTCTCGCATTTAAATAAGAATCAATTCGTTCATAGTGAAATAATATTCTCTCGATATGGTAAGATCTCAAAATTACAACCAACTTATTTGATTGCGGATAATAATGCTTTCGTTTATTTTCGGCATCACTACGAAGACACACTTTATTCTATTTTGTTAAAGACATTTATGGAATTGCCGCCGTAATATACTTATTACGGCAATAAGGGGCTATGTTGCCATGATTAACTCATGCCATATGGATTTTTATTTCATAGTTTATTAAAAAGAAAATATAACTAGCTAAAATCCACAAAGCAAATGTGGAAAAAGCGAGAAAAATCATCTCTGTGGTTGTCCTCTTCCTAGCTTAGAAAAGGGCGCGTTAAGATATATCCGCCTATGGTGCAAGATCCCTAGGTTCGGTCCCCCCTATAACTAAGAATTACTTATATCCTGGGAATTCCTAGTTAAGAATAAAATTCATCTGGCTGCAGTTTACGCTGGACTCCGCTGTCTATTAACCTCAATCCCGTATCTCAAGATTCATCCCGCCAAGAGCGAGGCTAGACGTCCTCTGCCGGGCGAACATTTCCCGATAATCCATCCTAAATTCGGCCGCCGCCCCAAACATAAAGCGCCCCCTCGCCGCAGACGGTCCAACCCCTCTCTCTTACGCCGACAAATGACTAACCGACACACTCAACTCCATTCTTCCGTCTCCCTTTCCAAAATCACAAACGGTGCGGTGCGCGATGTTCTCTTTTTTCTATGCCTTTCCTGTAGAGAGGCTTGCCAATTAGTCAATCCACTCGTTAGTGAAAGATTCAGCCACGCAAATCCGAATCCTTTCTACGATTCCGTCCAATTTATCCTTTCCTTTTCCACGTTTCCCTATTCCATCAGAGAATTCCCTCTCAGATTTCCTCTCGGATTCTTGCACTTACTCCCTCCGCACGGCTCCTCGTACCCCAACTTCAACGGGTTTACCACCCACATAAGAGCCAGCATTTGCGAAGGTAATTTCGTATATTACTCAATACATAGCAAACATGAGGATTAGAATTGGACCAACGTGAAATATTAGGGGGATATTTTCTTAGAAAACTTTCGAAGCAGGTAATGTTCATTACACGAAAAGCTTTATAAAATATCATCGATCATACGTTAATTGACATGACTATTCTTGAATACGGAAGCAATGAAACCAAACCTACGGAAGGAAATCTTGTCTTTTTCAAGAAAATGGTTGAATATGAAAATATTTTCAATCCATAAATGTAAATCGGAAATATCTTGGATAGGAATAGGTCATTCAAGCGATAAAATAGCTATTTTCGAACTGCATAAATAAATTCGTCAGAATTATTAATCACATTGTATCCCACTCTCAATGTAAAGTAAAAGCGAAAAAGTTCTTGTTGAACATGAATGCCCTCCTTTATCTTAGAATTGGTGTCTTAACAATCGTCCTGATTCTTACCTTAAAGGCAAACCTAACTTTGCTTCTGTATTGGTCCACTGCCAAACATCTCATGCTAAGTGTCATATGTTATCGGTTACTACCGTCCAAATGAACATAGCACTTGTAACTAATGATATTCATTAACTTAAAAAGCATTTGTACAACAAGTCCGCCAATCTACGGTTATCCCCGCGGATTCTTACAGGTTCTACTGTATCTCATCGTCAGTATTTTACAAACTTTAGCTTCACATTTCAATATCTTTCTTACGTATCCACCTTCCGTTCTTCATCATCTTATACTCCTTGTGTTTTTCTTATCCTGTTCTTCATTTCTTCCTACATCGTCTCCAACACCATCAATCTCTCGTCTGGAGCGACAACACTTCTTATCACCTAGAAATGGAAGCTGTCTTACCAGTGAGCATTTGTACACCTAGTGAACCCCGGGAGGGTACAGATCGAGCTTCGTTTCTTTTAGCCATCCAACGCGCTCCTCCCTTCTATTCAATTCTTCGATTCTTCTCGCTTTTCCCAATTTCCTTTTTTCCTCGGATTTAATCTGCTATCAGTCGCGATGGCAATTGCCAAGGCAGGGAAGCGGGGGTCCATTCTCGGCGAATTTCTCGCCGTCTGGGTAAATATAATGCATCAACCCGTGAGTTTCCCTCTTGAATTATTCATATGCCGACCTTGACTCTCAAAATTTGAAATTTATTTGCCCGTCGGGGGGAGGTTAAATCTCGTGCCATCTATTCGAATGTCGTTTGTTTGGATCGATTTCCATAACAACTACGTCTCGGAACGCGAACTAATTTTCTTTTGATGATTCTAGACTCCCTCTCTTTCGGCGTTCAAAAGTCATCTCGGTCAGATTATGGGATATTCAAATTATTTTATGGCACTAATGGGCGTAGGGTGCTAAAGTTGTATTTGTAATGCGTTTAGAAAAAACGATGAGCCCTCGATAACTGATTGCGGTTCGCCTTCCCACTAAATAGGATCGAATGGAGGCTCAAGTTTTTTTTTAACCTACTCATCTGACGATGATAACGCCACCTCCCTTTCGTTAGTCATTTGTCTCCTCGTTTTCTCTCGCAGCCGTGAGAAGGGGAGGCGCTTTGGCCACTCCCTCTACGTCTGTGTCCGACAATTTGTCTCGCTTGCCCTCCCCCCTCTCCGAAATACTTTCCCACGCCTCCTTCTCTACAGATTGTCGTTGTAATTGTCTTTGTTAACCCGCCCTCGGACAATTCCGCCTCAAGAAATCCGCCATCTCACCGAGCCTCAGGTTTGCACGCGTGTGTTAGCATAATTGCATAACTTCACTTTCCTCGGCCTATGACTCCTCCAGTCCCCTCATCCGCAGAGGCTCTTTCGGAGATGATTCCAGCAACGACTGTGTATCTTCTCATTCTTCGGATTCAGAGGTTATGCCAATCGTACTTTTTTTACATTCCTGTTGGATTCATTTTAAGATATTTAAAATAAGTTATTTATTTCAATGTAAATGGAGGAATAAGAAATTACGCAAAAGAACCTCTGCCATAGATAGTAGCGTATCCAGGTCAGGTGTCCAATCTCTGTCCTGTCAAGGTGGCTGTAAGGAAAAAGTTTTCGATAATTTTTTCTGGAGATACACATTGGAAGACGTACGCACAATATTTATGACTGTCTTCTAAAAATCAGAAAACCATGCCTGTAATACCCTTAGTATACCGCAACTCTCCAGGAATATACGAACAATAGAATTATCACCGGAGCCAGCCCGTAGTACGGACCAATTCCGGGGGGATGGTATAGGGGGCGTATGACGTTGCTTCAGTTAAGAAAACGGTGTAAATTAAGAACTTTTTGATAAATTTTCATTCATTCCGAATAGAAAGTTTAATGAATCAATCAATCGAATGAAATAATAGTTGTCTGTCTAAAGGTATATCCACTTTCGATAATAATAGCTTCAGTTTCGAAGAGAACGGTTATATTAAACTTAAATATTATAGTGATGATAATTTGAGCAATAATAATGATGTTACCTTAACGATTATTATTTTTTGATAAAATCTTATGAATTTAAAAAATTATTCTCTCAAAAAGAAGAGAAAGTCTTAAAATAATTGTCTTCAAATAATTTTACAGGTATCTAAACGGAAGGTACGCCCGCATGACACCCTTTCCGGGGCTTTAATCTACCTCGGGCCGAACCTGATTATCACTAAATCTTTGACTGCAGTAAATTGACTTTTTTAACAATCCATCTAGATCGAATGTTACTTATGAGAAGTTATATTTTATAAAATTACTAATCCTTTCCTTGGTTCATGATTAAGAATGGGTGTGTGTGTTCCGTGCAATCTCATCGAGGATTACGGCAGGAGGCGAAGGCCGAATCGGGCAAATGCACCGTGAAGTAGTCAAATTTCACGCCACGCGGTCGACTTGATCATAAATCAGGAATGTGGAAAATTGATATCCGATGCCATCGATCAAAGCACGCATAGCGAGACTATAAATTATCTGCTGCTCCATCAGGCCACCTCTAGTGACTCATCTCTGATACTGATTCCCCTAGAGGTATTAACTAGACTATTGGAAAGCCTTGTTTAGAAGGAGATCTAGCACCAATAGTAGCTCAAACAGTTAAAAATGATTGCTTATATGACGATATTTTCTCAAACGAAGAATTTGGATCTGTAACTCCTCTCAAATGAGATGTCTACCATTAAAAAAAATTACCCGAATTATCGAATACACGACATGAACGATTTATCATACTTTTAATTACTTCATTTTGAATATATTATCATGTAGGTCCATCTCCTTTCGCAATCATGGTATTTCCATTATTTTTCATAGAGGGGCGTAACCAGAATTCCTCTTGAAGTCCTGAGCCATGAAGTAAACGCAAAATCGCCTACATTCCTTATGCAGACAAACTTCTCCCCTAAGTGAAATAAAGATGGAATCAAACTTATATATACATACATCCCCAGCGAGTCACCAATGGTGTAACTGTAAATATTTAAACAGTTACAATTTAACTCCCATTACCTCAAATTTTTAAAACCTTTTGGCTCTGGAGGTGGATTTAACACCTAAGTTTAACCCCTGGTTAAAGATAGTCGAAGATATTCATCGAGATTCCAAATCATCATCTGTTTTGATTCGAGAAAATCTTGTGGGAATATAAATGAATATTACGATGAACGTAGTATATACTTAGAACAGTAATGTATCGCAATATTATGAATTCTTGAAATTATTTATCAATTATATTCTTTCTGAAATGTTCTTCACGGTGGCAGTAAAGGGTATTCGAGGAGGAATAATCTGAGAGAGCTCTTCTGGTAATAATATTTGTCTTCACAGAAGGAGTTAAAAGTGGAGTCAAGACAATTTGGAAAGGCTGCCAGCAGATCTAGGAAATATTCTTGGTATATGAACTTTATTAAACCTTCTAATCTACGTTAAACTACGAAGCAGAAGCACGCTCGAGAACCGCCACTGTCCTACAAGAGCTCCAATATCAAGGTAAGTGTATAAATAATCTCCGTGCTTTTTCGAGAGCGTCAAAAGAACGGCTTCAGAAGATTACAGCATTTGTGCCCAAAGAAAACCTTACCTAAGATTATCATGCGAGAATAATTATAAAATTTAGATTATTTTCTCATCATAAAAAGTAGTGAGCGCATGTACTTATTTCCTTTGTGGTCACATCATTAAATTTACTTTTAATTTTAATGAGTAGAACCTAGAGAGTGTATTGGATTTAAATCCCGAGAAAAAGAAGGCAACGTTCTAGAATCATTATCAGAGAAAATCCCATAGCGGGAAAAGTGAAAGGAAAGTAAGTACAGGAATCGCATTGAAATAGTTTTTCTTCTTCTTGATCCGCGAAGAAATGAGTCACCATTCTGCCTAGTGAGCGTAAAATATTTACGTTTATTTTTGCTAACTCCATTTCCAGGGATACGCCACTTGAGAAAATAATGCGGCAAAATAAATACGTAATTAATTATTTGTTTACGCAGAGGATTTTCGATTGCCGTCTGTTATTGGCAGAAACAAGGCATAACTTAAAACACCTACGGATTATCATACACCCCAGTACTACAGTATTTATGAATCTCGAGCAGTATTTTATTTGATTTACTTGAAAATCTCAATGATTTATCCAGCATTCGTCTTTCTGAAGTAACTCCGAGACCAAATAAAACACGAGAATCCCGCGTCGCATTCCAAAAACAATTTTAGTCATTTATACTCTCGGTGCATTTATGATTGATGAAATATTGTGAGGAAAATCAAGCGCTCTCCCATCTAAGAAGCATTCTTATTTTAATAGCTGAAATAGTATTAGAAATGAAATTTTCCATTCCAAGATAACATGGGAAAGCGGGCGTTATAGAAATGCCATATCCTGCCTACCCAAGAGAGGCAACTCTCTTTTCACTCATAGAATAAAGAGAGAGTTTTCTATGGTAATTTCCCGAGCTCTCCTGAGTTTCCGACACGATCCTTAAACACAGAATTCATAACGCAGATTCCTTTTTTTCGGAAAGGCTGTAAAAACCGCCGGCAGCGATATCCCGAAGCTCTTGTCAAATAAGGTCCGCTGTAGCTCGGTTCATATGACGCCAAAGCCAATAGTAGGAATGGGGAAAATTGTTTTCCCAGCAAGCGATCGCGGTTTCCTTCCGCGAAGTTGAAGAAAAAGTGGGGATTGCGATCTGGCGAAGGAATTTGATTAGCCATCTTCGATTCCTTAACGCGACGAAGCTGATAAACGAGCTGCCACTATTCGAGGGGAATCCGTCCTCCCCAACCAGCGCAGGTTAAACACTACGTAAATATCTCTATTTGCTAGCTTTTTTCCGCCGAGTCGAAAAGCGTGTTTGTGTAGAGAAACAGCTTAAAAGGGCTCTGTTGGTTCATAGAGGTCACCGAGGTTAGGTTTTCTTAGGTCGTGTGTATTTTCCCCACCCTAAAGCACTGCCTATTGATCTGACCCCTTTCGTGAGATGAAAGTATCCAAGTCTTTCGCTGCGAGGGGTTTAAACCCTTGGATTCCGGTGAAATATGCACGCCTCAGAGGCTGAGGACCGTGCCGCGAATCGCTCAATTTATTTATGCAGACGTTAACGGTAACCTTGGAGAGGATCTGGCGGCGAGTAATTAGAAGATGCGGCACTACTCGTAAGATTGTGGATATAATTAACGTATCGGGAAAATAGCGCGAAACAATTGGCGATAAACCTTTTTGCGCTGAACGGAGACGGCGGTGAATCTTTCCCGATTTACGACGCGACTCTTTGGGTAAAAACGGCGAATCTTAATGCTGGGTAATTACGGATTCATGTCCAACGTATTAGCGCACGGAGAGGAGAATTATGTGGACGTTATGGCGGGATTGTCAAGGCGGCGGAACATTCAATTACTGAAACGACCCTCCGTTAGAATTTAAGGCGCGTTGGAAATTAGGTAGGGGATTGGTGTACGAGAGGATCCATTTTAAACGGTGTCTGCGGAGTATGCGTCGAACTGACGAATTATGTGAGCCATACCGAAGATTGAAGTCGCCGTCAACAACGTGAAATTTGGATGGCTTCTTATACTCGCTGAATCCCAATATATACATCATGCAATTTAGTTTAATGATCGACTGCAGATGCGATTTAGACATTTGCATAATATCTTTGAAACGCCTTAGGAATGTATCCTCCTTTGAACGTCTGCATTAAATTTCAGTCTTCTTCGTTAATGGAATATTAAAGACTCCATTAAAATGCCCGTTTCTCACTTTCCTCATCTTTTTGGACAATTATCTAGTATTACTATTAATTAAATAAGATTGCTTACGTATTTAATGTTCTCAGGAGGTCGGCATAAAGTGCACTTCGAGGAAAGAAATACTGGTCATTTATCCCAGGTGATGAGGCCTTATCCAAAATTACCACTATCTTTCAGAATCCTTTGCAGCCACAGCCAACCGATCATCGACTTTTGTAATAATCTTTAGTAAATAGAAACGTTCTGTCGAATCACCGACATGAAATGCCATAATATCATAACGCACAAAGCGCTTATCGTTAACTTCGCTTTCAGTGGTCCTCTCCGTCGAATGACGATAATCAGTAAATTGTGACAAGGTGGGTGATGACATGCGATGCACAAACTCGCTGAAAGTCTTTCGTCTTTATGAACGGAGATCCACAGCTACTTTTTACGTATAATCTAGCAAATAAAATAAGATTTGGCATCTCGTATTCGTAAGTATGATTTTTCTTAACGTAATTTTTCAAGTGATGAAGGTAATAAGAGAAACTTAGCATTGGTATAATATAATGATTAAAATTACTTTTCAGTAATTCACTTTTCAGTGTTCTGTTTTGGAATTTTTGAGTCCTGATCAAATTATTTAGCTTAAAAGATAGCCGGATACGGAAAATTTGAAGGGATAATAAAATGTTCATAACCTCATAGGGAAATGGAGAGAAGCAAAGGAGAGATGAAGCGCCCGTATAAAAGCTCCATGTCAATAGAAGGGAAGAAATGATCCCGCCCAAAATGTGGTTCATCATCGTCAGGATCAGTGCGTTTCATCTTAAGGATCCGTAGAAAGTAAACATCGATTTATACCTAGAAAAACTACTTCAAATTTATCGCAAACTACGAAAATATAACTATTCAAATAAGGACGAAACGGAATAAATTCCAAGTATAGGCAAACTCGTTAAATTCTGTAATTTGGACTTGGAAGAACGAATAAAATACCAAAATGATGGAACGATGGAAATAACTTCATGAGCGAAAAAGGAAACAAAAAACTGGAAGAAACGATCAATTCTTCTCAGAATATTCGCATAGAATATCTTATTCCTTTATTTAATGTTTGAGAAATTGATAAGCAAAAGTAATAGAAATAAAGAGATGGTGGTAATGGATTGTAGCTCAGGATGGTTAATCGTTCACTCTCAATCGATTAATAGAGATAAATTCCATCCAGTAAGTTTGAATCATTAAGACTTAACATAAGAGGCTATACGCAGCGTGTCATTAATAATCCTCTCTTCATCTGCTGCATTATCAATAGACATCGTTTTAAAAATCTGAATTTACGCACAAATGGGAAATTAGTACTATAGAAATTTCTGAATTTCAAAATGCGCTAAATACGCGGATGAAGAAGCGTATAAAGATGTAGCGAATAGCGGGGCCATCTGTCGAGCAACGGAAGTCATGAGTGGAGAACTTGCGATGGTTTCCCGCGGTGATAAATCAGCCTTCGGACCGAATCGATCTCCGCACGCAGACGTCCACGTTTCGACCCCCCGACGAGGGAAATATTATTGCCCTCAAAGGGACTTCCTCCATATCATCAGTTCCATTTTAAAGACCTCCCACGGAGCGGAATTATTCATTACTCTCCGTTTCCTCCGCCACTCCGATACATCAAAGTTGCACGTTATCGCATACGAGCCTTAAAATGACTCCTCAAAAACGCGGTCCACGGAAGGGCAATTAAAGGGGGTGTCCGACGCCTTAGTGCGGCAGCGTCGGTGGCGGACAAAAAGCGTCCCGCTCCCGCTGCTGCTGTGAATGCAGGGACGCGTGATTGGGCGAAGGGAAGCAGATGGATGAATAAGCCGAGAGAAATGCTAATCATGCCACTCTCCTTCTCATCTCCCCTGGATTCCTCCGAAAATTATTCGCCAATACCATACTCAGGGAATAGAATTTCCAAGGTTGTGAATTCCAAAATGTAGATGAATAAGGGTCATTCAATCAAAATTTTAGCTTCCAGACAACATTATCCTTTTTTAGAAATATTTCATTTACGTTTGTGCCTTACGGAGAATTGAATGAATTTTTTGGGGACGAAATTCACATTTGGATATTAAAACCTTATCCGAGTGCTTTTTCCTTCGGTTTCGAATTACAGTTCATTGCTTCCGCATGGGACTTTTAGATCCATAACAACTTTTTGATTACGAGTCTCGTTTAGTTAATTAAATGTCGCCCAGGGCCAATTCGGAAAATCGAAAACTCGGATAATGCTTGAGTATGTAAATTATGAAATAAACCCGCTATTTTCATGCCTTACCGTAGCACGACGATTATAAAATAACTTTTATTTAAAATATTTTTAAATAAAATATTTATCTTCTCGTCCATATTATATAAGTCAATTGTCCACAGGCAGTTCTTACTTCTTTGCCCGACTGTCGCCAGATAATTATGCCGACGTTTGCACATATATGCTGAACTGGCTCCATACAGTTACAGCAAAGGTAATTTAGGCGGTGTGCCGGTATATTTGTGTGTGAAAAGTGAAAAAGGCTAAGCACACAAATTAATTTCTTCGGATAATAAGGAACCTTGGTTAATCGGTACTTTACGGTAGTACATATTCTATTTGAGTAGAGGGTATCTAAATCTCTGTGATGTAGTACTGGTTTTTGTTGCATCACCATTTTTCACACTGTCTCCCCAGACGGAGAGCACGTAATTCACAATGACTCAAGAAATTAATTCAGAGAAAATGTCTTAGAATAAAAAGTTGTTCTGTATGAAATCACAAATATGACGTTAAAGAAGTTTCTTACGCTGATGCAATAGCAAAGTGATACCGCAATCCCTAACCTCGTGCCATTACTTCAGTGAGATATGGCTTAAAGTTTCCTTCTGATTTCATCGAGGTTTATTATAAACGTTTATTAAAAGAATATGCGATGCTCGGAAAGAGCAAACTCCGGTATATGATGATCCAGTTTCTCTTTCAACCCTACTGATTGTTATTATTATTAAAAAGTTATTTTGGTGTACGCAAATTAAGCTAACCGATAATCTGAAATCTAGTTGGAGCTAAATTTTCACATCTGTGCGATATCATGCTGATAACAGCCTTTATTTCATAACATTTTTATTCGAAAAATAAGTATCAAAGCCTTAAGTTTTAATCAGTTTAGTACTCTTTTAAGTTTATTTTTTAATGCCATATATTAATGAAACACTTGTGATTTTATTGAAAAAGTTTGCTTAGATTTCTTGAAAATGCAGTAATTTCTTCGGTCGACGTCATAGCGGCGATATAAATCAGTAAGCGATGAATCAGTTGCGCTAATATGATAAATTTTGAGGATGGACCTTCAGATTTCATTGCAATGCGCTTGGCTACTAATAAATTGAAGTCTGCCTTTCGAAAAAGCGAAAAACCGACCAAAATAACTCATGATGATGTTGACGCTTACTTAGTTACTTTTAGTATCAGGAAAATTGTTTGTACTTAAGGGAGAGCAGCAATGTAAAATATAAAACGAGGACTCTAAAACTCAGGTAAACTAAATTAATCAGCTCTTTCTACTGTCATACAAGCTCTGTGATGGAAATACGTCAAAACGTACAGATAGTTTAATTAAATTGTTCCTGATAATCTATCACGAAAAGAAGAAAAGGTCAGCGCAGAAAGCAAAGCTATTGAAGTAAATTAGTCATCTAATTGATCTGCAAGCCGGCTTATGTAGCCTTCCGAAGTAGCGTAGACTTAAGTGCCACAGATGAAACCAAGTAATTCATAGTCGTTTATGGAGACGCCCAAAGAATTCACCTCGTCATCAAATGCCACATTGCACATCATGAATAAATTTCTGGACCGCCCTTTGAAATTGATAATTTCGTAATGGAGAGCAGGAGCGTGTGAAGGGAGGAGCGCTGCTCCCAGCGGATCTTCTAGAATGTTACTCCGTCGTGATTCACGCAATGATATCACTGTAACCCGGGAAAAGTGAGGCGATTAATTCGGGTGCCATTGTCTCTCCACTTCCGGCTCGGGACACTCAAGGTACCCGTTTTCTCAGAATGGCGGAAATATTTCCAGTTAGCTCCGCATAAGTCTCATTCCGTGATGTTTGAATGTGGCAGACAACTCACGTGTTCAAACTTTCCGCGATTATTCATCGATATAGATGACAATTTATACATTTTAATTAGTCGGAAGACCTCCGGAATTTTCCTACTCCGCTAACTCTCTTCGCAGTACTTCCTCGCCCTCTAACTTCAAGCCAATCCTATTAACAAGATGGGTTAGTATGAAACAAGAGTAGAAATCTGAAAAAAGCTCCCTAGCAGTTCTTGAGTGTGCTTGAGTGGAAACAATTTTTGGTTGGGAAATATCGAAATTACACATCAGAACTTATACGACTCCAATCTGTAAGCGGTCGCTTTAGAGCCAGATCAAAATCTCTGTATATATCTGTAGTATATCTCATAAAATATGATTTTCTATTTGGAGAATGAATTAAAAATACTCTTAGAAAATGGATGATTTGCAAAATCAAAATCCAGTAAAGTAGGCCTAAAATACATTGTTTAACATTTTCCTTTAATTTCGCAACTGATGCATTATATCGCATTATTATTTTATTAATACACTATCGTATTATTACGCAAACGCAAGCAATCTTTCTTCTATCTTTTATTTTCTATTTCTGCCTAACTTGTTAAAAATTTGGATATATTCTATTTTAAATGTTATATGTATTCGAATTTTGTACCAAAAACTGATAAGAGTTATACGGATGGAGGACTCTCTAGTCCCAATTTTGCCCAAAAAAGACGTAGGTATTGTATTTTACTGTAATGTATATTCGAAATTAGGTGTTTTTCTAATAATGTATATTAGAAATCGGAGCAACATTTTTATATCAATGCAACGCCTCGTGGATGGGCGTATGTGTAAATGGTTACCCTGTATGTACGAATAAATACTAAAGGTGAGTCGTGTTTTATTTGGAGGATCTGAGTCGAGTGTAAAACAGACACGCAGTCTCTCGTACGGCCTCCCGCATCGGACCTCAAAGAGTCCAACAGGAGAAAACCCTGCGCCGCACGGGCGACTGCGTCCGAAGGGAAATTCCCGGATGTGCGGCGAATTCGGAAGATGCCGACACGCATCCTCGCATCATTGTTTTCATCAAATCTTTTCCTCGTTCGTCTCGCGGAATTTCGGAATGAGCACCACCTAAACAATTCTACGACACGGTTTCGGTAATTCCTTGGTTGACGAAACATTACTCTCATAAACGCGCTCTGAGAAAGAAAAGACACGGATACTCTTGGTTTTTGCCTTCGAAATATTGAAAGAGTGGTAACAGAAAATAGTGAAGAAGAATGTCTAAAACGGCAAATACATTTTTCAATTTATCATCAAATTCATAATTTTTGATTTATGTAGCAATTGAACGACGGACGTGCAGCAGAAAAAGAAACATAATGCATAACTTATATTATTAAACCTTGGTAAAATGATTTTTTTCGAAGTACATGAAAATCAAGAGAGAGTATATGATATTACTATCGTACGTTATTACTTTATTTATTCATTTATTCCAAAGGAATATTTACCTCAAAGTACCGTAGTATATCGCCACAAATATGAAATAGATTCGCCGAAACGGGTCCTGAAAAATCCTGAAGAAACCAACTCTACTAGTTAAAATAACACGGAATTTTCCAAATTAGAATATTTTACACAAAATCAAAGAATATAATTTACATTAAGCTGAATTAAAATTCCCACATAACAGTAATTAAACCAATTTTACTCATCCTATCGATAGAATCGAGCATCAAAAATGAAATAGTAATTCAGTTGACAGTGAGTCTGCAGCTCAAAATCTATATTATACGGTTAATTATAAGAGTGACTTAAAAATTCCTCCGGAGAAATTATTAATTTTTGAGGCAATATTATGAAAGAGCTAACCTAATTCACCAAAGTATATGAATACAATTAAAGAAATGACGTATCCATACTTGCATTGTAAGTTAAAGATTGGTGACAAAGTAGCTGCATCTGTGCTGTGGACGTCGGCTTTGATTATCAGTAGTTAACGCACTTAGAGGAATTAGGAAAGAAAATAATATTTAATTAAATGTAAGGATGAAAGTGCTAAATCGTAATTAACTAAGTAGGCTTTGAACATCTTCCTACCTTTAATTCGATTTTTTAACCAATGTTTGAATCTTCCTTATGTTTGATAATTGAAATAGATCTAATACTTGTATCCTCTGGCATTTAAGACGCGAGCACCGAGCGTTTTCGGAAGCATTCTTTTCTCATTACGATGTATCTGCGGGATATTGTTTCTCAAAGATTTTATTCCTCGTTTTACAGCCCAATAATCACAACTCTCTTGTTACCTCCCTTAAATACCGTAAAACTATTTCAATTTACCACCATTTGTTACTGCGAAAGATAACATTGCTGGTATACTTCATACCGATTGAGCTGTACAATTAATATATCCGTTATTGGCAAGCTTGAAATGCTAAAGATTTAGTTGTTTATCCGAACACTTCACTAAGGAACCATCACCGTCTACGGCACGGGTAATCCGACATCCCCCAAGTATTTGAGTGTGTTTGGTGTCACAATGTTACGATCGCAAAATAAGTTATTCATTTGGAGTGCCGATGTTACTTAAGTTTATCCAATATCAACCGATAGGTACGCGTTCCTTGAAGTGTGAATTTAATGACGGAGCCGTCATTGACGGAGAGTTATCACTTACGAATAAGTCACGTTATCACACAGAAACCCTGCGTCATACATATAGGATCGATACCATAAATTTATCAAGAGAAAGTCAACACTTCAATGAATGAGCTACCAAATTTCATCCTAGTGCAAAAAAAAATTAGTTTTTACGTTGTAAAGAGGATATAACGAATCAAGGGTCCTTAGATTTAGATTTATATCCGCAAGCCGCCAGTGGCGCATGGCAGAGGAGGTCCTTAGTAGATGAGAATGGCATAGAAAAGAATCTCAATGAAATGGGCTTAGTCCTGTAATGGAATAGAATCATAAACAAGAGTGGAAAATGTTTCATGGGAAAGATAACATTCCATTATTCTTTTCATTAATAATTATCGGAACTATTCATAATTCTAACGCTATCGGATGGAGATTCATTCAGCTCATGTTTAATATTGATGAAACATAAAAGAATTTCCGCTTTAGTGAGCCTTAGGCCGTTAAATAAATTGCCGTAGTTGCTGTAAATATGAAATTCCGTTGCAAATTTTCATTACAAATATGCTGACAGCAATAATAAGGTAAACTAAACCTAAAGTTTCTCATTCTACTTCTGAGATAGGGGGATAAAATTTGACTACTTTACTGATAGTTTTGTCTGAATTATTTATCCAATTTTTTCATCTTGTCAATTTCTATTCAAACGTAAAGCAATAACATGAAAAACCGCTACACAAGATCATGATTTTTTTCCAAAACATCATATTGGTAACGTGTTTGAATTCATTATCTCACGTTATTTAAAAATAACGATGTTTGAAATTACGAAAAAGGCAATGCGGAGAACTAAGTTTAGCATCCATTACCAACATCGTTCGCATTTCCGTTGAGAAATCTTAAACTAAGTTGGTATTTGTTGGAATCGCGTAATTAATCTAGGTGAAATCCGCCATCCACCTTAATTGTGAAACTCATGACATGATTTAGCAATAGAAAAAGAAATCCCGTCAACAGCGCCTTTTAAGAGATTAAGCAGCGGAAAGGTTTCTCGAAAAAATTAGCACGATCGGAAATGAGTCGAAGAAAGCCCCGAAGCATGGGGTACTTTTTTACCGGCACGCGACACATCGAAATCGCTCGCGTGCTGAGGCTCCGATTACCACCTTACTTACCACCACATGCTCCCTCTGCCGCGGCCTCCTTTGTTCTTGGCCACCTCCACCACGGTGAACAACGCGAAGAGTACCACCAAGGCCATGGGAGCCGTCTTCGGCCTCATGTTGTCCGCCGGAGGATCCTTTCTTGGATCGCCACTGAGGAGAAGAGAGCCTTTTCCCCGCGCACGCCGCCGATTTTTTCTCCTCAAAAACACGCTTTACGCCGATTCTAGTCTTTGGCCGCGCGCACAAGAAGTCGAGTCGCGTCTATCGCACGGCAGTCCGTGGTCAGCGGGGAAACCCGTTCCCGCAAGTCCCTCTGTCGGGACGGCCGCGGAAAAAGTCGTCCGTTCATTAAAAAATAAGTCACTCCTCGCCCGGATAAGGGCACACGCACACCATCACAAACACACACACGCGGAGAAAAACAACAAGCACACGAGCAATCGCCGGACTCAATGGGATCGTCCTCCGTCGACGCCTACTTCTTTATGTGGATTTATTATTATCTTACGTGTGTCACACGCGGGCGAGTGTCGTAGGCGTCCCGAAAACAAGTCGCACTCGTGAAGACATCACACGGATCGCTTGTTTTTATTTTTTAACATTCCCTCTGACAACTGTGCGAGGGCGAGTGGATGGTCTTCCGCCGTCCGTCGAGTCTTCAGTAGGTCCTCCGTGGGCAAAAAAAAAGCGCCGGCTGAGCTAGAAGACTTCCGTGGCGATATGTAGAGCTGAACGCGTGTTACCAGAGGTCCCAGCCGCAAGTCCCAACAGCGATCTCCTCCAGCCTACAGTCGCCGAAGGAGTAAGGAGAGGGGAGCGGTGGTGAGAGTGTGGAGGGGCGAGGGAGCGGCTGGGGGCAGAGGGAGAGGGTGAAGGCGGGGGTCGCACTGTGTTTCCACGGACCAGAAGAAGAGGGAGTGGGGGCGGAGGTTGGGTCGGTGGCAGTACGGGAGGCGGGGTTCTCCGAGCCGCTTCTTTGATATATTCCCAAGCGGCAGTAGGGCGTGTGTGGTGGGGCAGAAGAACGGGGGTTTCCGGGTTGAGGGTGCGGGCGCCGGCGGGGTCTCCAAAGTATCGAGAGCGAAGGTTTTTCCAGGGTGACCCTCTCGCAGCAAGGGTTAAACCCTGATCGGGCCACCGATTCCACAGATACGCCCGCCCCCTGCCGGGAGAAAGCTGTCGGAGTGGCTCGCGGACGTGGGGGTGGTGCTGAAATCTTTATGGATTCCGGTGGTTAATGGTCGTCTCTTTCAATACAAGAATGCATTCTTCCCGTTTATCGCGAATGAAAGGGCCTTGCAACTTCCCTTTGATTAGCGCGCGCCGCTCCTTGGGCTCGTCCTTGAATCCTGGAAAGGATATTTCCTTATGCCCTAGAGATCCGAAAGAGATTAAGAGTGAAGGTCGGGGGAGGAATGTTATGAATGAACGTTGCGAATGGAACTCTTCGAGGATATCTGTGACGTTTGTCTCTATTTCCGGTCGAATGGAGGGGATTTGTTTCCAGGGGAAGAGCGACTAATTGAAGCCGTTGAAAAAGATGGAAATGGGCGCAGAAAAGAAAGATAGTTGCTCTTCGTGCGTCGTTGGGCAAAGAAATTAAATCATCACCTTGCCCAGTGGCCGACATTTATTCTTCTACTGTAGAACGGACATTTAAATGGTAATTTGATTTCGCTATTTTAGTGGAAACTGTCGTTAAGGACCGTAAACCTTGCGATGAAACTACTGCAGTTACCGAATTTATTCAAATCATAAAACTTTTAGAGAAATTTGTTTAGGATTAACTAACCCACAATATAGCGCCAGAAAACGTTTTACCACTAAAGTGAGTTAACGGAAATTAATGAAAATGTTTTTCACTAGAAGTTTGCAATTTCGGAAAGAAACTTTAAGCATCCATTTCCTTGTGCGATTCATTGATCACCCCTTTGTAAAATTCTGATTGGAAATCCTTCAAAGAAATTATGTTAAACTTAAGCAATATATTCTAAGGCTTTTTAAGCGTTAGTTATCAAAGTAGCTTTTTGCCTCTTCTTGGGTTTCCAGATGTAAAACCATTATAAAATGTGCTGTGTCGCACAAGGGCTTCAAAGCATAGTTTTTATAGTTAAAGCACATTTTTTCAAAGGGCATTAAGGAGCTATAATAACTTAACATGATATCACCACATAATTTTACACGATGGTAAGTATGAAAAATCTGCAATTCGAGTCATGGCTTTGGATTAATCGCGGAGTTAATAAAGTGTACATTAGAAACATTGAAAAGGTATGGTCTGGCATATCATCAGAGCAAAAGTAGAGCAGCATTACATTCAGTATTTAGGCAGTAGCTGGTATCACCGTCTTTTATAGTTTGATCGCAATTATATTTGATTCGAAATGTAAATCTTCTGCAACATATCCGATACAGTAACGCCTAATCGGTTGGGAATTGTGATAACAATAAGGCGAAAGCTTTTTTAAATTCCCCGCAATCGCATTGATCGAAGATGTTTGAAACCACGCTTTCGATACAATGGGATAGGCCTGCCAGCCTGCCTGCAACAGCCAGCCTGCAGGGCTGTTGCAGGAGGGGCTCAGTTGAAATATAAACATAAACATTACTTTTATAACATCCTCTTAACGCATCCTAATCCTAAGGTGCTCTTATGCTCATGCGGTGGACGCTGAAATGCCCGAGGGTTTCGTTCAGAATTCCGGGGCTATTTCTAACATTTTTAGCAGCGCTACTAAGAGATGCGATTAACATAACCTGCATGATCGCAAGTTTTTGGTTTCACGGTAGTGACGATAAAATCTAATTTTTGTATTTAGATTTAGATATAGATTCATACCCCGCAAGTGGCGTATGGCAGGGGGTGTATCAACACCAAATACCTAATCTAATCCATACTGTTCGCTTCTCTAATGCTCTGCGGTAAGAACGACCAGAGGTAACTATTTGTTTCAGCGATTATTTCCTTGTAACGCTTGGTAGTCGCCTCTCGAAGATTGCGCTCGCTGTTCACCGGAATGACAATATCCTTTACTTCACCTAAAAATTCTGAATCGATGAATTTGTCGAGAAGCTTCTGTCGGTAATCTGATCTTCACACCTGGAGCAAATTCCACCCGAGGGATTTTATCATAGCCGTAACGCTACTGCCGAACCTTAGGTCTCCACTGACGAAAGGAGCTAAGTTAACTACTTTGTCAACCTCAGACCCAGAATCTGGCATCGATGGTAACTGGCTTCGTATTATCTGTCGAGGGTTAACATTCTGCTGCTGAACGACGTCGTTTCAGTATCGATTATTGTAATTTAGTGTCCAACTTCGGGGCTAATGATCTTGTGATAGAAATAAATATACCTGTGGAAATTACAAAGTTTTCTTTCATTATTTCATTATGTCGTTCTACGAAGTACGGCCAGAAACGAGTGATTATACTCCCTGTGGATGTTAAAATGATAAAGTTTTCGCGGATAAGCATGGTAACCTAGGATAAAAAATATCCATTGCCAAATTATCAATCAGGGTATTAAGTAAATAACGTGGTCTAACCCTCCTGTAACTGCGAGCGTTGTTTATATCGGTAAGGGGAAACTTGTGCGTACGGAACGTGCGCTTTCATAAAGGAAAACGAAAAATAAAGTATCGCACCCTCGTCGAGAGGCCCTCATTTGTTTCGAATCAACTTCTTTAACATATCTATGGCTAAGAGAGAGCGTAGGTAAGAGGAATGTGGAGAGAAGGTCGGGTATAGCAGACAACTCAAAGAAAGAGAGAGGCTAAGAGTCATCCATATCCTCTACGCCCTTTTCCCCCTCCCATCCACTTTCGGCCGCCCCCTCCCCTCTGCCTCCTTCCTGAAAGAGCCGAGGAAAGGTGGGGGTGGAAGGGAAGCCGAGGGAAGAATAAAGTTCTTTTGGAATGGAGTGCAGTGGAGAGAGGTGGCCTCAGCTCTTTGTGCGGTCTCTATCTCTACCTTTACTCCCTCACCTCGCACATTGGAAAGTCCTCTCCCAAAATCAAGATGGAACATTTTAGCCCTCATTTCCACCGCGTAATTAAGTCGTTTAAATGTTCGTCACTCTTTCTGGGTAAAATCCTCCCCTACCTATCTCACGACACGATTTGTAGTTTCGTTCGAAATATAATTTCTTATCTTCACGCGAATACTACGCAAACCGCCTGAGATGTATGGCAGAGGATGCGAAAGTGCCGATTTACCTTACCCTAAACACTTTGGATTTAGCTATGATATTCAAAAGGGATTAAACTACATCCGCAAATGACAATGCCGTGCGTATTGCGCAGGAATGGCTGCGTTCGATGGCAGATATTGTAAAAATTGCTTGCACTGCTTTACTCACGTCTTCGTGTATATCGGCATAGGCTAAATAACCATATAAATTATTCCAGTACTACAAGACATTCCCAACATCTTGCCTCACACGACACATACTTATGCGAAAATTCGCGGCACACTGTACAAGTTAGTCATTTGTGGATTAAATTCAAGTTGGAAACGAAGGTTACGCCATACGACGAACGAAACGTTTCACTATTACCATTACAAGCCAAAGTAAAGCGGATAATTGTATAGCAATAAAAAAGATAAATCGTACTGGAAATGGAACATTTGAAGAATTTGTAATCCATTAATGGTTTATTTCTGTCTATTTAAGATATAAAAATTTGCAGGGAAAGTTTTCGATTAGTTTTGATATAATTAAGCGAATGAACGTCAAACCAACACTCCTCTTTAATAAATGGCGTAAATTCTAAAAACAACTAACGTAAACTACCTCCCACGGTTACCGAAAATAAAACAGATTTTTTTTTACACCGCACTAATTGACTTATCAACCTACACTCATCATCCTCTCACACCTAAAGTCATCAGACTGTTGTTATCAGTCAGAATGACCATCCTCAGAAACGTGTTTTCTTTAAAGATTAGTTTTTGAAATTTACAATTCCCATGGCAACTGGTGAGAGTTAATATTCAAACAATATCCTCCTTTTAAACCAGAGGAAGATCTTGGACCAATAATTATATAAGTATCTTCCTTATTTCCGTTCTCATGGATGTTCCATGCTGATCTTTTTCCTTGCTACTTTCGCCTCGGCTTCCCTTTTCACCCTTTTAACTCCACTTTTCTTCACCCATATAGTTTCTTTGCCGCCTCTTCCCATCTCTCACCTTAGCCGCACTTTGCTATTCTCGTCTCATCGAGGCGGTGCGTACGAAAAGTGCAACCGGAAGTGCATCGCCTGGAGATTCCTGTGACGCACGCGTCTGATGAATAGAATTATCGCTCAATTGCCACTCTCGAGTGAATGAATGCTGCCCTACTTCATAAACCATTAAAATTTACTTTTGGCAAGTTTCAAGAACGTTGAGCAACCGTTTTAAAGCGTGGTCATTCATTTTCAAAATGAATTTTCATTAGATAAGAGTTATGTCTCTGAAATGGAGTGGAGTCATGCGCTAAGGTTTAGATCTTACGAAAAGTAGTGAAAATAAGACTGTAAATATAAATGATGATATATGCTAAGAAATTGCATCAATGTGTGTAATATGTCCATGAATATTTCTTTTAATAAACACATCGAAAGGTAAATTATTAACCCCATTACTAGTTACTATTAGAGATAAAAATTGTAAATTGGAACTCTGTCTCAGAATTCATTGGAATATGCCGTAGTATAAAGTATTTAGAAGACGCAAAAATATTTTTAGAGGATAGTCAATGTTGCCTTTCCGCGTGTGCCTATAGGTAACAGAAATTTGTCAAAATTGGTCGCGAAATAAAATCCTGAGGTAAGGTGTTGAGATTACTAATATTTATTAAACAGATTATTGAATTCTTTCCTAAAATTATTTATTTGAATGATGACAGTAAATTTTACGAATTATTTTACTCAAAACAATGAAATTATTACAAAACTGAAACAATGAAATACATTCCGTATGTATTCATGAAAATAAAAGGTAGTTGAGGTGTCTCACAAACCGTGCTTCGGGTACATTTGCAGAAAAGACGCATCTGAAGACGTATTGGGTTTTGAATGAAGTAATCGGCGGAATCAGTGCGATGGTGATGAATGCGGAGGAAAGTAGATATGAATGGATCGAGTAAACTGTGAAGACCTGGAAAGTTACCGACTAAGAGAAACAGCATTAATCTGGGGGATTCCTGTTTATCAGGGAATATATAAAGAAGTTAATTACTAGAAAGAATGAAAATGGAATTCAAATGATCGCTAATCTTATACCGTATAACTTTATGTACTTAAATATTACTATTTGTAGTAATTATACTTGGAAATTATTTTAGAAAGAATTATTTAAGACTATCCGGATGGATTCCACTTCATTTTAGAATATGTATACTATTTATGTTATGGGTTTTGAAAAAGTAAATAACTTATTGAAATGTAATAAAATGAAAGAGCCGTAAATACTCACTGTAGTGGATTAAAAATTTCCGGTAAGGTAGCACTTACCAAGCATTTTTCCTTCTGGTCATACGTCTTCCACATAGACTTTACGATATACTAATACAGGGGTGGGATGCCATTGTTCATTCGAAGGCTACTTACAGGGCCGGCCCGAGTTGCATTGACGCCCTTGGCTTGATATAACGTAGGCGCCCCTTCCAAATAGATACTTGTAAAACATCTATTATTTCACGATTTTTATTTTTCTTAGATATTATTTTTACTATTTATTATAATTCATAGTATAGTTAATATTTATTAACGTAATATCATTATTATTACTTACAATAAGTCAGTTTTGCATGATAATGTTACGGGTTAATAGGAAAGTATTAGGATGGTATGAAACCATCGAGACGAATTTGTGAGTCATATTACCAAAATAAAATACTTCAACATCGGAAATTAAAATAAGTTAACGAATATTATTGCTAAATATCTCTCTGTGGAGGTTTTAGTATTTTAATCTCACTTGATGTAAGAGGTGAAACCGTGGAACATAATTATTTAAATTCGTGCATTTTTTTAAGATGTGAAGAAAAGACCACATCGTTTGATCGTAAAGCCTCAGCAGAAATCAATCATTGTTCATGACTGTCGTAATTCAGGTTGATAAATAATGGAACAGTAAGTGGAGAATGAAAACGTTTGGTATTCCTGCAATATAATGTCATAAGATATTACCGTGAATAATATAGATTATGCGATTCTTAACCTGCTGGTATTTCATGACAACAAAAAGCGTGTTGGCCAAACAAAATATTTTCTGAATATTTCCTGGTACCTGATGATGATGCTATGCATCTAAACCCGGATCGTGTACCTTGTAATTTTGTGGTTTCATGTAATTCATGTAATTTCATGTTCCATTAATGAACTCGCTCTTTGTTAATAATAAAAATAATAATAATACCAATTTATTATGGAGAGATTGAGACTATTAAGTCTCCCCCTACATCCAATTCTTCGTCATATGGAGTTTAAAAGAGACAGCTGTCAATTTCTTACCATCCATTGACTTATAAATATCATCTGTTATCTTGAGGAGCGCAGTAGAAATGGAATGAAGTTTTTGAAAGCCTGATTGCAATGAGTCTAAAAGGGAGTTTCGGTCGATGAATTCGGTAATCGTGAACAGCTTCTCAAGTACTTTCGATTGGACGGAAAGAAAGCTGATTGGTCGATACCCATTACGATTAAGGCCGTTAGGTTTAGGATTTTTCGGGATCGGGCGGATTAATACCAGTTTCTGTTCCCAGGGAAATTTTCCTTGCTGCAGAGAACTATTGTTTTTAGCGGTGATATTATATGCATCAATTTGTTAATTATGAAATAAGGTATTCCATCGGGTTCTAATGCTTTAGATTGTATGCTTCTTAGCGCCTTTATTACCTCAGTTTGAGAAAGAGGCTTATAAGCAAAGCTGCTCTGATGAGATAGAACAATAGTTTTCAAATCCAGGCTGTCTAATACACGTCGCTTGCGTTCGGGATAAATTTGCGTTGAGAGAAGAGAGAATTTTTCATTCAGAGAATTCAGACTTTTTGAAAAAAGCAGCAAGGATTCCTTAGGTTTAGCTATACCTGAGCTACGCAGTTTTTTCCGCAAAACTGCGGATGATATGTCTTTAGAAATAGAGTGCGCGAATTGACATTTTCTTTTCCTTATTACTTGTTTCGTTCGGTTTCTCAGGCGTTTACAGCCGTAATAGTTTATCGTGTTTCTGTAAAGTTTGAAATGTTGAATCGCGTTAACATACATATGAAAATAAAACGTATATGTAATGTAAAATTAGAAGTATGTGGTAATTCTTGGCAGAATGCGACCCGCCGAGAGCTTACTTTGGATACACAGATTGGGAAGCACTTCAATGGGGGAGCATTCGATGTAATGCAACAGAAGAGAGAGGAGAAGGTTGCATATGGAGACGGGGGCTTCGTAAAGCAGCCAGAGATTGATTCCAGCAGGCATTAATGCAATACTACCTATTAGGTCATTTAGAAAAAACACGTGATTTCACAAATGGATTGCGCATGGAATATTAAAATTAGAACTGGAAATGTTCGAATAGAGCAGAATGGAGAGCAGCTTTCTCGTAAACTAAGTGGAAGAGGCCGAGACGTAAATAGCGCAATTAAGTTGTTGTTGAAGGTATCAAAACCGAATTTCCGAAGACGATAAATGAATTCATTTTCACGGATACCGCAGTTTAAGTAATATGAAAGCCTTTAGTATCCTAATCCTTCAAACCAATTCTTCGCAACCTTTTCCCTCCGCGGCTCACAAACGGGTTTACTTAAAGTCTGCAGTATAGAATACGTATGTTCGTCAAGATCAGTTACAAAAGAAATTGAAAGGAAACAGTACATATAAGTTGAAATGAATAATGGATACATACCGTTACTGCGAAATCCCACTGACGATCTTGGAAAATGAAGAGGCTAAATAAGGTGAACTTTGAAGCATATGATAATATGCGGTACATCATTAACTTTCGACACACCGATTTGGAAACCATTGTTTTGCAATTCCGTAAATACCTCTTCGCTGGCCAAATGTTAGTAAAATATATATAACATCAATTTGCAGCTGCTTTGCTGGCCGAGAAGAATCCTCATGAGCCGAAGTTTTTTCATTCGTCACCAGGGTTTCCCAATCTGGGGTAACCGTACTCCTTAGGGGTACCAAAGGCTGGTTGAGAGGGTACGCTGAATAATGGGCGAACAAGGACATCATGCACTTAAAGCATTCCAAAAGTAGCTAATTTAGCACAATCTTTGTGATTTTTTGCATTAGTGCTGGTCAGCAACATTTTTCTGCTTTCCATATTGGAGGGTGACTTTAAATTTATTTCTTATTATGATGACTTCGAGGTGTGGGATGGATTTTTCTTAAAGTCAAACGGGGTAAAGGAACCAAAGACGTTGGGAACCCTTGCTTTACACGAAAATAAGACGCAAAAATATACCCAGGTTTCCATTTACTCCACCTCTACCATTCGCCCATTTTTGCAGCGTAAAATCGTGTGGTACTCAAGCTATAATTACGCCTAACCTCCAGGTACGAATTTTTGGTTCTTCTCACGTAAACCAGAGTAAATCAGGGAATGTGGCGTGAATCCGCAGGGAAATCCGCATTTTGGGGGAGGTGGAATTCCTCTCTGATTGGGGCACCTTTGTCTCGACGAGAGGTGTGAGAACCGAAGAGGCGTAGGTCAAGAAAGAGGAAGCAACGGTCCTTTGAAGCTATCGCACACTCACTCATTCACTTCGGCGCCTTTTTCCTTTGGCCTCCCGCCCATGCGAAAACCGTTCTACCCTCCCATTCATTTCTCTCGGGCACTACGTCTTATTCACTTCGTTTCCCTTTATTGCCTCCCTTATTTGAAATGAGTGGGTGCGCTGGGGACCACACGCGTTCGCCGATGGCATCTTCTTCGCAAGTAATAGCACCGGAACAATGGAAGCACGCGTGAATTGCTCTCCGGAAGAAAAGGTGTGAGGAAGTGGCGGTGAAAGGTGGAGAAGAACCGGATGAGGACGATTATACGTCTTAAAAAAATAAATTGTCGACGCGGCATTTGAGTATTTGGTTGTGGGAGAATAGTCGTTAATGATTATTCATATCTTATGGATAGAGGAAAGGGTTTTTTACTTTTCACGGAAAAGGCATGCGGCTAAATGCGGCTAAATCAGAAGGAATAACATGTGTGAAAAATAACAACATGGCTGGGACTCGAACATAGGTGTCCAAGTTTCCGGGCAGGTTCTCATCGGAAACAGTTTCTATTCCATGTGTTGCCTACAGTTTTTAACTTAAGCGGTAAAGCTTACGGTACAATTTTTGTGGACTTCGACAGCTAATTTCTCTTTTGAGTATACTTTCCTGTCCTATAGGAACCAATAATTATTAACCGAAACATAATTCATGAGAATAAGGAAACAGGTAAAAGGTAACTTTGCAATAAGGTGTGCAACTAGGAATATTCCTACGGAGGAACGGACACAAAAAAAGTTTGAAAGAGCCGGTACTCGAACTCGGATCCTCCATCTTCCGGGTGACTGCTCTAGCCAATTGAGCCAATTGACTGGGGACGGTGCTGCTTAGTCAGACGAACCACTCCCTCTTGTCTACAAAGTCTCTCGAACGGCATATCTAATTGTTCTGGTAGCTCAATTATTCAGACTTTTTTAATGTTCGTTTCTCCTTGGGAAACTTCATGAGGAGTTAAGAATGGCCTCGTTAAAGAAATGTTTAATTAAGAGTATTTTTTCAAGACCTAATCTTGGCAATTTTAAAAATTTCTTTAGAGAAATTCTGCATGACTGTCTGTAAAATAATATGTCGTTTTATCTCAGACAATTAGTACTCAAAGACAGTGGATAAAACTTTGTGAAGATGAATCAGTAGTGCATACTACATCAGACGAATTTTGGGTACTGCAATCAGAGAAACATTTTCTAGAATTTCATCGTTGACGAATTCGGTAATACCACTTTTTGTCCCAAATATTGAAAATCTTATGTTCTCCACATCTTAATTCTTCTGGATTATGGATAAAATACTACCTCTTGGAGTATTTTAGGTAAACCAAAGAAAATTGAAACGCGAAATTCTGATCTTTGCATCCCTTATGAATTCCAAGTTATCCGCCCGAATGACCATAACCCTTTTTTTGCTATCCCTGATTATTTCGTCTTAGTTATTTTTTTTTTTAAATATCAGCAATCTTCCTGAATGTGGCTATCAATTTTGCATTTGGTCTCAATCTGTTGAACTCATTCTTTTGACGCGATTTCCACATCTAAAACAATTGAGATTTCCTTTGCTCTTACCACTCCTACGCACCCTTTATAAGATGACCAAATTTAAGGGACTTTCTCATACAATCATCTCTTTCAATTACTTACTACATAATATTTTTTCTTCTGTGTTTAGCCGGTTTTTTAACACCCCTTTTTTATGGGTGTTTTCCTGCAATGTTTTTTTTTTCTTTTTCCACCTTAAGTTGCAAAGATTTTTCCCACAATCTTCTCTTTCTTTTTGTTTTACTGAAATCTATACATATCATACAGAGGTTAGGAGGAAGAGAGGCCCAATTGGGCATAACCTCTTCAGTAAAGGGTCAATCAATATATTTTTTCAGCCAAGATGGGCGATTGACGAACTCTACGAGAAGGAACGGCTAAGCCTAAATGATTGGTTAAAGATGTTGAATCGAAAACAGCGCAGAGAATGTTACGCGCAAAGGAGATATCAAATACCATTCATATAGCCCCTATGGGGTTAATACCAAAAATTTATATAGACGTCATTATCACTGTAATTAGTTTTTTCTTTGTGGCAGAGCCTCTGAATGAATCTCCTCTGTACCTTCTGATGGGTTCCAGATAACAGAATATATTCCAAAATGGGACGAATCAAAGAAGAATTAGACAATCACAGTCTTCGTCGAAAAGTTAAAAAACCTTATGATAAAACCTAAAAGTTTATTTCATGTATATTTTGGATAGCTATAGTTTTCTTAATTTCTCAGTGTCCTTTTTGCTGCCTCCGACTCAGAATTATATTAATGATCCACACGGGAAAATAATTCTCGAGAAAACTCGAATAACATAGATTGCTTTACCAATCGACTTCAGTCTCTACGTAACTCCCGACACATTTTTCTCATGAGAACTCCATCCTCCAACTTCGAAATGTTAGTATACCCCAGGTTAAAAATCACTCCCTTAAAAGGATGATAGTATCGTATTTCTATCATCTCATCAACTGTCAAGAAAAAAAACTCAATAAACTATCAGAAATTGTCACATGCAAAGTGTACTTCGGTTATCACCTCTTTAAAAGTACAATTCTCCGATATAAATATTACGAAAATATAGCCTTCTTATGTACCGTTCTAAAAACTTCCAATGACGATATTGAATTATAATTTCTGCCGAATTATAATTAAATTGCGGACATCCACGTAGCTTTTTTTTAGTACAGACAACAAATGAAAAGAATGACAGCACTCACCCCAAAAAAGGAATAATTACATTATTTTTCACCTAGCTGATCAAGAATTTTAAATTATATGTATTCTTTTGACAAATTTTATCTATAGTTCTATTTTATCTGCCTCAGATTGCCACATTGAGACGAATTCTGAGGAAAAGGAATCTATCGCGCTTCTCCTTTCTAAAAGATTATAATTGACTGATAATTTAGGTTCTTGAGAACCGAAAAGATGGCGGATGAGATGGGCTGTATTTCGAAGAGGACCGTGAAAGTGAGAGGATGGGAGAGAAGCGGGAAGGGTAGAGGGCAAGTGGTCAGCGGCAGTCTGAGGGAGATGGGGAATTCCTCGAGAGTGGGAGTTGATGTATAAGTGGGAGGGGCGAACGTTGTCAAGAGAGACTCCGTGGGAGCCAACCAGAGGAGAGCTCTCACTGACAACTTTCAGACAACCCCGCATATCATTTTCATTTTTTATCACCTCCCAAAACTCGCATTCCGTCCTCTCTCTCCGAATGGAATGTCAAAAGCACTACGTCTTCCCTTTTCTAAATCGGTTTCTCCCAGGTTCCAGACGGTTGACTCATTTTTTATTTAATTATGGTTTTATCTTCCCCAGAGGCGATAGGCTACAACCACTCAGAGAAAAGTAAAGTAATTTAACGGACCCTCTGATTAGATTAAAGTATGGCGAGAATGACGAGCATAAAGTCTAGCACAGGATGTTAATCGATCATGTTTCTTCGGATTCCAGGAAAGCCGAGCGGAAGGCGACTGAACTCTTTCTACGGAATTCTACTCGGAGGAAAATAGGTTGCTTTTCTAGGTTTTTTACGGATGAATGATTAGCATCGATTTCTTGCTAACATTGCGGAAAAGTTATTACGGTAAATGAGTAATGCTCAGTTCTCTAGTTTTTCATGATAGTGCAAAATAAGCTACTAATCAATGAAATCTACTACTTCGGCCTTGACTTTGTGGTAGTTCTCCATAATCAAACTTGAGAAAAATAAGAACACTTATACCTTTACCACAGTAATATTTATTAACTCACCTAAGGATGATCTTATAGATCAAAACAATGGTCGTGAGTTAATAAATATTACTGTGGTAAAGGTATAAGTGTTCTTCTTTTTCTCAAGTTTGACTACTAATCAATCTTATAAATAATCACATTTCAAAGCTTGAAGTAAGAGTATACAGAATCATACTTTGTAATTCCACTGAAACAAAAAGATTAACATAAATTAATTTCGCTCTAGAAAATTTTGTGCTAAATGTTCGTCATTTTCAAATACTTAAGATGTAAATTTTAAGCTTCTTATTCAGGTTGATAGAAAGTGACACTTCGAAAAGTCTTGGATTGAATATTTCTCTGCTGTGTAAAAAATTGAATTATTTGGGACAAAAGTAAGTAATATTTAAATTGAAGACAAGTTTTTCCCAGATAGTCAAATTGCTTCCTGTGGATACGTTTAGACGTGACTTCATAATAGTTGATTTGCTATAAAAAAGGAAACTTCTTAGATATTTATTCTTTAGTTAATGGGAAGAATCGGAAAATTAACCTTTCACTAGTCAATATTATTTCAGTAGCAGAAAACTCAAATATAATAAATCTAGTGAATAACAAGGAAAGAATATGATTTTGATGCATATTTTTCAATTTATTCGCAAATTATTGACATTTATAGAATTGTTATAATAAAGACATGAAATGTTTTATAAATTAGATGAATTCAAATATTCGTCGGTGTTTCCATTCCAATTAAAATCTGTGATCAATAGCTATGGAGGGTACAAAACGAATGTTCGGATCCCTTACGCCAGCATGATAATGACGCGGATGAATCAGATAAATAAAAGTCACAATTCGGCGCGCGTCGGCGGCGTCGGAAACATTCGAAAATTACGGCGACGGCGTCGAATTCGGACATAAATCTGAAAATCACTAAAGAAAATTTTCATTTCCCTTGCGTTTCGATCGAAATTCTAAGCGACGAGCGAACGGACAAAAAAGCGAGTATTCGTCCTTTATCAGAAGTACGATACGAGAATGCCGTCCTCAGTTTTCACGTCCCGACATCCATTCATACTCCGAACATTTCCGATTTAGTCGTCTGTAGCTCCATTTTCATCCGGCGACAAAAAATCGAACGGAGACGATCGCTCTCTTAAATTGCCTTTTCATCCTTTTCTACGAATCAATGGATTCAACGGGAAGTCTCGCTCTTCTCGGCCAAGTCGCTTCAATCATAATGAGCAGAGGGCACGAGGAGTAGAATATGGAGGAGATGAGAAATTGATAAGGAGGAATACGATCTAATGCGAAGGGACTGGCGTCAGATGGCAGCCTCAGCCTAATAAACCTTAAATACAAACATAATATATCACCCTTTACAGTTGAAAATTCTCATACATGTGTACATTTTAACATAACATTGCTCTCTTTAAAAGCAACATACAAAATACATTCAATCTAGAAATATACAATCTGTTGTATTAATTTACACAATATTTTTTTACATTTACTTTTGCATAATATTTTTTCTTCTGTGTTTAGCCGGTTTTTTAACACCCCTTTTTTATGGGTGTTTTCCTGCAATGTTTTTTTTTCTTTTTCCACCTTAAGTTGCAAAGATTTTTCCCACAATCTTCTCTTTCTTTTTGTTTTACTGAAATCTATACATATCATACAGAGGTTAGGAGGAAGAGAGGCCCAATTGGGCATAACCTCTTCAGTAAAGGGTCAATCAATATATTTTTTCAGCCAAGATGGGCGATTGACGAACTCTACGAGAAGGAACGGCTAAGCCTAAATGATTGGTTAAAGATGTTGAATCGAAAACAGCGCAGAGAATGTTACGCGCAAAGGAGATATCAAATACCATTCATATAGCCCCTATGGGGTTAATACCAAAAATTTATATAGACGTCATTATCACTGTAATTAGTTTTTTCTTTGTGGCAGAGCCTCTGAATGAATCTCCTCTGTACCTTCTGATGGGTTCCAGATAACAGAATATATTCCAAAATGGGACGAATCAAAGAAGAATTAGACAATCACAGTCTTCGTCGAAAAGTTAAAAAACCTTATGATAAAACCTAAAAGTTTATTTCATGTATATTTTGGATAGCTATAGTTTTCTTAATTTCTCAGTGTCCTTTTTGCTGCCTCCGACTCAGAATTATATTAATGATCCACACGGGAAAATAATTCTCGAGAAAACTCGAATAACATAGATTGCTTTACCAATCGACTTCAGTCTCTACGTAACTCCCGACACATTTTTCTCATGAGAACTCCATCCTCCAACTTCGAAATGTTAGTATACCCCAGGTTAAAAATCACTCCCTTAAAAGGATGATAGTATCGTATTTCTATCATCTCATCAACTGTCAAGAAAAAAAACTCAATAAACTATCAGAAATTGTCACATGCAAAGTGTACTTCGGTTATCACCTCTTTAAAAGTACAATTCTCCGATATAAATATTACGAAAATATAGCCTTCTTATGTACCGTTCTAAAAACTTCCAATGACGATATTGAATTATAATTTCTGCCGAATTATAATTAAATTGCGGACATCCACGTAGCTTTTTTTTAGTACAGACAACAAATGAAAAGAATGACAGCACTCACCCCAAAAAAGGAATAATTACATTATTTTTCACCTAGCTGATCAAGAATTTTAAATTATATGTATTCTTTTGACAAATTTTATCTATAGTTCTATTTTATCTGCCTCAGATTGCCACATTGAGACGAATTCTGAGGAAAAGGAATCTATCGCGCTTCTCCTTTCTAAAAGATTATAATTGACTGATAATTTAGGTTCTTGAGAACCGAAAAGATGGCGGATGAGATGGGCTGTATTTCGAAGAGGACCGTGAAAGTGAGAGGATGGGAGAGAAGCGGGAAGGGTAGAGGGCAAGTGGTCAGCGGCAGTCTGAGGGAGATGGGGAATTCCTCGAGAGTGGGAGTTGATGTATAAGTGGGAGGGGCGAACGTTGTCAAGAGAGACTCCGTGGGAGCCAACCAGAGGAGAGCTCTCACTGACAACTTTCAGACAACCCCGCATATCATTTTCATTTTTTATCACCTCCCAAAACTCGCATTCCGTCCTCTCTCTCCGAATGGAATGTCAAAAGCACTACGTCTTCCCTTTTCTAAATCGGTTTCTCCCAGGTTCCAGACGGTTGACTCATTTTTTATTTAATTATGGTTTTATCTTCCCCAGAGGCGATAGGCTACAACCACTCAGAGAAAAGTAAAGTAATTTAACGGACCCTCTGATTAGATTAAAGTATGGCGAGAATGACGAGCATAAAGTCTAGCACAGGATGTTAATCGATCATGTTTCTTCGGATTCCAGGAAAGCCGAGCGGAAGGCGACTGAACTCTTTCTACGGAATTCTACTCGGAGGAAAATAGGTTGCTTTTCTAGGTTTTTTACGGATGAATGATTAGCATCGATTTCTTGCTAACATTGCGGAAAAGTTATTACGGTAAATGAGTAATGCTCAGTTCTCTAGTTTTTCATGATAGTGCAAAATAAGCTACTAATCAATGAAATCTACTACTTCGGCCTTGACTTTGTGGTAGTTCTCCATAATCAAACTTGAGAAAAATAAGAACACTTATACCTTTACCACAGTAATATTTATTAACTCACCTAAGGATGATCTTATAGATCAAAACAATGGTCGTGAGTTAATAAATATTACTGTGGTAAAGGTATAAGTGTTCTTCTTTTTCTCAAGTTTGACTACTAATCAATCTTATAAATAATCACATTTCAAAGCTTGAAGTAAGAGTATACAGAATCATACTTTGTAATTCCACTGAAACAAAAAGATTAACATAAATTAATTTCGCTCTAGAAAATTTTGTGCTAAATGTTCGTCATTTTCAAATACTTAAGATGTAAATTTTAAGCTTCTTATTCAGGTTGATAGAAAGTGACACTTCGAAAAGTCTTGGATTGAATATTTCTCTGCTGTGTAAAAAATTGAATTATTTGGGACAAAAGTAAGTAATATTTAAATTGAAGACAAGTTTTTCCCAGATAGTCAAATTGCTTCCTGTGGATACGTTTAGACGTGACTTCATAATAGTTGATTTGCTATAAAAAAGGAAACTTCTTAGATATTTATTCTTTAGTTAATGGGAAGAATCGGAAAATTAACCTTTCACTAGTCAATATTATTTCAGTAGCAGAAAACTCAAATATAATAAATCTAGTGAATAACAAGGAAAGAATATGATTTTGATGCATATTTTTCAATTTATTCGCAAATTATTGACATTTATAGAATTGTTATAATAAAGACATGAAATGTTTTATAAATTAGATGAATTCAAATATTCGTCGGTGTTTCCATTCCAATTAAAATCTGTGATCAATAGCTATGGAGGGTACAAAACGAATGTTCGGATCCCTTACGCCAGCATGATAATGACGCGGATGAATCAGATAAATAAAAGTCACAATTCGGCGCGCGTCGGCGGCGTCGGAAACATTCGAAAATTACGGCGACGGCGTCGAATTCGGACATAAATCTGAAAATCACTAAAGAAAATTTTCATTTCCCTTGCGTTTCGATCGAAATTCTAAGCGACGAGCGAACGGACAAAAAAGCGAGTATTCGTCCTTTATAAGAAGTACGATACGAGAATGCCGTCCTCAGTTTTCACGTCCCGACATCCATTCATACTCCGAACATTTCCGATTTAGTCGTCTGTAGCTCCATTTTCATCCGGCGACAAAAAATCGAACGGAGACGATCGCTCTCTTAAATTGCCTTTTCATCCTTTTCTACGAATCAATGGATTCAACGGGAAGTCTCGCTCTTCTCGGCCAAGTCGCTTCAATCATAATGAGCAGAGGGCACGAGGAGTAGAATATGGAGGAGATGAGAAATTGATAAGGAGGAATACGATCTAATGCGAAGGGACTGGCGTCAGATGGCAGCCTCAGCCTAATAAACCTTAAATACAAACATAATATATCACCCTTTACAGTTGAAAATTCTCATACATGTGTACATTTTAACATAACATTGCTCTCTTTAAAAGCAACATACAAAATACATTCAATCTAGAAATATACAATCTGTTGTATTAATTTACACAATATTTTTTTACATTTACTTTTGCAGATAAGCTATATATATAATTATTATGTAGTGATTTGTCACATAATTGTATGGCTTAATTATGTATCGTTTTATTACTATTATTTACTCTTACGCGGAGGTCAGACCAAAATGGCCTCTCTTCCACCCAACCTCTGTAAATATTAGATGGTAATAATATTGCATTAACAAGTGAAAATGATTGACTAAAATTAACTTATATCTTAAAAAATAAAATCAGAACTTCCCAACAATCTGGCAAACGCAACTACAAGAAAAATGCAACAAACAGCATGTATAAATTACAAGTAAAAAGAGGCAGACAATAAAAAATTAATCTAATACATATTACTAGGTATAAATACATATAAAACACAAAGATTTGGATTTTGGGGAAAAACTCCTCAACTAAAGGTTTATGGAGAAAAACCCACAATGCGGGAAAATACCCAAACAATTTTATCAACTTTTTATAACTATACATACAAATTTACACAATATACCTCCTTTATTTAGGATAATTGCTAATAATTTTTCCTTAACTCCTTTTTAGTCTTAGGTAAGGGTTATAAGACCTTGAAGAGGGTCTTCAAGCAACATATTAAACTTCAATTCACTCTCTTAACAAACGAATACTTGTGGCGCGATTACTAGTGATATCTGTCTTTCGTGTTTTTAGCTTTAACTTTTCCTAACGATCCCCTCGTTATATTACCTACCTTTTATATAAATAACGTGAGAAGAGGAAAGAGAAAGTAGTAAAATTATTAGATATATTTATGAATTTAGCAAGATACTTATAGCCGTTCAATGTCTCGCTGAGACGCGGTGGAGCCTATGTTACTTTGAAGGGAGGCGTTCAAGGGGTTACTAGAATCATTTTCTATCGCGACAGTAGTCATTTCAATCTAAAACATAAACTGAGATTTTATAATATATATATAATTTTCGTAAGAACAATTAAAATAGACCCAAATAATTTTACTCCCAAAACGTTAGACATGATGACTCATAACACCAATTAATTTATCGCTGTTATCATTGGAATGAAATTGATCTTTCCAAGATTGGAGTTTCCGTGAAAAAGTAACTTTCCCAAATACTCAACAACGAGAATTGTAGGTTTTCCCATAGAAATGGGGCTTCTGGGTAAAGCCTTCCCTTTAGACAGCTTTGTAATGGCGATTACTCCTCAAAATTAGACTCGTGGCAATAACTCTATCGATGGTTTGTATAATTGAATAAATCCAGCTCGTTTCAATAAGCATCGAGCAACTACCCATTTTATACCTATAACTTATAGATACATAAGCGAAGAAAGAAATATACAAAAGTAGCAATAAAAGGAAGAGAGAAAACAAAATAGCCGAAGGTAAGTTTGAATTAAGCTAAATAAATGAATGACAGAAATGGAGACGGAATTATCTAGCACTTGTACTATGATTGGGTTTTAATATTGTACATAAACCTTACAAGTAGAACAATGTTCAGGTGGCAAGGACTTAACATACACCCCTATTTAATAATACCATAATAAAACAATAAAACAAAAAATACAAAAATAACACAATGAGGCAAACAGGTACACTAAAACCCTTGTCGATCACACAATATAAATATAGTTTTTCAGTGTTTATCCCCAAGTCCGGCACCAAATCCACATCTCAACTAAACACAAGCCAGTAGTTTTGAATCGAGGGGAGAAGAGAAAGTCAAGAAACTCTCTCAAACCTATCCCAGTTGCCCAGTTGGTGCAGCTTCTTCCAGTTTCGCCTTAAAGATACGCACTCGCGGAGGAAAAGGCTCGAATATTTATGCGAGAAGTGCGTTCAATTGTGCTGTTGATCTGTTAAAAAATAAATACTTATCCCAATTGGTTCTATGTGTATCCGTATTGAGTTCAAGGAGATGGGGAATGGATGAAAGAGCTGTCCGAGTGAACGAAGGGAAGCACTGCATAGAACCAGCAGGGAAGGAGAATGAGATGGGGATGTGGTTCGAAAGTGGAAGTGGGGAAGCTGGAAGAGGGAAAAAAGGTGAAGGATGGAACGGAGAACTGGAGCACAGTGTCTAGATCTTCGGTAGGACGGAGGGGAAAGAAAGAGCGAGGTGAAAGATAACTAAAGAGGAAAGTGAAGAAGATGAACGAGGAGTGGTTGGGGAGGATAAATGAGTGCCCCATCCTACTTTTGATCATTCCTTGTGCTGCATTTGACCTCCGCTACTCACGACACTAACCGTGCTCACACGCTGACCGCGGATACGTGACTTGAGGATACAACTCGTTCCCTTTTGCGAAAGCGATTCGGATCACGCACTCGGTGCAATAAGGGTCTCGAACTTGAACTGAGTGCATCGCTTACCGCTTCTAAATGCGAAACGAGACGCAGCGAAGGACGTCAGCAGTCGTTGAGGCATAGAATGAGTAAAAGAGAACGTAAAAGTGGACGCTTTTTAGTGGCGAGCGGAACATGATAATAAGAGGAGTGCTGGAGATGAATGGAGATCTAGGGTTGTTTTCCTGCAGCAGTGAGAGGATTAGCGTCACATTCAGAAGACTTTCTCCTCTGCTGAAGTGAGTGGATCTTCGGAAAGCGCATCGCATACCAATGGGCTTTTTAAGAGTATGTGTGTTTCGTGCGCATGAATGCAATTATTAGTTACTCGTCTGCCTCCTGTGCAATGTTAGCCTCTGAGTCCCAAGCGGCAATACCCGAGGGGTCAGGTGAACAAACGACGAGATCATTGAGAGAGGATTGATCTGATTATCTTAAGGAGATATTAATATTAATCTCTTCATTTTCCTCCATAAACCAATTCTAAGTAGCTTAGATATTCTATTCTACCATAAATCTATTAAAATTGAAAAACTTTACAATTTGAAAAAATCATAAGAGCAAAAATCACAGAAAATTTTAATTACAGCAGAGATTCGATTATATACTCGATGTTTGTGTGTTTTGCCCTTTTCACTAGCACTTACGTGGAGGGAGAGTAGGGCAAGATGGGACACTGTTTTGGAGGTATTTAATTCAATAATTAACCATGAAATGTTTTTAAAATAAATAAGGTATAACTGTAAATCTTTAGTGTTTAAATTGAAGTACAAATCAATTTATTTATTCTCATATTTAACTAAAACATCGTCTCTTTTACTGGAGAACAAAACTTTATCTTGCATTATCGAGTGGGGCAAGATGAGATTAGTGTTTACAAACTCCACAAAAAGGTTCCTACTGTTCCGTCATATCCGTCCTCTCCTGCACAGCAGCAATAAGCCCATCTTTTTTAAGTACATCAATGGATCCAAACTTTAATATACTGTTAGTGTAAATATCCACAGTGCAGATATTCACTCTCAGAAGTTTGTGATGAAGAAAAATTCGTCCACTTTCGCTTATAATTTGTTTTATTTGCTTCTTTACTCTTGTCGCTGTTTCTTCTTATTAAATCTTGTAAATGTAAAAATAAATCTTGAATTAATCTATGTAAATCTTAACCATCTTGTATAATCTACAAAAATAATAGTGGAACTTAGGTAAATTGTGAGGTAACATGAGGTACCCCATCATTACTTACTGACGCGTTGGCTGGATTACATTGCTCATCTTAGTTAGGTTAGGTTAGGTTTTTACTAATAGTAATTATAACGTTCTTAAGTTAACCACTAAATAGAGCACCTTGCCACGTGAAAGAATAACTTTGGTACAAGGTAAACTAATGACTCAAGATGGCTGTCTCTTACAATAAGGCTTCTTCTCTATCTTCCCTATAATTACTGGCGTTTTCTACTAGATTGCAGGAATAACATATCCAGCATCTTGTTCCGTTACCCCGTCGTGCCCCACTCTCACCTACCGGTACACTGCCTAAACTTTTCTCTGTAATTGCACCATCCCAGTTCAGCAAGGTTCGAAAAATTATCAGAAGATAGTCAGAGAGAAGAAGTGAGAACTGCTCCTGGAAAAACAACGTATACATTGACTTGACTTGACTTGTTGTTTATTTATGCTGGGCCAGATGAAGCCGAGTGGCCCCCTCTTCCCCTGGCCCAGCGCTCTCTCTAGAGGTCAAGTGCAAAAAATACATGTATACAATTAGGAAGGAAAGAGAAATATTTTATTTAAAAACTTAACATCAGAGGTTTTTTGAATTTTAAATACACGTTGAACCATGGAAACGCACGAAAAGAACATTTTTATTTCATAATTTACGTCCGCAAGACGATCCTTTCGTATTATCCGAGATTTCGATTGTCCGACGTGGCCCCGGCCCACACTAAATCGGACAATCGAGGCACTACCTACTGTATTTCATAACCAAGCATTTCATATAATTGCAAACAAAAAATCGGAAATATCGCAGGTATGGAAATATCGCAGTTCAAATGCTCTGTTCATTCCAATATTCCGCACATAGAAACAATAGTCAATGCTGATCCTGATATGGACCAATTGGGTCCATTGCATAAAATGAATGACTAAATCAGCCTGGTTGTACAGGCCGGTTATAGCAGAAATACTAGATTGAGGAATCAGAACCCAGGAGAAGAGGACGCTTCTGCTGTGGCCTGAATATATTTCGTAATCATTCTTTAGTTTGAGTTTCTCGTCATTTCTTATGCGAATCGTCTAAAATTCTTCAGATTGGAAGTGATTGCCTCCCTCTGAATCTGCTACTTCACAAAGTTTTCAGTTGTGCTTGTTTGCTACACGCAGAAAGGCGGCTTGCGGGGTAGATGTAGATTAGCTGCTAACAAGAAAAGGGATTCAATTTTCTGTTTGAGATACAAGTCTAAATAAGAGTTATTACTAATTTAGAGAGGAAGAAATGAAACGGATTATAGCTTAAAGCTTAAAAGATTTTGTAGAGCTTTTTCTGATAACTTTTAAGGGTGATTATACATCCCTCTCTGAATACGTCTCTGATTATAGCTATACTTACGACATATGTATCAGTAGACTTAAGGTTTACAATTTAGAAGAAAAGTTGAACTGAATCTTGGAAACTGTTTTCTTCTACCATGTGATTACAAGATTGTAGAATGTTAAAAAAATATTCTAAATATACTTTCAATGTGGAACCTTAGAATCTTAAAGAATATTTTCTGTTTTTCAGCACACTAACTGTAACAGCTCGTACGATCAAATTGATGGAAAATTAGTTCAATCATACGAATGGAACATTACCGGATCATAATAATTATTCCGATATGATATATACGGTCGCACCACGGCGAGATTCAACCTCTTTACAACAATTGGAGAGTCCTGAGGATAAGTAGAACATAGACAACCAGCAATATATTGTAATGTTGTGTTTTGAAGGAGAAATTGGTTTGGTATGTATCTTCTTTTGATTCTTCTTAAATATTTGGATGATAATCACTCCTCATCTTGCCTAATAAGCCTCATTTCCCACTCCTATCTCCTCGTAGCTTATGGTAGAAGGAATGAGGTCCCAACCGGCTTTGGGATGAGTACTTTTCAGACAGACTGAGCTTTACACCTCAAAATTGTCGGGAAAGATTGACCTTCAGAAACAACTTCGCGTATAAAATTTATCCTGAATAAATGTAAAAAATTTAAAAATAATTCTGAAATTCATATTTTCCATAAATTTTATACACACGACGGAATAAGAAGTACGCTCCGAAATTATTTTTAGATGGAGTTCCACAATGTAAAATTAATTTAATGATATCATCATTTAGAAAAATCAGTAGGTGATATAATTCTGGATAAAATGTTTACATTTTGACTAACTCATTTAAGTTAATAAATACAAAAAAAAATAATCAGAACATTGTAAATGCGGGTAGCTAAGAGATAAAACCAGGCTAAATTAATAGGAATTCAATTGCTCAATGTTAACGATAAAATCTACTTCATAGAAACATTGCATATTCCGTGTGAAAATACCCCGGAGATGAAGAGGTGATCCAAAAAACGTGAAACAAAAATATGTAAGTTGAGATAAAAAAAGCTGTTGAAAAATATAGGAAGATATCCAACCCAATAGGAAAAGGTGGGGTATGCTAAACTGACAAGAGCTCAGAACTTTCTTCACGGTACACATTAAAAAATAGCTTGGAGCAAAAGTGAAAGAATGAAAGACGGACGAAAAGTTACGAAAAGGTTAAGTAAAGACTGTCGTCGCTCCATCGTTAAGAGGCACTTCTTAGCTGTAAAACTCAAAGTTTGTTTATTTAGTTAGAGAGAAAACTGACAACCGAAGAAGTGAAGGAATATAACTCAGAGCTCTGAAAAGAACTCATCGCTGTGAGACTTTCAGATGTGAGAGCTCTAAAACTTGACCTTAAAACAATTATTCCGTATTTCGTCAAAAATCTTTACCAATTCAGGGTATCCTAGATGTTGAGTAGAATGTTTCCAAGGTCTTACTAGGGAAGGAGGTTTAAAAATCAACCGATCTTTCATTCGCTAGATATTTATATATGCTAAATCCGTGAGCATTGAAACCAGCTTTAACCTCATATAGTTCACATTAACCCAACTTATTTGCCTTGTTAAGTTATAAATCGTCTTTTGACGCCTCGTGCAGTTATTACAGAAACGTTTTTTCTGCGATCCTTTTGACTACGTGATACGTGATAGTCACGACCTATTTAGGAAAGATTATAGAGTAAAATTAAAAGCAAACATTTAGAGGAAATAATCATGGATAACTCAAAACGAGAAAGGAATATTTATGCAGTGGATTTAATCGAAGAATTGGAGTCAATAAAAGATTTTCTAGTACCAAGAGTAAAAATCCTTTTCAGGTTATATTTTCTAGAGAGTTTATCGGAGTCTTTACTAATTTGCAAATGGCTTTGCGTTATTTATATACACTTCCGGATAGTGTTCACACTAAGATAATGATAATCAAAAGTAATGTGAACTAAAGATTTATAATGTCCATTCACTATGTCAGCATACGGCATATGCGTAATTAATTGTAACGGATTATTTGTGACCAATGTAAGCTGTGGAACGAAGTTATATAAAAATGATTTTTCAAAGTCTTACAAATTAATGTTTACTTGCAAATCAGGGTAGCATGGTATTTGTATTTAATTTTAAGGGCCGGCAAATTATGTTCACACCTGGGCTGCAGATAGGATGGCAGCGGCTCTGAGTGTCTAATAAAAGGAAATTATATTAATTTTATGGTACATTTGAATCTAACGGTGGACATAGAAATACAGAGATGTTATGTTTCAGAGCCCAGAGTTAAGGTGAGATAACAGAAATTATCACATTAAATAATATCAACTTTTACAAAGAAAAGGAACAGTGAATCCTATTGTTCGATTTATAATCAAAAGATAAATAAAATGACAAGGAGGAGGATCCACGAGGATCAGAATTTATGAAATATTTTACCGAGAGTGAATAACACAGACGCATTTTTATGCGAACGGTGACGATAGTGCGTGTAGAGATGGGCAATGGAGTCATTTTCCAGGGTGAACAAGATGGGCAAGTTGAGTGCAAGACAGGAAATCGTTCTTCTAACGAGAGAGAGGCCTCGAGAGGGAGCTAATATACGTAGTTGTTTAAAGAGAATAACTTGTTGCTTGACTCAACTTGGTGCACGCTCTCCCTACGGCGTATGGGATTGATATTCGGTCAACCGTGTTAAGTGAAGAAAATACTGCGCATTCAAGTACATACCTTAACCGTTGATCATATTCGAATGTGGAAGACTAGTTCGGATAAGATTATAATGCATTGCTCCGTGTTTTCATCTTAAGAGGTATAAATTATTCTTCTGAATTGTTCTGAATAATAAAGTGAGTTCCAAAGCATTTGGCATTCTTTTAAAAGTTTATCCTCTTAAGCAATCAAATTTGATGGAATTGGGAGCATAAATATATACAAGCGAAGTGATGGCTTTCGTATCACAAACAACGCATATAAGCCTAGATATCACCATGCTTCTTCACCTATGTTTCCTCTACGTAAAGAATTTTTGTTAAATGACATTGCAAACTGATTAAAGAACAGCAGTTTATGTCTTAATACAAGGAGATGATTGAAATCTATCTCTGTTAAAATTTAGGTCAATTTACCCCGCATAAATATTCTTAAAGAACAAAGGAAGTTAAGTAAATTTATTTATTCTATACCGCAATAAATAACGACACATACGACATATTCTATTCTCTGTAATTTTGTATTTTGGTACCAGATGATGATGCATGGCATCATCATCTGGTAAATAAATTTACTTAGTCAACTTCCTTTGTTGTCATGGAATACCACCAGGTGAGGTTCAAAAATATCGATAGTATTCCTAGAGAAGATTAACATATGCCTTGCGCTCGACCACTTTCCTTGCACAAATTATAGTTCTGCTAAATGAAAATTATTTTATCATGCCAATCTATCTCTAGAAAACGTACGAGCAGTGTAAAATTCCAACACGCTAGTTTCATTTTTATCATATAGGGAGTCCAACCAACCAACATCATGTACAACCTATAGAGGGTTGTACCTAATGCTTTATCTTGTGAAGGGATTGAACATCAAGCGGAAGGTCCCACCTTTGGTTTAGGAAGTTGGTAAGGAGCTATGGAACAGTGAGTGCGATTTATTCAGCAAAATCGGTCACCATGATCAATAGTGAAAATACACCTTTCGCCCTAGCTGGGTGAAGTGGGAACGCGCTGGAGGCAGAGGATGTCCGGAGGTCCGGAGCGCACGAGAGAGTCTGTCAGAATGAGCGGAGGCGTGCAGCGGAGGAGGGGCAGAGGGGCGGGAAGGGGCGGAGCGAGCGGCGAGTGTGGGGCCAATGGAACCGTGCGAGGGGACGGAGCTTGTTGGAGGGACAAAGGAGGGGAAGGTGAGATAGGTCTCAATTACGTGGGAGGAGGAATCCATTTTGGATTTTTTTTCGGGGCATCCGAGTAATAATATTTTCGAAACTCCTCCACCTCGTGCATCCGATGTCTGGATGCGAAAATGCTGGGGACGACTTAGAAAGATCTGGATGGGTGGGAAGGGGCTTCTCCCTACAAAAGAGTCGTGCTGGATGAGTGACCACCCATCGATGAGCATTGCGGGAACATTTCCCCTCTGCAAACGAAGAAGCGTCTCGAATGGACCAAAGATTACCCGAGCCATACTCCGATACTCCATACTCAGGTTATCAGGAGTACATTGCTTCATCATATATGATCGGTCTTCTCCGTTTCTCCCTCAATGGGACATTTTCAGGGTGAACTTTCCGTTCTTGGAGCATGTCAGACGCCTTGGCGTCGGTAAACGTTGGCCCCACCGGGAATCGAACTCGGGGCCGCTTCCGCCAAAAGCGAACGTGCTACCCACTTGGCTATCCAGAGACCCAGTGTATCCGTATACGTGTCAAGGCCCTGAACACGCTGAAGTAGCGCACCGTGATGGACAGATGGAGTTGGTTTGTTGTAGTATTGAAGGAAAAATTTGGTCAGTAACTAAAGAGTGGTATCTTGGCTACCGAACATAGTACGTTCAGTAATCGAGTGCAGATGCTCGATTAAATCGGGTCCCAAATTGTTTAATAGCGAAGAAGCCAAAACGCTACCCAAATCTTGTAACAAGAAGAAGTAATGGCCACCATCCAATATATTGGAATATATTGGAATGTTTCAATTTATCGAGAGTGGAAACATGCGCGAGCATCGATCATAAAATTCGTTGGCTAAGTTGTATCCGTTAGCTGAAAAATCGCGAAGAAAATCTTCGTTAATCGAAAAATTTCTTTTCGGAGATACTCGTTAGCCGAGGCATCAATGTGCTCAATCGTTCTCTCTACGAGTTCTTGGGATCTGCGACAGAGTAATGGCCCAAATAAATATATTCTCTGTTCCAGGTCACTCGTTGAAGTTTTCAGAGGATTCTCTATGCAACTCTCTGTTGTATGTTTTCTTCTCCTGGAAAGTTAGCTCGTCTGTTTACGTGTCAGATATTTATGCTAGAGAAAATGAGAAATTCCCCCATATTATTCGGCTGTATAGTATCATATTTCTTTTTCCTGCCATATTATCTTCGGTAGATAACTATAGAGGTATAAAAAAATAATTTCCCTTATCAATCATTTTCTTCTGCAACAACTCGCGAAAATTGATGCAAGCTCTTTGTTATGCTATGTATGTAGAAGTTAATCACGCTAGCCTCTCCTATCCCACTCATACTTCGTTATAATGTTTATGTAAGTTAAAAATACGAAGAAAAAATGAGGGGCAAGATAACACATCTTTGCATGGCTTTTACAGTTGAAAAAACAGCCGAGTTGAGGGATGGTATTAAAGGATCAAAATAGATTCACTAGCTGTTTTATGACAAAAATGATGCCTCGTAAAAGTACACCAACGTCAACTTTTGGCGTGCATCGTATCAGGATGCCAACAGTAGATATCTGATAACCATCTATCTGCTATGAAAATAAGATAAAGAACATTTCTCTGCTGGCAAATTGCGCATGCTGATCCTAAGTTCTTACTTTTCTCCATCGCCGCGTTATCTCCATTACTGATCTTTTTATGATAATGTTGATGATTATTGCTTCCGATAGGTTCACTAATTCTAATGGTCGGATACGCTTACTGAACCAATCCGTAGACGGAGAATTGCCCACCGGGATCGAGCCTGGGACCGCAGATGTCGTAATTGCGCTTCTCATTCCTTTTTAGCGCATATTTTTTAGACTTCTACTCTTCTAAATTCTTATTGTGCTGATATATGTTTCGTTTCCATTGCCTTTCTTTCGCTATTTGGCTATTGTGCTCTAATGAAGCGTTTCCTAATCAATGGGACGCGTACTACGTACCGGTAGGACTACGAACCAATTTGGTGAGAGTCGAGCAAAATGATATCGACTATTGTATACGTTTTAACAATTTATTTCTACTATGATTATTGTTTAATGTTAGATACATTGAGAGAGATTAACAGACATTACTCATCAAGCTAAATGTTCATGACTTTTGATTACGGATTTGTGATATTATGAAAGCAAATTTTTCGCTGCATGGCGGGACTTATCTCTCTTGAAGAACTGAAAAGTGGGACTTGAGACTAAAAACGTTGGGAAAGGTCGCTCTAATTTTGTGAGATTAAGAGCTATCAAGACATCTGTCATTATAAAAAGATATAGGTGATAAACTGATTTCCGCTGATGAGCCTTCATATAGTTTTCACGGTATGCTACGACACGGAGGGATTAAAATATTATAAGAATCGATGAAAGATTACTATTCCATGAGTTGTTACTGTATTCCATTACAGCCTAAGAGACAGGCTTAGTTTTCAAGAGGGCAACCTAAGCCTAAAATATCATTAGAAAAATGTAATAATTCCATCAAAGTTTTTCTTCCAATTTTCGAGATCAAGTATTAACTGTATATAACAAATAAATTTTAGTGGTGTGACAAAGTTTCGGGTAAAAATTCATATAAACTTATTCCACCAATACGTTCTGAATCATGAGAATACCCATAAATTACATCAATGAACAATACGGAAAGTATTCGAAGTTAGAAGTAAGAAAGTTATTTCTTGGAAAGAGGTTGGGCTTTATATTCATAAGGAGGAGAGCGTACTTTAAGTCACGATAACAAAGATTAAGCACCGCTGCTTAGATACGACACGAATTCTCGCAATATCTTAGTGACTTTCTACTTTTCAGACAAAAGAGCCATTCATTAAATTGTCTACATCTAGAATAAAGGAGGAAAAAACTTCCCTCTTTGTGAAGTATTTCCAAGCCGCTTTGAGTTGCCTATTTATTTCACCTTCAGATTCACGTGAAGGAATTAGGTTCAGAGCTTCCTGTCCTTCCGACGCCATTCAACGCTCCAATACGATGCTTACGCCCTTTTAATGCTGATATTTAATAGACGTTTTTACGTGCATTTCAGCAACAAATTGAAGTTATAATAAAGAGCGATTTTCGATCCAACTTGGTCGAAAACAGGGCCGCCAAGTTTACATTGAGATTTACCCAAATTCTCAGGCAAACATCGTGGGTTGAGGCTCACTGTAGAACGCGGTGTTACAACGGTTTGTAAAAAAGGGAAAAATCATAGTTTATCTCCTCTATATACGAAGGATTAGCATAGATATCAACTATAATCATCACTTTAACTTTAATAAACTTTTAAGTATGAAGTGTGGATTATAATACCGGGCCTAAATCAGATTAATTTTATACATGGAAGCTGGTAAAAACAGATACGAAAACATTTATGTTGTAGCTTAAAAATTTTTTGCTGAGCTACAGAAACGGTTCCGTCTCTAGTTTGTCCGGTCTTCAGCCCGAAGGCTGGTTTGAATCTCATCCCTCCAAAATAAGCAACGGAAAGCTTTGTGGTAAGGTGGCTGAGGGAACTACGTAAAATGAGGAGTTAAGTAGTTTGCCATCATTGCTTTCCTCACTGAGATATATTGCTACAAATGGAACTAGTCCGCGTAAGCGGAGCACAATGACTCTACAAGTGACACTTTCCGTAGCATTAAAAAAAGAAGGTGGCTCCCGTATAGCCAAGTGGGCAACGCGTTCGACTTCCATGTAAGCGGTCCCGGGTTCGATTCCCAGTGGAAGCCTTCGTACGAAATGGCTTAAAGTGTCGAAGCACTATTAACAATACTACTACTACTAGGAAGGTCCTTAATCAATGCAGCATCTCATACCTCAGTAGCTTAGGATCAAAGGATATGCTAAAAAAGGTGATAATTGGTGGAGATACAGTGAATAATACTGTTTTTCAGTTATAGGAAACGTGAGATTTCTTTAGGGAACAAGTTTGAAAAAATGCAAGGGAAAGTAAACAACAATCAAGGGAACAGAGCTACATCATTATAATTTTTAAATGATGGGTAGAGGTGCATTTCGCACATATGAACCCCGCCGGGAATCGAACCCGGTACCGCTTTCACCTGGCTAACCAGGGGCTCCTGGAATAGGGTTGTTTGTAGCCAGGGCATCGAACCGTAATATTTTTCGTACCCGTTCATCGAGAAAACCAATTTGAATTATCATGTTATGAATTTAGGAGAATTAATCTCTTTAGAAAAGAATCTTCCGATTCGTTATTAGAGGTGACGCGATTTTCTTACAATTTCAAAAGTACACTCAATACAACAAGCAAAAGCGCCGCAGGAAGGCGACACTTACATATTTTTTTTGGATCGTTTCCACTTAATAATTATCGTATAATACGTCAGAAAAAGCTTTCAGGTGAAGCAGGCGTGTGACAATAATAATGAATCCTTCCGACAAATTAACAATTCTTTGCGTTATAAAGTGATAGTAGATTAGACCTGAAGATGGCCTTTTCGCCGAAACCGGTCGAAAATAAAACCAAATAGTGTGGAAGTTTACGAAGTTTTTATTTTTCATAATCTTTGGGATTCATATTATAAAGAATAACATAAAATAAAATGTAGAAATGTTTTTAAAAAGTACGGTGGCAAGAGAAAGGATGCAAGGGAAAGAAAGAATCTTTTGTGGAGAAATAACATCGATGTTTTTAATCACAGAGAAAATATATACACTGCAAAAACATACTCACAAAGAGAGGGGGGGAGTGAAAATTTGCGAAAGGCGTTCAAAAAAATGAAAGGACAAGAGAGTTATATTACAATAGAGGATAATTACAAGGGAAAGTGGGAGACCTGGGTTCGAGTCCCAGTCATGTCACTATTTTTCACACTTGTTATTCCTTGAGGATAATTACAGATACTGAGTACATCAGAATATGAGCATGCTTTGTGATTGAAAGTTATGAGTTGAAACATAAGAGAAGGTTGAAACATAATAAGTAAGGTTGAAACGTGAGAGAAAGTTCTTCATTCAGTGCATATTATGAATATTAGATTCACAGTTGAGATTGCATCTCATATCTTAAAACGCCTAAGTTAGGAGACGAAGTATCTTAAGGCTCCCGTATTCTCGCATCTCTACGCCCTGTTTATCTTCACCTTCAGCATATAGATCCGAGAATTCCCACGGTCAGCGCGCGTCAATGGACCATACCGCTGGACCTTATTTGCATAACCTGATCCGCCCGAGAGCTTACACGCGCCTACAAATAGGATTCGTCTTCGATCTCTACAGAAATGTGTTTTCTTGGAAACGGATCTAGACTCGGCTTTCGCCTCCGAGGAAGTCTCGCTTGTCCACATTCGTTAGTCATTCACTTCTCACTTATTTGTGTCAAAGAATAGAGGTAGCGAAGCTGAAATGTCGAAATATAGATTGGGAATGAGCTACTGAGATTAATTAGTGTCTTCTATGAGCTGATTTTAAGGATATAATGCAAAACGAGAGGAATATTATTTTCAAAGGAGGGTTAAAGGTACTTATAATTGCCATTTTCCATATTAAGCATATATCTCTATGTTGATTTTCATCTGCATCCCTCACTAGTTATAGTGTATTTATTACCTTTGTATTCTCCCGGGTTTTTCGCCCCCCTTCTTCTGAGGATGTTTTCCCATATCGTGGGTTTTTCTCCATAAACCTCAATTCCCCATATATTTTTGGTTTTTCCCACACTCCATATCTTTGTGTTATAGGGTAAGTCCGGGTTAGATGGCCATACGGGAGAGATGGCCAGTCGATCTAGTTCCGCCTACGCCCACTAGGAGACACGCTCCTTCAGTCAGTGTTGAGCTCTTGTTGTGCTAAGAGGAGGTGATTTTTCAAGTTGCGGAAAAACGTCACATCTGTGAGTATTTTTGCACCTTAAAATTTTTCGTTCTGCTGAAAATATTTTCTCGTATGACCTTCATCGCCTACGGATTAAAGTTATGATGCGGGAATCAAAAGAAAACGCGTTTTTTGGGTTTTTCAAACTTNCATATCGTGGGTTTTTCTCCATAAACCTCAATTCCCCATATATTTTTGGTTTTTCCCACACTCCATATCTTTGTGTTATATATGCATCTATATCTAGTTTCTATGAATTAGTTTTTATTTATCATTTAGACAGATGATTCTATATTGAATTGTATATTCTATTTGTACCAATTGTCTTGTATCTATTCTTCTATTCCAGTTTGTTTGAATGTATTGATTTATTTTTATTTATGTAAGTTAATTGTAGTAAATTATTGTTTTTATTAGCGTAATATTCTTAGCATGTAGTATCTCCAGAGGTTAGATAGAAGAGAAACGATTTTGGCCTTACCTCACCGTAAGAATAAAATAGTAATAATATTAATAATACAACAATGTGTCTTCCTTTAAAACACCTAAAGAGTTTTTTTTATCTTTTCGTAATTTACTATATAAGGTTCATACTTGAAATTAAAAGCAGATGAAATGAGAAAATTAGCAAATAGTTGATAAGAAATGATAACCCTCCGGGTTCAAAAAGAGCACGGCTTTGCTGATTTTAGAATAAAGTACCAAGAATAGAAATGCCTATTTCTACGAAGCACTCTACTTATGCGTAGAATTTGCTTATAATCGAAAAAATGCGGAAAATGTATTCATTAAGTGACTAAGATTAGAGAAGTGATTAAGATTAGTTTCTCCAAAGTTAATCTCCAATTAACTTTTGAGAGGAGAACATATTCGGAAAAGATGTCTATTTTTTAATTTTATTTTCGATGACTGTATTACCCTCGACGAGCAATAAACAAAGGAGCTTTAAAAAGATCGCTCTCATCAGCGCCTTTCGGTAAGCGCAATTTCTTTTCTTTTGTTTTCATAGTATCCCATTAGGATGTCAGGAGGCACCACACCCGTCTCACTCATGCCCTTTTATAAGTCTCTCTCCTCTCAATTCGTCTCACGCTATTACTTTTCGGGCGTTGAGAAAACGCCGCTGGGACCACACGGGTCGGTCTCGCACCATCTCCCTTCTGCACCTCCTCGCCCTCTCCATTTATCCTTCTTTTCTTCCTTCCATTATTCGCAAACTTCTTCTCATTTTCAAGTAATTTGCGATTTTCGCGCACTCCACCGCGCGTTTTCAGTCGTTCTTTGAAGTTCGCTTGGTGTCCTTTGTTTTAGGAAAGTTGGACTGCGGCAGCTTCCGAAGGGTATACTTTAATTCGGAAAGAAGCCAAATTTATTTACCATTTATTACTAACATCCATATTGGAATTTCCTATATCTATATATTCTTGCTAAAAACACTTTTGATTTTCAGCTTTTTGGGTGAATTTGCAAGGAGGCGTATCAGGCGATAGCCTCAATGAAAATATTGCTGACCCACTCAGGATAACATACTCTTTCAATATTATGAGGATGGTTAGCTCATTCACGGGTGTAAATGTAACTCTATAGATATATTTTCCAAGTATTATCTTGAAAAGTCATCTTTTACTCCTCATAGATACTCTTATTCCATCTCTTCTCAGTTCTCAATACCAATCATTTTAAGATTTCAATGAAATTAAAATTACATATTGAAATTCGATGTATTCTTGCTTTTCATATTTGTCTAGAGTTTTTTTTACGAAGCCACGCCTGGCCATATTGAATTTAGGTTAAAAGATATTTAACATGTAACTTTTTAAGGAATACATTGGTAGCCAGTTTAGAAGAGAAGAGTATTACGTGCATGTAAAATAATCTGGCTGCTTTATTTTCTCTTTCTTTATTTATTGCAATCAATATAATTAACATTTCTATGTAATCAGTATGCTTCAATGCATTCAAATTTCCATTACATTTACAGCGATTTAATTCCTCGGGAATTACATTTATTCGTATGATGTTCTGTTACGTAAGTTTTTTTTGCTACATATGACGCTGTAATAATTTATAACGGGGGCCCCGATTTGATTTTTGCGCCTCCTAGGCCTCCAATAATGTAAATTCGCTTAGCTTACATTGTATTTCCGATTTGCTGTAGGATCAGTTTATCGGTTGGTTGCTTTTTTCACGATGAGACCTTCTGTTAGAGTGATCATTTATTATGTTTGACGTCTTTAGTGTGTTTGAATGCGTTGTTGTAACTAACCGTAGTGGCCACTGCCTAAGGGTGGTGTCCTTCCCTTCTAGTGCAAACACCAAGAAGATGACATGTGCTCACCCTCACTTTCAAATACCTTCATAACTCTAAGTGAATTTTCATTTAGGTTTATTTATTTCCAGAATCGTAACCACTGCCACCAGGTCCTTCATCTACCTTAGCGTTCAACTTTAAGAAAATTATAAAAAAATAAAGCTTATCACTATTTTTATATACTTCTTCACTTCGAATTTGCTAGTGGGAAAATCTGCCACCATGTTTGTATGAAGGAACATTAACACGCTATTATTACCATCAAAACCTAATAGGAACGTAAGGAACGTAAGACAAGGTCAGGTAAAACGTATAAACTGCTATTCAGCATAAGCAAGAAAATTAAGAACACAGCTCCTTATACATGGATGCGAATTATTAGTGTATTGGTAAACTTTTAGATAAAACTTAATGCCACAATTTTCTCGGAGCAGCAATTGGCGTTTGTTTTTTCATTTACGATGTTTCATTCAAAATCTTTCCTTGTGGGGTTTCTTAAAATGCTTGAACTCGATTCAATCAAAGACTACGTTTGATATTTTGTCATTTAACCCTTCTTCTTCCTTCTAATGGCAGGCAGTTTGCCTGTTCTTTCTTCGCTACTCCACCTTTCATACTTATTCTGTGGTAACGTTATTCCTCCATCTATTTTTGGTATTTCTGTACTACTTTTACCTTCCTGTAACCCGGAACCATTTCACCCTATTCTTATTTGTCAAATACATAATCGACGAACGAGAATTACATTTCTTTCCGCACAGTAAATGAGTAGTATAATATAAGGAGAAAGGGAATGGTCATCAGAGTAAGCTGCTTGTACGCGAATTACAAAGTCAAAGAGCAAATACTGATAGCGTCCGCCGCGAATGTTGAGGCTCTCGTGAGCCGGGTTTTCTTATCCCCGTGTATTACGGGCGACTAGTAGCTTTGAGTAGTCTGACCACGTTCAGCGAACTACCAAAGAGGCCTTGTACTTCATAGGCATGTCATGAAATTATCTGTGGAAATATCTACTAATACTCATGTATAAATCGTGGTTGCCTTATAATAGTGTGTAGCAGACTATGGCCTGTCTATACAGTCTTTATTCCGGAAGACTGGTTTGAACCTCATCCCTCCACATTAAGCAACGAAAATCTTTGGTATGGTGGCTGTGGCGACTACGCAAAATGAGGAGTGAAGTAGTTTGCCATCATTGCTTTCCTCACTGAGATAGATTGCTACAAATGGAACAAGTCCGCGTAAGCGAAGCACAATGACTCCACAAGTGACACTTTTCCTAGCATTCAAAAAAAAAGGACCTAAATCAATGCCGTTATTCAGCATTCTCATACCTCAGTAGCATTCATATTATCACAGCCATGAAAAATTGAGGCAAAAGTAAAAGAGAGAACCATTTTTCTGTATCCTGTACCAAAAAATGAAGAATATTCCATTCATCAGGACTTGGTAGCTGGATCAGGGTATGACATAGTTGTATATGTATTATCTTTATTTATTTCATACAGAATCGACGGCGAGCGAACTCATTACAGCGTTTGAGTGATGAAATCAAGAAAAAGGACCACTATTGGGGAAAAAGCAAGTGTTGTGTCATCAAGACAATGCACTAGTTTACACATCCGTTATCGCGATGGCCAAAATTAATACGATGAAATTCTAATCGCTTCCTCACGCACCTTATTTTCCAGACTGAACCCCCGGGGATTATTTTCCCTTTTAAATTCGAAAACATGGCTCGGTGGTTAAAGTTTAGTCAACAAAGAAGAGTTCTGCACTTAATGGCTACTTTGAGGAGTTCGACGGTTCTCACTATAATCAGGACATCGAAGCTATTGAACATCGCTGGGAAAAGTGTATTGAACAAAAAGGAAGCTATGTTGAGAAATTCAGATACTTTTTCCCAAGTTTTTTTGTTATTTATTTGTTATGTCGTGTACTTCTGGGAATACTGTGTGTGAAATGCATCAACGTCCGTCTTCAAACTTTGACATAAATAGTAAACTCCTGATTTATTTTGGTGGTTTATCTGTATTTAGTATAATTTATCTACCTATCTATATGATGCGGCTGAATTCACTCTTCGTTATATTCAAGCTCCAACTTCTTCATAGTTTCTTCCATCTCCTCTCTCTGCCATCCCTTTTCCTACTTCGAGCTTACCCGACGGCGCTGAACTTGTGCGCTTCGAAGATGCAAAAAAATCCCAACCTCGCGGCTGTCGAAAAGATCACCTTGAATACCGCGATCTTCGAACTCACACTCCAGAAACGAATGGCGCACGATCCCCCTTATTTACCTTTATTTCGGCGAAAGAGCATGAAATATCTCCGCATTCTCTTTCCAGCTATCTCTTCGTCCGTGGGCACAAAAAATTCGTACATCAGGATGAGGAATGCGCATTCCAGAGTGCTCGCAATTATCCCTCTCTCTCCGGAGGAACTCTTTCCGAGGGAACAAGAGAGAGGAATCGCCTACATTTCAACGGAGGAGAGGCAACAATCGGTACTACATTTCCTCCACAAGAGAGGCTAAGGGAGGAGAGAAGGGCCCGCTGACAGTGGCTGCTGCCGCTGCTCCACATTCTGACAATGGCCCCATAAATCAAAGTGCGTCCCTTTCGCCTCACCCATTTCTGGCTCTCCGCATATCGAAGAGAGCGGATTTATGGAGCCGATGTTTAACATGTTTAAACCTGCGGTTCATAAGGGAAGCTATGGAGCGACAGCTCAGGCGATTCGCACCAATTTTTGGTGTAGGCATCGATTTTGCGAGAGAGAGCGGGAATAGAATATTCACGTTAATATGACTAAGAAGGGTCCTTTACTATGAGGCGACTATGACCCATGGTAGGGGTAATAACCACTTACCGATTTGGTAAAATATGCAGTAAAGTGACGATGTTATAAATGATTCATGTTGATCCTGACTAAGAATATTTCAACGAATCTTTTATTTACTACATGATTGCGAGCGGCTGTCTATTATTGAAGTAAGGAATTCAAAAGCTGCTAATCGCTGGATTGAACCTAATGGATTAAGTCGAAATTAGGAGAATCAATATATAGAATGATCAAGTATACACACTCAAACATTGATTTAGCACAGAGTTTATCGCTATATTAAGCCAGCTGGAAGGCGTTCATTATTTATATATTTATATAAAATTTCGCAGCAGATAGACGCTGGATCGAGTGACGACGTTATATCATATCACAATCAACAACTCAAACAGTATAAAAAGTTCTACAGTCATAAATAAAAAAACAATTGAACATAAGTAACCCAGTCCACTAGATACAGTATTCTACAAATTCACTTCTCAACTTACAATTTAAACAGCAACAATTTACATGTAATTTACTACAAACAATATAAAAAGTTTATATATGTAGCAAACAAGCCTTATATTTCCTCAAATCCTTAAAATTTTATTTCTTTACACCCTTTACATTAAATCTAATTTTAAATTACATACATGCATAATTTAAATTTCTATATCTCAATAAACTCTGCATCGTTTTATAAACTCCTTTTTATTCTTAGGTAATGGTAAGAAGTCAGGCAAACTGTTCCACTCTAAACCCTCTATTTATGAATGCTTACTTAGCTGAATCAAGTAGATGAATCTTTGATGGATTTAGGGGGGAGGCGTGTGATCGCACCCCCCACTGGCTTGATATCTTTGTAGTAATAACTATTTACCTAGGATCTGACGAGTGAATGAAAATCAGACTGCGAAGTTTTTCCTCGATCACAATACATCTGCTACATACATCGCAACAAAAGGGCATGTTAATAGTTAATTGGTAATATTTTAACTGGAGTTGTTTTAGCGTTTCATAAATGAAGGCAGTGATTCAAAGTGATTAATGAAATCAGCAGCAACTAATAACGTTCTTCCTTCATTTAAGCATATGCAAGATTAATTCGAAAATATCAGCCTCTTGCTTAGCAATAAGATTAAAAAGCATTTTACTAAAAATGAAGAGGTCTAATTCATCTAACAAATTAATTATTTATCTTTTTATGATTTGGCAGATATTATTTGCAAATTATGAAATTAACCATTAAAGAAAATGTTATTTCTGCGATTACGATAATTTTTCTTTGAATAGGTGCAATCCTCCTGATAAATTGTGCACGATAATTGTCATTTTTTATACTTTACATAACTTGAGCATAAATAAGCTGGGATGAAATTCTATAGAGGAATTAATCATTTCTGGCGATTCTTGGTGGAACTTCTCCATAATTATTTCACAGAGAAAACTATCTGATTCCATCCACAGAATGGTTTTCATTGAACAAAGTCCACAAAAATAATTTTCTGTGGACAGAGCTACATTGTTTTCTTTGAAATGATCTATAGAGGAACTTCCGAGTATGTGAATTTACTTATTTCATTTCCTTTTTATTTCTTTTAGAAATTACCTTGGTGTTAGCACATGTTATTATATAAATTTCGAGTTTCTTCAATGAAGCATTAAGTATGAAGATCATCTGGTCAATTGAGCGGCGTGAACAAATGTCATCTCAAGAAACAAGAAACACAGATGTGCTACATATGTCGGGGAGTAGAGGGTTTAAATCGAAGTAATTAAACGTCGAAAGAGGAAATGGAGTGCCAAATATTGAGAGGAAAGGGATTGCTGAAGAATGATCTTGAGGGAAGAATACAGGGAAAAAGCAGAGGGGAAGATAAAAACAAAAGTAGTTAGATGACATAAGGGGTTGGTAAGTCACCAGGAGATAAAGGAAATGGCGATGAGTAGGGAATGTTAGAGCACATGAACCTACCGTAAGGTAGAATAGTTATGTGTGTGTATGGACCAACGTATATATGTACACATACGTTGCCTCAGAACAAACCATTCTCACAAATTCGTTTTAACTTTTGTCGATCGACATCCAAAAGAGATAAAAATAGCCCAATGCTTTCCAGTTCGATAGAGAGTGACGTATTTATGTTGCCTGAGGAGGTGAGGAAATTGTAATGGAGAGGACGAAATGATTTTCAATAAAGATAAATTATTTTTTAAGAACTTTTCCTTTCCCCTAAGTAAAATACTATATGATCGGTCATTGCCTTTATTTACTGCCTCCATTTACCTCATGAAGGAAACTACTGCGGGCAATTTTGCGATCGCAAATACCTTCTTCGAATCCCAACTTAGACGTTGGTGTTAGTAGAGATCTGATACGCCGAGCCGAGTCGAGCCTTGTCTTCCATTTCCGGTCTCACTACAGCCACACTGCAAACCAAGTTACCAAAGTACGCATTTCAAACCAAATCGTCGTAACCAAACCAGTTTGCCAAGTGCAGAGAAGCCTCGATTATTCTAGTTAATGTGGACCGAGGCCACCGCGGATAATAAAAAACTCCGATAATACGGAAGGGTCGTTTTGGGTACGTAAATTATGAAATAAACATGCTATTTTGATGCCTTGCCGCAGTACGTCGTGTATTTATAATTTACAAAATATTATTTATTATTAATTTTTACATAATATGTATTAAAAATAAATTTGATGTAACAACAGTTATAAATAAAATATATCTACATTATAACAAGGGAAGTTAAGAAATATTAATGGTCTCTCTTTTGCAAATTCAAGCTCAATCAATAAATATGTACACTCCATCATGAAATTCGTCAATTTTTCCTACCATGTATCAAGCAATGTAAGTCATCAATATGTATCAATCTTCAGCTACGGACAAATAACGTTTCCACTTATAATAATTTAATTTTATACGAGTATCCCGTGGTGCAAATTTACACATTTTACTCAGGAACGAACTATCTTTAAAAAATCGTAAATATTGATATACCGATTTGAAATGCATACCTCTTGATTAACGTTCTCTTCTCGAGCAAGATTCAAATCTCAGTCCTCTGAAAAGCACTTTTCTGAAATTACCTTTCGGCAAGTTATTTAGTGGTTGTGCGCGATAAAAAAGAAATCGCCTCAGAATAAATTCCCCTCCACGAAGGGAGGTAATTGCGGAGTCCAAAATTATGTAATAAAGTCTTTAAACGAAACGATGAGAAAAAATCTAGGGTCAATATTATTTTCGCTAAAAATACCAGACCGTGACATTTCCTATAAAATACGCTGCGTTGCAGAAGAAAAAGTAGAACACGAAAGGAAATTTACGAAACATAATTCAGCGCAAATCTTTGGGAATAAAAAGCAAAGTATAATTCCCTTAAACGGTTCAGTGCGAGAGGTCAAGATTAAAAAATGAGGACTATCGTATGATTTGCGAAGGAGTTAGAGGATTATACGAAAAACCGTGCGCTCGTAGAAACGCCATTTTACGATGGCTTTGCAGTACATTCTTCTGCCTCCTTCTCCCTGCACCGTTCAGAACCCCTACTTTCATGGACTCCCGTGAGAAAATCTGCTCTTTCAAACGAGTGCAGGAGTGTGAGGGAAGAATCAGAGAAGGTATTCTATCAACAAGCACTTAGGAATAAATGAATTCATATAGGAAAGAAGGTATGCATTCATATAAATGTAGCATATGGAAACAGTTACACAAACTGTCAAATTGAACAATTACATCGTTTTAAGATGTAGATAACTTAATGCTTTGCACTGGTTTAATTCTGTTAATCATAATTACATGCGCTTTGGATTCGATATTATAAGAAATTTCTGGTAATTTGGAATTTATACTGTCATTTTTATTATTACTGTTATTTTCTTCAATAAGAATTCCTGGAATAGGAACCCCTGGATCTTAATTATCGTTATCGTGTATAAAATTTACAAGTAGAACAAAGTTCAAGTGGTAAGGATCCATCATACACTCCTATTTGAGGATACCAAAATGAAACAATGAAGCAATCAGGGACATTCAGCCTCTGTCGATCACACGAAATAAATATATTCCTTCAATTATTATTATAAAGCTCATCGCAACTCCATTGCTATGCCAAACACAAGTCACACAAGAAAAATCATTGAAAGTAATTTACAATAAAAACATTTGCTCTTCAAAAAGCATCAAGAAAAAAGATAAACGAAAACAGGAAAATCCAAAATGCAAGTTGAAAAAGCACTAAGAATTACTAAAATAAACATATTTAAATTGCAAAATATTATATA
>KZ308782.1:214374-298514 GCA_000376725.2 Ladona fulva
TAAATATACCATATATAAATATAACATCACTGAATTACTATGGTACCTTAAAATATCAGAGTATCTAGATTAACTAATAACTATTGATGATGATTCCAGCCAGAGTTCCACGTCGAATAACTAATGCCATAACCGGTAATCTACATCAATACATTATATAATTATTCAATTCTATTTAGTAAGAGTTTCCTGAAAATTAGAAAAAATAAATAATAAAGGATGATAATTATGCTATAAGTACTCTGACATAACCATCATAATCAATCATCTCACCGAAATTTAATATTATTGGGCAAACCTTGTTTGGGATTATAATGATCATTCTCGAGGCAGCGAAATGAGACTTGTAGAGGCAGGAGAGAAAGGAGCTCAGGAGAAAATACTTCGGGGAAAATAGTTCGGAAAAGGCAAAGGAGGATAACGGACATCCTTTGCAGTACGAAACGAGTTGTGTACGCACCTCGCATTACGGTCGTTCCCTCCAAGTCTTCTTTCTCTTATTTCAAAAAGTAAATAGAACCTCTTTCGTTAAACTAGTCCGTATGCAGCAATTTCGTTATGGAAAGCTATGAACGATAAATATCGCAAATATGATCTCCTTGGAGCCAAGTACCAACACTCGTCTAATTGGTTTTGACAGCCTTAGTCTCCAGGTCTTACAGATGACTTTTACTGCTGCGAAAGTGCTCTTCGGGAATGACACCGGGGAGAGCATAAAATCCTACCCTCTCGTCTTTGCTCCAATGATATTTTTCTTTTCCGTGAAAGGCTTTAAGTTATCGCTATTTTCAACTAATAAAATAACGGCCGCTTTATTAATATTTTCGAAATTGAGTAAAATGCTATAATGGCAACTTATGGTGAGAGGGAAGAAATATAAAGTTAGTTCATGGAATGGTCCGTTCGGGACAATCTAGGGCAGATGTACAATGTACAATATAATGTATAATGTAAAATATTCACTGCGTCACCAATTTGAAATGGAGGGAAGGATACAATAGTCTCGTTCAGCTGCCTAGTATAGTCAACTAGATCGCTCACAACTGACTACCTTAGTAATGTATACCGTAGCACTCCGATCTCGTTTCGATTTCAATCATATTGTCGAAAAAACTCTTTGTTGAAAATAAGATCTCAAATATAGTTGAAAATAAGATCTCCTGTAATCCTACATTAAAAAAATTACGGCTGCTAAATAGGCTTAAAAAAGTATGTTTACAGAAGACGAAAAGGAATTAGCCGATCTCCTTGCTATTTTAGCCCAATCAACGACAGAGGTAAACTTGGAGAAAAATCGTAAAACTCTTTCTTTCCACGAACGATCTACGATAACAAAGAAAAACAAAGGAAATAGGTCAATTGCTTGTTGTTTATACTCCGTACGAAAGGCTGTTTGAATGGCATCAACATAATTGTAGTCGTCACGTAACTGTGCTGAAAACTCAGCAATATATTATTTTGTAGTTATGTAGTGTGATAAATCTAAAAACTTTCAAATAACTATATACTGTTTAAGAAACTGCTTATTTTCATCGGTACATATTTCATTACTGATGGGTTTACGTATTAATTATATATTTTATTATATTTACGTATGTATTCACTATCTAAACTTTCCATTGATTATCAACGCAGAAAATGTTGTCACTTCGTCATTTTGGGATCACGTTGACGGATAAACTTTCATTAAAGCTAATAATAGGTTTCCAGGCGTTACTCTTTGGATTTTATCTGTAACGGAAAGATGAAAACACTCTGTGCATAAAAGTGCAAAGCATTTTCTTCTTCCGTTCCATTATGAGGTTGATTAAGAAACATTCCTAATTGGTATTAAATTTGAACCTGCGATTTGTCATAAATGCAAAATGCTGAAATTGCATCATTTTCGTATAGCCTATCATTAACGATCACTTACTTTAAAATGGGCCTAAATTCCGCATGAATTCTTATGGGGAAATACATGAGTTCGGATCAACAAGTGTATTTGTCGTAAGGTGGGCGGGTTGTTTACATTTTCTAAATTTCGCTAAATTTTCGTGTATTTTATCAATTTTATCGCAATTTCGAATCAAAACCACTATTACTCTACTGAAAAATCTTTATTCGATTCTCCTTCTTTTGGTGCTTGTTTCAATTTTGTACGACTATTCTTTCTAATTTAATTTTGCAAAAGCGACAGAAGTGAAATTTACATGTATTTCATACACGGATACGCTTTGACTCTTCTGAGGTTGAACCGGAGGTAATCAGGTAAATATTGAGTTGCCTATTATCTGCTCAGGGAGAACATTTAACAATCTTTAAAGTCAAAAGTTGTTATACTACAGATCCTCGAGTTTTAGGCGAACATACATACAAAATGTCTACATTATTCATAAGAATAAAATTATTGGACAAGTAGTTAACCATTTGACAAAGTATCAGTTTGATCGATTTAACTCCACCATCAATGTAGAGTACTCGGCCATCAACAAATACATTTTATGTTATCAGTACACGTTAGAAATTGTCACCAATCGTTAGAATATACATCTACAGAACTGAAAGACAATTCCATTTCTTCCTTCGAATCGTCAGAGGAAGAAAAGGAGTTTAATCGAAAACAAATCATCAGGTCTTTTGCGAGTAATCTCAGAGGAAATCTAGAAATTAAATTAAACGCACAGCTCTTCTACTTTCTCATTCCCTATGTAAGTTGGAATAAAGAGGACCAAATCGTTCTTGTTACAATATATTACCGCTGAGATGCCTTCCAACTTCTAACCCTTCCTTAAAAATTTTGCAGAATCATCTCTCCGTCCACGAAAAATATACTGTCCACTTTAATGACAAGCGATTGCCTTATTACATCACCTCGAAAGTGCTTCCAGCAGCGGTGTTTTACAGTCGGCGCGGTTGATTTTCATTTCGCTTAACCTGACTTTTATGCCTGCGACCCGCCGTGCCTTTGAACCTGTTCCTATTTTACTGCGCGTTAAGTCAGTGCGGCCAAAAGAACGCGAATCCTTGCAAGGAGACTTTTTACCGTGGGACAATTTCACGTTCTCGGAATCAACACTTGAAAACGTCGGGACGTCATACCGCTGCAAATTTCCCGTCTCTGTAAATATGCCTCCATTCACTTTTCCTTCCATTTCATTGAGCGAAGACGGCAACAGCGGATTATGAGGGCATTTACATAAGCAACTGCTGAGAATGTTGAGCGTAAATGATTTTTCTTCTGAAGCAAAACCAACCTCTTTAATCCTTTTCACCGTTCCTGCTACATCTCATGCTCACAGAGATGTACGTGCAACATTCACCTCTCCCACGCATTTCATCCGTCCAAAAATATTTTCGAGTACATTCGTCTTTACTAAATGGCCTACAATGGTTTAACTACAGTAGCCTAGAATGATGTCCAAAAAATAGGTACATATTATAATATTGGCAATCTACCTTGTTCTGATGATTTAAAATTAATCTATCGTCACGCGCATTGCTCATGTAAATGTATTCAAATAGGAAGAGTTATTAACACAAAATATTTGGGTGTAATTTTAGGTCAATCTTTAAAATGGGACCATCATATTACTTCTATTACTTCGTATCTAAGAACGCATGTACATTTTTGTATTATGGTTGTCTCAGCACAGATTAACCTAAGAGGCAACGTAAAGCTTTCAGTTATTTTGTAAAATTTTATTATATACATTTTTTCTTTGGTTGGAAGCAATAAAAATATCTATCTATCGTAAATAATTCGATCTTACTCCTTAAATCTTTACTTATTTGCTCCTTCTGCCGAATAAATTGGAAGAGAATACAAAAATACTGCGATAAACATGGAAGTTACTTCTTACCGGAAAATGTTCAATATCAAACTGGTAGAGTAATGCATTCCATTCAAAGATGTATCCTTTTAAGTAAAAAGAAGTTTATTTATATTTATTTGTCTCTTTTTGGTTTAAGCATGTTTTTGGTCTTTACCATAAAGTAGTTAAGAAAATGTCTCCGTTAATAGTTTTATTTTATAGTACTGCATCTACAGTGTGTAAGAATAGTTTAAATCCTTTCATTTCCTTTCATCATTCATGTTCTATATTGGCCAATCAAACGGCAAAGAAGCAAAGATTTCAAAAGTTACATACTTTAGGCGCCTTTCATTAAAGTTAAGAAGCTGTATATATTTCGATTTTGATAATAGATGCTTAAAACTTAAAGTGATAGGAAATAATTTGAGGCGACGGAATGTTTTACATTGTAATACTACATACTAAAAGTATTTTCTACAAGTATATATGTCATGTTAAAGTAAAGGCGGCAAATGAGGGGAAACATGAGAACAAATTCCATACTAATTAAATAATTCTAGCGTTAATTAGTGGAACTTATTAACGTTTAGTTCAATGAAAACAAAAATCGGAATCCGTTCACAGAAAATTACATCAGACATTTCACTATGCGTTGAAGGCGTTGGTGTATATTGCTTTCTTCGGGTTTCCATAAACGAGAATAGTCACACTTCCTATTTCATATTTTTGTATTTAATATTTCGATGACAATGTCTGATCGGTTTCTCGCGGTGCTCTCTGAACGAAAATGCAACATAACACTTTTCCTGCCAATCCTCCAGAGGAGCTAGGCAAATTTATCGCAGAATTTTATAAATATAAAAGCTATGATTATCGGGAATTAGCAAAATCGCCCGCTCTATGTATATTTATGTCCAATAGGAATGCAAGAGAAGAGAGTTGTGCACCGCACAACTGACATAATCCTTCTGGCTGCACATCTTTAAAAATTTCGACCGCTGCTTAAAAGCGCTGCAGATGGACTAATCTTCGTAAGAGGCAATAGACTGCCGTTGGGATCGCCGATACATCGATGAGTGTGGCGCTAATTATTCCGTCGCTGAGCCCTCGACCACGATTCGCCGTGAACCATGCCGCCTCTCGAAATTGCCCCTCTTTCGCGGTCAAGTCGTTAACAGACAGACACTCGGACAGACAGACGACTGGAACGCCATCCGGGATTATCTCCCGCAGGAGAACAAGAGGGTTACGGAACAAACGACGATGTGAGGACTTCCTTCTTCGACGGTCGATAATTTCCGTCCTAAGGTCCCATAATTTATTGGAAGGAACGTAAGATGCGCACTTTGCTCGCATCCAATCTTTTTCTCAATTTTTTTCGGCTTCCATCCAAAGGCCGTATTATAGCGCCCTCGCCAATCCACAAAATATGGCATGTCTGCTGCTCTCGATCGCTACTCTCTCCTTCGAAAGATTAAGGCTTTTTTTATTATCCTTCCCGAGCTCTCAGTCGCAATAAATACTGGACCTTTGGAGAGCAGTAGTTGGACAGAGCGACAGACAGACAAGTTGGCCAGACTGAGGGCGCCCGTCGACCTGTCCCACGAAATTCGGTTCAAGGATGCATATTTTCCTAACGTGATAGTTTTTGGTGGTGATGGTCTCTTGGTAGCAATTCTTCGTGATAGGTTACAAAACAACTCATTAATGTTAATCGGCTACATAGGTTTCGTCACGGAGTTACATCTCATTGAAGGCTTCACATAAGGAATTGGTCGCTGATATATACATTGGTTTTTAGGAAGTTGTTTCTTAATACTCTTTAATATAATATATCAAGGTTGCTATGAAATAAAACGTATTTATAATTCAATTTAATTGAAAATCCATTTATGAATTTATGTCTTATTAAAATAATTTTTAAACAAATGCGATGTATTGAATTGAATATTGGAGATGAAAGCCTTAATTTGAGAATAAACTATTTTTTAAATTTGAGAATTTTACGTTTGATTTTCTCGGAATAAATATACTGATACTTTTGCTTCGAAGTAGTATAGAATTGTATAATTATGCAGAATTATCATTTAATCCAGTATGAACAGCTCCTTAATAGCTTATAAGGTGCAGTTGGTGACTAGTTTGCTATTGTATTTGAGATAGCCTTAATATTGCATCACTTATTGGTCAACGGCAAGTAATCCAACGCAGTACATATTCTATTACTAACACAGCCCAAGTTGATTTGACTCGTTAGTTTTGGCATAGATTCGTTCATTAAATAAGGTACGTTGGAGATCCAGTTAAATGTTAATAGTATTTTAACAAATAAAGCTATACTAAAATAATATATTTTGATAACATCAGGTTTTAAAATCACATCTACTTTGAAAAATTAAGCAGCCCGTTAGTGAGCAGAATTTTCCCTGAAAAAATTTCTTTTATTACATAAAATTTATTAACTATCATTAATTTAACAATGTAATAATATTTATAATCATTAAGTTATTTAACTTAATTTATTTACGGAGAGTATTTCTTTAACGTGATAGTTTTTGTCAGCAATAGTTTCACGGTGGAAATTCTTCGCAACAGATTACAAAAGTAGTCATTTGTTTTATAGCAGCGTAGGTTTTATCGCGGAGTCGGTCTTGTAATATTTTGAAAAATGGTTGTGGTTTCAGAGAGAGGAAGATGTTTTTTACCTTTAATATCTTCATAAAGAAAAGTCAAGTCAGATAACACATAGGTCCTTGAAATTGCCCTCTTCCAGTAATGAGGAAATCCCTCAACTGAGTTGGCAATTGCAATGATATCAAATGAAAATCTTGGTCAAAATTCTTAATTCAAATATTATTTGACACGTCCATCTGAATCTTTGCTGGAATGGAATCGGCAAATCAGACAATCTGATATTCTAATTCACAAACGTCTACAAGATGTTTAAAAAAGTTTCCTTTTCATATAATGGCCATCACGAAATATTTAATGTCGTAATAATCGATGGCTATTAATTAATGTCATAGCAATAGAGGCACGCCACGGAGATGGAGACTATGTCTAGATAGTCTGTTTAAATTTAGATTCCAATCTTTTTAAGTGTATGAATTATACATATAACTTCGTAGCTGATTCGAGATCTATGAGCCGTATTGAAATTCCCTTTCTTGGATCGATCCCTATAGGTCTCTAAAATTTGCCTTTAGATTATTTACAACAAGTTAAACTTCTCACCGCATTTTCGCTCCCTTGTCATCCTCTTCTACAAGAAGCATTGGGGGTTTACAAAATGTTGACGCTTTTAAGAAAACGGAGGCTCTCCCTCATCATATAGCTCTTCATATGTTGCACAGGCTGATTACGCTTGGCATCTGGAATGTGCCTTCATGGTATTCGAATTCCAGAAACTAAGAGACCGGTATGCCAAAATCGTGCGCTGACCTTGGCTTCGCCAGTAACAGGAATTGTTAAGTTCTGACTACGAAATATTTCGTTGGAATGGAATTCTGATAGTCATTTTAAAGACAAATCAATTATGATAAAAGTAATACGGGCGTAATCACAGAAAAAAAGAGACTTCGTTGGTTTTCCGCACAAATTTTTACGTGCGATGAATTTCGCTACTGGTGTAGCATTTTCTGGTGAATTTTCAGGTGACTGAAGATGCTACTCCTGAAGCGAAACTGGTCGCATATTGAAATATGTGAGGAAAAAATACGAAGTATCTTTTCTTCTTTGCAATGGCTGTCCACAAAGTAGCGCCTACCCATAACGATTTCATGACGGCTGTTAAGATTCAGAAAAATAGATTTTTTTCCCTGTGAGTCAATTCCTTTCACAAATTACATGAAAATATAGAAAAATAATGCATGTTGTGTTTCGGTTCAGTTAACATAACTTTAATGAAATTCTTAAGTCAGGTTCCAATCTTCTTGATTAGTTAGGTTAGATTCCAATCTTCTTGATTAGGAGAAGGTTGGAATCGTTCGAAATGTGGTCCTAATGGAAAATTTTGAAAATACGTTGGATTAATAAAATATGTAAGAACGAGTTTTGTAAGAGAGTTGGGAAAGAAGGACAGTTTTGGAGATGTTTTAAAACGCAGATATGAACTTATTTGGAATGATCTGGTGCTTTCCCGGCATATCAGATGGATGAAACGTTCTTGGGTTTCCAGCCGGGTGAGTATATCCATGATGGTCGACGTTTCGGCTTCCTCCATAGAAGCCATCTTCAGGACTTCAGTCAGTCCTGACTGACTGAAGCCGAAACGTAGACCATCATGGATATACTCACCCGGCTGGAAACCCGAGAACTCTTCATCCATGAACTTATTTGCTATGTTAAGGTGCATGAGAGTTTTCTGAAATTCTGCAGAAGGTTACGTTGAAGGAAAAAGGAGTAGAGAAATACCAAGACTTTAGTATATGTCACAAATAGTTGAAGACATGCATTGCAGTTTAAATGTAGAAATGAATAGCAAGGCACAAGAGCGATCCAGCTGCTGAAAAGACCAGCAGAAAGAGAGAGAGAATGAAATCCCTCTCGAAATCAGTCATTTACGAGATCAAATAGACAACAACTATTTTAGAAAGTCGACTCAACATTGTCCACAGCATTTGTGACTTATACGTTCACAAATGTACCCTACTAACAACTTTTTGGTGTTTGTCAGGGAATTTCATTTACTCTATTAGTCAATTTTTGTCGCATGTGATTAGCAAAGGAAATGAATATTTTCATCAACTACACGTGCCATCTATTTCCGGGATATTTCTCGCAGTAACTGATCTGCCTACGTGACAAGGTCATCTATCACCAAAGCGTATCTCTTCTCAACATATTAAGTTCGGTTAAGTTGAATTCTTCACATGGGAATTGCCATTCTATTAAGAATTATCTCGGTAACAATTGCTGGTTTATCGCAACAAGTAAATAAATCCATCATGTAAACACATAGTCGCAATATTCGTGGACGAAATATAAAATTCGTCTGAAGAGAGATAGCAGCGGGAGGGTTATGAGAGGAGGCAGAAAAGAAATAGGCTATTTTGTCGGAGGGGCGCGCGGTACTTCCCCTCGGGCCATTAATTAGAAGGGACTCCTACCGTAAGTCATCCGGTGTTGTCTTTGGCCTGCGTCAAAAGCAGGTCTCTCGGGATCTGTACCTCGCCGGCTGAAAAGGAACGGAAAGAGAACAGAAGGCAAGAAGGAAAGAGTGGAGTGAGTCACAGGAAATACATGCTGGCACGTCGAATATGATGGCGAATGGTTCCAATGTATGGCGCATTTGAAATCCGCTGAAAATCATGAAAATAAATTGAGGCATAAAAAATATTTTTTCCATAACTCAACTACCGTTTATGCAGACACGAAGGAACACATTCGAATCAAGGTTAAGGAAGCCTCTTTCGAAGATAAGAAAGTACAGTCTTTCACGCTAATTGCTTTATTTGACTGAACAAAGATACCTTTTTCAGTGAAGGCTATTTTCGTAAAGTAGCAAGATATGGTGAATTTGTTGACATTATTTTAGCAAAACGCAATCATACGGTGACTTTGAATGTAATAAATACGGTTGCATGTCATAATTCTTCGATAAAAGCTTTATTTATAAACATATGTAGAGATAGATTCGTTCCTGACATCCGCTTCTTTCCCAGATGTTATTTGCTAGGGAGAGATTTCACGAACTGAAAATGTAGGAAGATCCTAATTTTTATTGATGTAACATACTGTAAGAAACTTGCATTAGAGAAAATTCTAAAAATATTACAGCAGATTAAATAAATAAAGATGAAATAGATGGAATATGTATTTACATTGACATAACTGGATGGAGTATGTATTTACATTGATACAAGCTGCCAGTGACATGTGGCAGGGGATGTAAAAGCACCGATATCCCTATCTATCTTTAATTACTACTAGCTTTTCCTATGCACCGCAGAATGAATAATCAGAAATAGCTAACCCTTCTGAGGATGATTTCTTTGTTTCACTTTTTTGTTTGCTCTTGGAGCTGATAAATATTGTTAAAAGGACTAACTATATCAACTATATCGTTAAGCGAACCCCACCCGAAGGACTAAATTTAGCTTTCATTTAAAATCTTTAACAAACTTAGCTGCCCTATGTTGAATCATTTCTAGGCCGGAGACTAATCTTACTTCGTAAGTATCCCAAAAGAAAACGGAAGAATAACGGAACGAAGAATAAGCTTCAAATAGTTTAACGGCTGTGTTGTATAGTTTTCCTAAAATGCAGTTGGTTTGTCAAATATTTGCGTTGACCTGCTACGATAGGACTTTATTATAAGCGGAATTTACGCGTAGTTAGCGCATCGACTTCCAAGCTGCCTTTGTTGGCTTGCCTTTATTGTCTGGATTGGAACCCTTATCTCTGTATCCAGATACCTACCCATAATCATCATAATAAACATCTTTAAGTGTTGGTCCCCTCAGGGAATCGATCCTGGGAGCATTTTCATCGAAGATGAATGCCCTACTCACCTGGAGATCTCATTGGCAATTCCAGTTGGGGGCAAACATTAGGTATCACTAATTATATTAGGGAATCTTGCCTCTAAAATATATATTTTTTAATTTTTGAAGAAGGATAAATCTGTAGAGTGACGTCCTTGCCCCCTTAGCCTCCAGTCGTCTACATCCACACCCGTTTCTACTATAATTTTGCGTTCCATTTCCCTCAAGTTTGAAAGTTTCTTCGCCTAACGAACTCTTAAGGAAAATCTCAAGTCTTGCTAATGAAAAAGTGTCTATTACAACTTTAAGAATAGAACGTTTTTAGGTTTGGTATTGGCTTATAATAAGATAAAGCATTCGCAGATGGGCGGATTCAAAAAAATATTAAAAAGACAGCGAAGAGAAATAGATAAGGAATATGGAAAACAATTAAGCATATTTTAATTATATCAATATTTCCAATGTTAAAAATTATTATTGTACACTTTTAAGGGTCCCATACTATTCAATTGACTAAGCAATTTATATCTGAAGAAGACACGAGTAACTGTAACTTATCATCATTACTTTGTTAATTTAAAATGTGTCGTACATAATCATTCTGATAAATTATCGTTTATCGATAGATATTTTTAGAATACAACCTTCTATCGTGGTTTCATAGAAATGATTCAACTGCACGAAAATGTGATTTGGAGCTAACATTGTGATTCATACATAAACTGACTTTCCAGTTACTATAGAACGATGTGCTGAGAGTCACGGAGCATTAATCGATCAGAATTTCTGGCTCTCAGCTTCTTTTTGGTTCCGTACTGCTCTGTGAGTGCCCCTGCATCTTATGCGTCAGGAGGTACACTGTTTGCGTACTGAGTAATTGTGCAACAAGAACTTATAGTACTACAATACTTGATCACAGTAACTTTCTATTGGGTCAATCATAGGCAAAAATATTAGAAGAAATAAGAGAAAAATGGTTTCCTTCGCGATAACACGAAAGAGACCTAAATTACTCAGCAGAAACAGAACCGATTTGATTTGGGATCAATAAAGAGTAATTGTGTATGCGCTGCACACGTGAAAAGTATGAAATTATAAATAATATAATATAATTCATTTCTATACGTAACTTACATGTATAATTTAGTTTTGCAATTGAAGTATAGCCCATAACCGATAAATTTCAGGTGTATTTCTTATGGGAATGTTGGACTCGTGTAGGATCGAACCGTGGATAGTTAGATAAGTAAAAAGTAACCTGTTATCTGCGCATTGTCGATTTTTAATAACGTGCAAAGTTTGAAAATCTTGCAACTTTTGTTTCTCGAATTTTAGGCGAACACATCCTCATTCTAAAATAAAAAACAATTTTAAAAAGCTCGAGAAAGGGAAGTTGAACATACAATGATTAATATAAAAATATAAGGGTTTATGGAGCGGAAAATTCATAGGCCATGAGGAGAAGAGAGCAGATTGGTAAAAGACAATGAAAAAGAGAGCCTAGCGAGTTTACCGCTCTCCCCTACTTCAGAAATCATCAGACCTGTTGATGTCTACAGGTAGACGAGACTAGTCGCCAATAAAAAATATTTTCAGTGAAAATTACCAAGTATTCGTTTCTACTTCTTTAGTATGTTAATAAATGAGTTGAAAGTCGCTGTTGCACGAGTTTGTGAAATTTTACTACAGTTACAATCGATAGGAATGCGAACCGGAATAATGGAAGTACCGAAGTAATCGGAACGGTAAACGTGTTTCCGGTTTCCATTCATTCTAGGTTTCATTCATTTTAGGATTTTAACATTTCGGTTCGAGCTCGCTTTCACTTCGGTAGAATAACTTTATTTTTCTACTTCGCTTTTCGGATCAGTTCGTTGTCCTAGTTAATGTTTATTGTTCGATCATCGAATGCAGCAGGTATCTCTTTCGACATAATATCTATCATGTATAACGAGAAAAAACTCTCTCTAAATTTGAAAACATTTACTCAGTCCTTAAGCTTCTTTCTACTAAGGATATAAATGCTACGACGCAATTTTTTATCAAAATTCTCACAATTTCGAATGAAAACCTATATTCCAAGACTAAAATAAGAGTTTTCAATCAATTTCCCTTCTTTTGGTGCTCGTCTTGATTTCGTACGGCTATTCTTTCTGAATTAATTTTCCAAAAGAAATGAAGCCTGAAAGTGGTAAAATTGAACTTTAATTGTATTTCTTACGTGAATTATTTTCCTCGTCTAGGATCGAACCGAGGACTAAAAAGAACATGAAAAGTAGCATATATATGTACGGGGAAGAGATGTAATTGTGCCAATCTTGAAAGTTTGAAAACGTTTAGTTATAGATTTTTATGGGAAAATAGTTTCCCCTCCCCTACTTTCCTCACCCCTTTCTCTTTCACCTCCACCTATGACCTAATGACGTGTCATTAGAAAAATAATGGTCCATTCAACCATCAAAAGATTTAAGATAACGGGATAAAAAGTAGCCTATGTGTCAATTCAGGACATACATTATCTTCCTGTCAACTTTCATCAAAATTGGTTGAATAGTTTTTGCGTGATGCGATAACAAACAGACATTTTTTTTAATAGGTGTTTTGGACACAGTATCACTTCTAAGTGCCATATCTACCACTTTTTAAAGGATGGAGATAATACATCGCGGTGAATCCCGGAAGAACTTGCGGAACCCACTTTTTACAAATTTTATCTAATGTACAGAAGCGGCTGCCTTACAGATTTATTATAAGCATAGATCTAATTTGTAAACGCATATTCCAGGATTATCAGAGATTTATATTCCATACATCTACATCTCAAACATTTGCGTACTGGAAAATGGCATCCCTAAAGCTTCGTGTTTTTTATCCTTTTAACCTCATGCTAAGAAGGGGAACAACTTTTCTCTGGGGAACTAAACCATATTTTGATATAAAGAGAAACTTTGCAAAAACTCGTTTGTCAGTTGAATTTATTCTCATCCTACTTTCATCACCAACAATTTTAAAATTTATTCCGACCGCACAAACTTAAATATCCATTACTCTTCCTTCCAGGATATTTTTTTGCATTCCTCATCTAATGCTATAGCCACGCCCATCCACGTCATGTGCGTCCCTTTCCTCAAATCCCACGCCTAATGGAGTGCACTGGAATCAGCCTACGTCATCTCCCTCTCATGTCATGGATTTGAGAAGCCTCCTCTCAACTGTCTTCCTTCCTCAACTCCCCCTTCCTCAACTCCCTCTTCTTCTTAATCATCGCTCTCAGCTTAATCTGCCATTTGCCTCCTCCTCATGTTACACTCATGATCGTTACTTTTCTACTTTTATACATACCTTCCTTAATCTCTACCTTAACCTTCTCATTTCTATTACTTCCCTGCCTTCCGCTTTACCTTACATTCTCCAAACCTATTAGTCTCCACTTAAATCCCCTCCGAATCCCTATTTTCGAATCTTTTACTAATCCCTACACCACTGACTGGAAATCTTCATTATTTTTACTTGATAATCTTATTGTAACTGAACAGTTTACGTTAACAATCATAATTTTTTACTTTACAATCTTTCAGCAATTGTTATTTTAAGGTCTGGAATGTTATATTGAATGTAATTTTCTGCCCAACTTTTCTAAGACATCTCAGTTTTTTAATTTTATACTTTTTGTTTCTGCGGCTTTTTTTACACCCCCTTTTATGTGGGTGTTTTCCGCATAGTAAAGATTTGTCTTCTTTAACTTCAATTGAAAAGCTATTTCTCCACAAACCCATGTCTTTTTGTGTTGTTTTTTCTTTCCTACTTTAAATATTAAAGTTAATATTGTGCTGACAATTGAGGCTAAATTGAAGTGAAGCCAACTTTTGTCTAAAATAACCTTAATAAAGACTACATCCAAGTGAAGCTGCCAATCTTTACACCAACTTGATACAACGTTTAAGTCCTTCTGTAGGATACTGCTATCTTCTTCTGACCTTATGTAGCGTTGACTTATAACTCATTAAAATATTTTAACTATACTTGTTCTAGGATCATTTATTTTATATCCATTGATACACTTTAAAATTTAATTATAAGAAAATGTATAATATCTTTACCTATAACAAATATTAATCTTGGACAGGGATTATTTTAAAGAAAATATCGTTCGAACCGGTTCAATGGAGGTTGTCGGGGGGAACCGGCACCGAACCGAATATATTTCCTAGAAATGGAGATAACACCGGAACAAAAATACTTACGGTTGAAGCCCTGATCTCAGTTCGGCTCCCTTACCCTTCCCTCTCCAGTCTTCTCTATTTTCTTTCTCCGTACTTTTAATTGGTGCCCTTACGTGTCCCCTCCACTTAATATCTCCATCTTCTGCTTGTAACCTTTCCCCTCTGCCCTCTCTCATGTATAATCATCTCTACACTCCTAACAACTCACGATGAGAGACGTCGAGTCAGCAACATCGACATCTCTATCTTTTCGTTACGTTTTCAAGCGTCGCATTCTTTTCTTTCGTCACGATCGCTATCGGTATTCGTCTCTTTTTTATCTCCCGTGTGCGAGTCACAAAACAGTTTGTGTCGATTGCTGCGATGACCTGCGATGATGGATGGTGGTGAGGCCAAGGGCGGAGCCACTATCGCCGGTTCCAGCGATCCCGAGACTTATCCGAGAAAACCTCAGATGATAACATCGAATTCTTCTGTGCGATGTCCGGATTCTCTCTTCTCTTTATCGTTCGTCATCAGCTAATTTGAACATTTTGCGAGGTCGTACCTTATATTGATATATCATTAAAATTGTCTGAGAAAGAAAATCACAATTATTTGGTTGTCTAGAGCAGAGGTGTAGAAATGGCGGCCCGTGGGTCGGATCTGGCCCTCAAAATCCTCCCATGCGTCCCGTAATGTCAATGTGAGTGTCATTTTCGTAATAAAATACATAAAAATCACTTCTTTATCTCGAAAACTCTATCATCTCAATAGGCGAAGATGTCTCTCGTGAAAGACAAGAGTGCAAATAAAGCTTCTCTTATACTTACATTGAATCTGGCGACATGTTTCGCTGGATAGCTATATAGTGTCATCAAGTGCTGATGCCGTCTCGCTAGCAAAACATGTTGCCAAATGAAATTTGCTGTGGAAGTGTACGAGAAGTTTTACTCGCAATGCTTCTATGCTACTTCGGAAGTGCATACAAATACAAACAATTATTTTAGCTCAGAAATAACGAAACACTTCATAGGTCAATAATAACCGGTGAAAATATTTCCTAGCATGATCACGATTTTTATCTCAAAAGCTTGAGAGCTGGAGGCAAACGATGTGGTTTGCGGCAAAAACGTATCAATAAAACAGTTAATTAAAATTTTTTTAGTATATACCATGAACTCTCCGATACTTTTTGACAGTCAAATAATAATTATATATACGTCCCTTATGACATATTTCATTGACTTAGAATTATTTGTTGGTTATTTATTTCTCTTTATCTTATTAAAAATTTCTTGATGAGGGAACGAAACAAAGCAAATGTCATGCCTTAGTTTATCTTAAGATATTTTAAGTAATGACTAAGCAATTTCAAGAAATGATAACTAAGTAAATATCTATCAATCAAACTTGGACGTGTTTTTCCATTTTAAACCTCTTTTCTTCTGATGCTTATTCCTGTGTTATTAATTAAAGTCTAGAGGAAGCTCCACCAATTCAACTATAAGAAAGTTGAATTGTCAACCGTTGTATATAAAATATATTTACAAATAATTACAGTTAGAACTATTGAAGAATTTCTTTTCTTTGTGACTGTAGAATTAAATGTTTAATTTTCCAGTTCAGTTGTGTTCTGTCGCTTTCTGTACGAATTTTGTCTGCTTATGCAAACCCCAAGAAATTCTGCTTGAAGTTACGGAGGGCATTACGCATTGCTTGCTTAGTATCGGATTTCGTTTTCTTGTGCTTTTCTAACAATAGCGATCTTTTTGGGCTCGAATCACTCTGATCTTTCCCCGCAAAGAATTTTACTCCTCCGAGTAGAGCTCTATGTTTGCGAAGGGCCTTTCTAACCTCTCTGTCATACCATCTAGGTTCGCAATTGTGTTTGGATTATTTTGAATATATGCACAAGTCTATGTATTTATGCGTTATCTCAATAAAGAGTTTCCAAGTGTCATCGGTAGGCATTTCATATACGCTAAACACGAATGAATTAAAATTAGTTATCAGCTTTTCATTAAAGACCTGGAAATTCGCTTTCGAGTAAGATCTTCCTTAATCATCTTTTAGCATGAACTATCAGTAGGTTTGCGCAGGTTTTTCACACCCCCCTTCTCTGAGGGTGTTTTCCTGCTGTGGATATTTTTTCCTAAGATATCACCTTAGGTTTTTTTTTACATCCACTCCTTCTAAAGTTTTCCTCTCTATTTCTTTTCACCTACACACAAGTCTTCATGTACATAAAATCATTGACTCAAGGTTAGATGGAAGAAGAGACTTTTCAGTCTCAATCTCGCCTTTAATAAAGACCTTATTATTATTATTATCTTCCGTTTAGGTTTTTGTGCTTGTTTATTTTTAAGTCGATGTCTACGCATACGTCTTTGTGGTCACCGAGCACTTGCGATGCTCTTTATACGCTCAGGAAAGTTAATTAATAAGAGATCGAGAATATTTTCCCCCCAGTTAGCGATTTCACTACTTGGTTTAAAGAATTTTTCTGAAGTATATTTAATAACTTTTTACAAGAATCGGTATCGTTCGACGTTTTCTTTAAGCTATGATTTTCCCAGTCGATATATGGAAGATTAAAATTCATAAGTAAGGATACCATAAATTTAATTTTCACATTTGCACTATACTTGTCTTAATCGATGCTTTCGGAAATGACTCTTGACTGATCTTTGATTGAAAACTTTTAAGACTACATTTGAAAAAAAAGACTAGTATGCAAAAGTAAGATAAAATAAGAAGAAAAATTTCTTTGGCAGTTTTTTATACAAACAGAAAGCTACTTCAACTTCATGTGATAAAGGTATTTTTGTAGTTAGAAAATGTATCTAAAAACTATTTTAGCTCGTTCTTTTTCTCTTTCATTTTTCTTTCTTCTCTATAACAACTTCTATGGTATTTAAGTTTTGGACCTAATAATAAATTTTCCGTGTGAGAAAAATGTATTACCTAAATGATTTTGCAGTTTTTCCTACGATGTAGCAATGTCTGTATCCCGCTTATTCTTTAGATACCCATGGTATAGGATTATTTGAACGCGATACAAGTCGAGATTTATTTCATATCAAAAAAGGGGTATTCTAGATATCCAGCTCATCATGTACACGAATGAGGTCTTTCCAAAACCTATTGCTATATTAATTTTGGAGGATAGATTTATCGTCATATTCATTTGTCTTAGTCATACCCAGAGAAAGCTGAGGTCCTCAAAAGCTACCCTCCGAATGACAGAGCAATTTCTCCTCACACCGTCTGATGTAGTCAGTTTGGAATAGGCATTGCAAGACAGTTATATTTATTACGAATTCTTTAATTACGAAAATTATTTTAATCAAAGAGTATTTCTTTATAACTTGCTCTGAACTGGTATTTAGTTTTTCACTGAACCAGAAAACCAGAATGAAAAGTATTGCCGCTAAATGCCATTTCGTCAATAGTTTTCCTTATATTTCTATTCATGCTCAACATCCCTTTATAGGTTACTTTTTCCAAATATAAAGAACTCCGAATTTCACAGACACCAATTGTTCCGCTTCCATTGATCTCCCGATTTCCCATTATATTAACCGACCCTCTCACATCCTCCATTTTCATCTCCTTTGGCGTGTGTCACGCTCTTCTGCAGTCGGTTTCTTTTTTCTCGCCACTCCACACGAGAGGCCTCTCGCAGAGTACACTCTGCGAGAAGGGCGGCGTCGCCAACATATAAGCCTACCCTCCGGGCCTCGTCATTACGAGGATGCAATAAAATAAAATAACTCCTCGGAAGCTTTTGAAATCTCACCTGCTAATTACGTCAATTCACTTTAATTTCTGCCATTCAAGCTTGGTACTTTTAATTTCAAGAGACAGTAAGGAAAAATTAGAATACACCGATTTGAACTCCTAGAGGCAAAGAAGTGCCCCTTTCATAATTTAATCTCGCTAGCTTACCATTTGCACAAATGTTCTATTAATTCGCAAATCCCTGGAAAGCTTTAACTATATCTGCAAATGCCGTTGATTATAGATAAAAATATTTGATTTTAATAACTTGATACAAATGGCTTTAAATGTTTAGTTAGTTGATATTGAGTTAAATTAATCATTCGCTTTCATTTCTAAAAACTGTAAATTCCAATTCTATTCTCCAATTTTATTCCCCAATTTTCTTCTTGCCATCCTAATAATATGGATTTCCTCACCGTAAAGCCTGCTACGATCGATTTTATTCGTAAATTCCAAAATAGAGTTATCCAGAATGAAATCTTCCACCGAGAAAAACGTGAGACTCGAAGTAAATTATTTCTGTAATTCAGAGAATGCCATAATCTTAACAGATATTCTTCAACCAAATTATGTTACCTGCATCTTTCATATATGTATAAGATATTCTGTCTTTCTTCTAATTCTTGAACATACTTTAAAAAAGGAATACAATTTCGCAAGATGTAAACTAAGAACACTGAAACGCAAATAGATTTAGATTTATACCCCGCGAGTCGCTTGTGATGTATGGCAGGTAGCGTATTAAACCTTACCTAATCTAACCTATTAGCGCCTCTTATGCTCTGCGGTAAGAACGATTGAAGTTAATTATCTGTTGAAAAACTCCATGAGAAACACAAGAATATAACAATGCACGGCCATGAGACCTGATGATGTAGAGACGCTACGAAACCATGGTCGTGCATTGTTATATTCTTGTGGTTTAATAAACGCTTTTCTCATGTAGTTTTTTGGCATTAATAAGTACCACAAAGTTACGCCTGATTCTGTATTCGAATATGATTATTATTCTCTGTCGTTAACATCACTTTTCACTAAAATTCACAAGTTCTTAATCCTTTTAAGATTTCTATCAGTCCAAAGCAGTTTTAATTTGCATATACCTCATCAACTGTCGACAGGGAAAATTTTCCTCATTAACATGGCATTTAACTAAATGATTTGAACAGATTGCTCATACCTTAATAATCGAATAAATAAGCAATATGAATTCAACTACCTCGTTTAAAATCAAAAGGTAAAGAATGAAAGTAACCGTAATCGAAGAAGAAGAAAAATATAATTAATTTCAATCGACTAACTAACAATTTGTTTGTTACTATCCCATTAATATACCTATATTTCATTTTGAAATCAATGTCTTATAATATTTCCCTCCTCCAACCCTCTCATTTGCAAAAACAATAATAGCTTCGAGATCGTTTACCATAGGAAACATTATCTGTATAATAATATTAATTATCGTATAACAACTTCTTAATTAATACGAATATTTTTAACAAATTATAAATGCATAAATATGATCAAATTTAGCATAATTCGATCAGTAACAGATTGGAATTTAAGTTCAAAACTGAACACACGTTCGCTAATTATCTTATTTCCGTTCTTGATGTATCTGTGATGTGATGACCGTCACTTTCGAAAACGGTCGTGCTGAATCAGGGCCGTCCCGAGATACAGGCAAGTCTTGCGGTCGCTCGTGGCACCACATTTTGCGGGGCACTTGACGTTCGGGGATTTCGTATGGCGCGGATACCCTCGCTACCTTTTCATTGATAAACAACTTACAAAAATAAGGGGTTGCTCATTGTACATATAAATAGTGAATACAGCTTTCTTAAGAACTGGTAATTTATTGTTTGCTTCATGAATTATTCCATCGTAACCCCAAAATTATCGCCGATTATTAGAGGGCATTTGCTTTGTATTAATCAATCTATTTTCTTACTTTAACAAATTAAAATTATAATGTTTATAGAGATAAAATTGGCATTTTCTTGAGAATTGTTATAATCAAAATTTATTTCAATGGATACCAAAAAATCATTACTGGAGAAAGTAGGGCATACCTTAAAAATGGAACATTTAAAAGTATTTTTGTGGAAAGCCGCCTACATGACTCCTAGCTAAGGACGACTATACGCCTCGGGCAGGCCCTGTGCTGAGTAAGACCTGTGGAAATTACGAAGAGCTGAGCTACGTGGCGTGTTGGTGTTGTACTAACTAATAATATAGGCCAGATTACAAGTTAATTTAGATTAAAATTTACTCCAGACGAAAATCGCATACAAAATGGTTTTGCGAAAGAGAGATTCCGGAACATAACTGTAATTCATTCACTGAAATGGAACGGAAACCGGTATCCCGTGCCTCTATAACAGTTTTACATTTAATAATAACCACAAGGTTGAAGTGCGACCAGTCCAAACAGAATTCATCTATTCGCAGAAATTTCCGCATTGTAAAACTTTTCTCTATTCATTTGTTCAACGATTCCAGGAGTAAATAAGGGATTTGCCAAGAATGGGAATTGGCGAGGGCCTGTATTCAAAAGCACAATGCCTTCTGAGGGTATTCACATCCCAGTCCGTCGAGGACCTTGTTCCTTTTTCAATGGTCACAAGAGGTCTTCATTTGACCACTTTCTCCGGGACATGCGACCCAAGGGTTTTACCTGCTCTTAATCAGTAACCCTTCACCGCGGGGCTCAGCGTCTTTCTATTCCATGCGATTGGGGCAATGAAAGGGCTTTGCATTGTGGAGGATCGCCAGAGATTTGCAGATCGCGGAAATAGATTTGGGCATCGGTAGCGCCTCAGCAGGAGGGCCGCTTACCAAAGGGCCGCCGCCGCTGTCCCTCGAATGATAACGGGAGTCGAGGCGCAAAAAAGGCTCTCATTGCTACGGAAAATGTGCATGACCGAGGTTGAACTCTGCCTTTCTTTCCACGTGCATTCAGTAAAATGGATGAAGCCTTCCGCATGCGGAACGGTAAATTTTCCAAGATATTATAGGTGATTGGAGAAACGGAATAAGAGGGTAAAATGGTGTTTATGTTTAATTTCCAAGGACGGTTTTAACATGTTTCGACTGAGAGCTATTCTTATCGAATTGCCTTGATTGGTAATCGAAAGTAACTAATCAAAAATTGTTTTTCGAATATGAATAGGTCAGCATTTTCGTTTAGATTGTTGGTACTCTTCCAAATTATGGAACAACTAATTTTTCATGGTTTTGCCTTTTGCTCAGGCTTGTAGGTTTGAGTGGTTTGCTTAGAATTTGAGAGAATTCCTACAATTGATATAAAGTGAACGTGTCTTATGAAATTAAATTCAGTTTTAGATTCGTATCCCGCAAGACGCCATTGGCTTATGGCATGAAGTGTATCAACTCCAAATACCTAACCTAATCTATCCTGTTCGCTTGTCTAATACTCTGCGGGAAGAAAGATTTCTTGTTTGTGGTTTATTATTTTTCAAAAAGATTTTCAGATACAGTTGAAGAAAATATAAAGGTGGGGAAATGTTTCCTTCCTCGTCTAGGTAAAGTGAGACAGTAAATAATTTGGTTAAATTGGCATGCCATTAAACCCTTTTTTGAACTGAAATAATATTATGCCAATGCTAATATTCAGAATGTTATAAATAGTGTAGCAGCATTGATTTAAAGAAAACCCTGAAATAATTGCCATTGTTTATCAAATCTGTTCGCAGAATGCTTTTCACTGTGTATTTAGATTTTAGCTAAATTTACTCACACAGCTTTAAGTTACATCAACATTTACATCTTCATAAATATCCTGCATGCTGCCTTTTGGCGTGTAGTAGGGGGTGTACACACCAAGCGAGTTACCTTTCTAGGTTATTGTTGTCACGTACTGTTCGCGGTAAAAATTATTAATCATTAATTAAAGAAGTTAATTGTTACTCAAACGAAACCATTCTTAACAAAAGCATAAACCGTAAATACATGAGTTTATTTATTGCGATAATTTCCCTTTTGATTCTCAAAGTAATTGAAGTGGATTTTAAACAAAATATTAACTTGAAATCTACAAGTTTTGAAATTGTTACTCATGGAGTTTTCCCTTCGCCTAGGGCGAGAAAATTCCAGAAAATCTACGCCTCATAAGGAAGTAAAATAAGGGTCGGCGAAGCTATTTTATCAAATCCTCGGTTAGGAGTGGGTGAAACAAACGGAAGCACAATGGAAAGGGGTTGCCTTCTTTTGTCCGTTGCAGAAACGACACTAGAAAAGCGGACGATGGCAAATTCCTTCTCAATTCGCACCTTTTACGAGGACCCCGATGGTGTCTCCCATTCTCCGGATCGATTTATGCCCGATTGTTGGGTGCAATAAATGGCCTCCTGCGCGACACATAAGGCCGAGGCCAGTCACCGTGGCGTCTTGGGGCCCTGGGGCTGCATGCGCGTGGGAACACTGCAAGTGACCTCCGGTAACCTTTCCATTTATGAACTTGTCAAAGATGGAGGGATATTCGAAAGCAATACTCCTTGAATGCCATTGCTTTACCAACAAGATGAAACTATCGAATTAGTTTTTTTTTTAATTTGGCATGACCTGCTTGTTTTGGTACTACAATAGTAAAAATGTTGCAACTTGGTTTATCGTAAACCTTGCTGCAATTTGACATTCGCAAGAAGCAGCCTGAACCTTCCATATGCCTCAAAATCGCAACATTTACAATTAAATTAAAAGGTTTGGCATTCAAAATACATATATAATAAACTTTATCAACAAAAGTAATTCTTAATTAGGAACGCAATCAACATTAGGAATAAATTTAATAACTAACGAGCTGCTATTGAAGATAGATATGGAGATATAATACCTTCCTATCTGGAAGATATATCTCCCATAAATAAATAGAAATAAAATACCTTCCTAATAGGAAATAAATAAAATTAAGTATACTAAAGTTATGGAAACGTTTGTTCCCTTCGATGCCACACAATTACGTTGGAAATCTTGTTCAGTCTTTCTTAAAAATTAAAGCGTTAACGTAGAACTTTGGATACTTTTTGAAGAAAGGAGATGAAATAATAGGAGAGGAAAATGATTTGAAACTTTTAATCATTTGTCAACTACTAAAAGGTTAATGGAAACATAACGAGCTAAATCATTACTAAATTTTCTCCATACAATTTAAATTAATAGGAACTAGAGGACTGGCAAGCTATATCGCTTCTATTTGAAGATATTCTTATTAGGTCGTTTTGTTCTCTGGTGGTATCTCCTCCGGTACAGTTCCAATAACAAATAGCCATTAGAATATAAATGCCAATGATAAAGTTTTGAAATGAATATGCGACGGCTGGACTTCATGGAGCGCCATACAAAGATTGTAAAGAAACAGAACTTTGTATGTCATATCCCCCTGCCACACGCCGAAAGACGGCTTCCAGGGTATTTATGTAGATGTATTACGTTCCACTGTAGATCTACTGCGGAATCTTGAAAAAGTATTCATCATTTCTCGAAGATTCTCTATTATTAAACTTACTGCCATCCCTTTAAATCAATTCCCTTCCTCGGTAACAAATCGTTCTTTCAAAAATAAATTTCGCGCATTTCTTAAGCAAATTAATCTTTCTATTTAGGGGATAACTACTAAAATCGGCAAAGCGCACAGATCTTCCTGCTCATTAAAAAATACGAACTACCACATTGGCACTGCGGTTCTTTCAAAGTCATCATTTTCCATCGGTTTCTGTCCACATCTCCCCGATTCTTCGCTACAAACCTCACTCCTCACTGAGGAAGTCATACCCTATCTCTGATCTACTTGTCCATACTCCTTCCTTTGTTTTACGTTTTCCTATTTTCAAATCATTGAGTTACATTATTACTTCAATCTTTTTTATTATTATTTAATATTTTTTACAATATTATATTATTATTAACTTAATATCTTTTATTAAGAGATCAAACTTTTCCTCATTAACTCATTCTGCCCTACTTAGAGAAAGCATTTTTCTCTGGATCGTATGTTTTCTAAGCATTGTTTAGTTCGAATTAGAGAATTTTAAATTGACTATGTATGTGCCTTCAAGCACGTAACTGTCCACTATATTATATACATATGTATGATTATGAACTTTCTATGCAGTGTATTGACACTGCATATTGTTCTCACAAATATACCGAGAAGGAGAATTTTATTCATGCCACTAAATGTATTGCATGCATTTCGAAAGCTTTTATATAACATTACTTATACATTCAAGCATCCAATTGTTTATACATTATTTAATCTTTGACTATAAAATTTAAAATAAAATTTAAATANGCATTTGGTTATACATATAAATAAATAAATATCTTATTTGAATTGATTGTCGTGACATTCTTATTACATTGAAAATCGACCCTAAAATAATTTCCTTGGGGAATATTTTGATTTCCCCATTAAAAAATAATTCATTTTAGTGCACAGCGAAAAAAGAATAAATAGGAAGTTCTGCAATTAATTAATTAATAACTACTGAATGTGTATTAATGAGTGCAATAACAACTGAATGTTTGCAAACATGTAAGGATACAATCTTTCTGTGGTATGGTTAATGGCGAATACATTTAAGGAATTAAGTTTCTATTAGAAAATCTGACTATTATGAGCTTTTTAAGCTAACTTTGGGCTACTTTAAAGTTAACGCCTCCTTAATGAAGATCGTTCAAGCATGTAACTAAAATATTTTAATTGCTTTCATTTTAAGGTGATGGCACTTCATGTGGCCAACAATGTCGAAGATCCTTGGAATTAGTATGTGATATTTACAAGCAGCTTAAAAAGTATAATATTTCTAATGAAAGTGACTGAGCAGACCTTTTTGCAGTAGAAATCAACGGTATCTAGAAAAGGAATGAAGCCTCTTTCCCATAAAAATTACCGACAGGACTGTTTTCGACAAACACTCGTCGTCAGTTTTGTGGAAAAGTTGTCGAGTTTTTGTTTCAATAAATATGATTTACCTGCCGCTTCATCGGACTGCAACCACAAAGTGGAGAAGTAATGTCCTTGAAAATGAAATGTTTCCCATTTATCGTTTTTAACATCTGCGCCGTTGCAGCTGCGCAGCCATTTCTTGCCTCTCGCACCCACACACTGACGGCCCCATTCGACTTGTTCGTCTGCTGCATGCCAAACTGTGTAGTTATACTATTATTATTCTAAAATTATCATTGATAAGACATGGCTATCAGTCAAGGAGGAGTTCCGACAAATACCGATGCTAATTTGAAGCTAGACACGAAAGGAGGATAAAAACGAATGGCGCGCCCTTGGTAGCGTCTTTTGCGCGGCAGATTATCGGATGCACCCCTCTCCACGGGTGGCCCTGGGCTCATCACCAAGCGGAGATGGTGTGAGGCCGAGACATATTGGAGGCACTTGGCGCCATTTCTAAGGCAATAAACTTTCCAGGAGCGAGGGTCTCTTCTTCCCTAGGCGATGGATTCCTGCACTAGAATGGATACAATAGGCTCATTGCCTGGGAAACATTTAGAATAGAATTTCTCACAAGGACAGTAATCTATTCATATGATACGTTTCGCTTTGAAAGTTTTCTCGAGGGCAAAGGATTTATTTGATAAATATAGATAGAGTTATAATATTGCATTTGCCACAGATTTATTAGTACAGTCCTAAGAAAGCATTTTTTTTAATTTCTTCGATGGCTGGTTTTAAAATTCCCTCGATTTTCACAGAAAGTCATTTTAGTTTATGGCTCTACTAATAGAGCCATTCTGTTAGCAAAGTCATATAATCTGTGAAGGGGGAACCATGAAAACAAGTATAAAAAACAAGCATGAAATACTCGTATGTAAATGGAAGTGAAAACAGTAAATTCGGGAAATAAATTTTTACTTTCTTCAAATTGCTCAATTAAAATATGAGGTGATAAAGTTAAAGCTAAGCCTTCCTATTCAGTTCTGCAAGTGTGAGTTTCTTCAAAATCTCACTAGAAACGATTCGGCGAAGAATATTACCGTGATACACATATAGAAGATGATATAAATCTAATGTAATTGCCTAAAATAATCATTTATAGTTACATTATTCTAGTTAAAAATTATTCTTTTAAAAATTGACTTTATTCCAACTATTATCTTTAGAAATGTTGAACTATATTAATTTGCATGGCTTGTAAAATAATTAAAAGTATAATTTTCCTGTTTTTACAAATACGATTGGAAAGGCATACATACATGAATGAGAACTTTCCGATTGTAAAATTTATCATACAGTTAGGGGCAAGATAAAGCTGTCAGTTCTTAGCGGAATTGTTAAAAGTGCTTGTATTTTAAAAGCTATGGTCATTTCGCCCGTAGGCTTCCACCGGGAATCAAGCCCGGGACCACTTTCACCAAAGCCGAACGGGTTGTCCACGTGGCTATCCGGGAGCCCACCATTAATTAATTTCCAGAGGACTAATTAAATAAGTCACGAATGTTTCTTTCGTCCGTGATATCTTCTATTGAAAGATTTCAGTGATGTTTAAGGCTGTGATTGAAACTGATAAATCCATTATTTCTGGATCTAATAAAATCTCGTAAACACGTTTTAAAAACTTCCTTAGCTAATGGAAATCATTGCAAACTTAGGGATTTTGATATAGGGTCAATTACCATTTCCTGCAGCGTATGGCTTAGCGAATTATTGACGACAAATAGAAAATGTGTAAACCTAGGCCCATATACGATTAAAGAGAGGGAAATTGCACTAACCTTTATTATCCTGTACATCAAGAAAGTTGTTTAGGGTGCCACGAGGAGCTGAAACTTACTTCGATGTGTTTTAACTTACTGTAAACTGTTTCCAAGATTACTTAAAATCTATTGAAATTTCTAGGTTAAAATTGCATCTCAACGTATTTAATCGGAGATAATTAAGATATCTAGTTACTGTTAATTCAAAATCAGTATACAAGAAAACTGTTTAAAATTTCCCCACCTTTCCAAGTTTTTACACCTGCCCCTGTTAGTGGAAGATGATCCATGGACTGAGTACAAAGAATCTCTGCTCGCGACATAACAGCAGCATAATACGAAACATATCACATAACCTGTCTTTATAAGTATAGCTAAAGCTGAGGAAGGTCGAATTAAGGCAAAGCAAAGAGATGTCATTAGCCGGGCGGCGGAGTGGTTAGCGTGCTAGCGATCCCATCCCAAATGGGTCTGGGTTCGAATCCTGACTAGTTGGGCTTTTCCGGTTAGGGGATGGTCGCGTGTGTTTATCCTTGGGTGGATATTTGTGGGGGCATTTGGTTATACATATAAATAAATAAATATCTTATTTGAATTGATTGTCGTGACATTCTTATTACATTGAAAATCGACCCTAAAATAATTTCCTTGGGGAATATTTTGATTTCCCCATTAAAAAATAATTCATTTTAGTGCACAGCGAAAAAAGAATAAATAGGAAGTTCTGCAATTAATTAATTAATAACTACTGAATGTGTATTAATGAGTGCAATAACAACTGAATGTTTGCAAACATGTAAGGATACAATCTTTCTGTGGTATGGTTAATGGCGAATACATTTAAGGAATTAAGTTTCTATTAGAAAATCTGACTATTATGAGCTTTTTAAGCTAACTTTGGGCTACTTTAAAGTTAACGCCTCCTTAATGAAGATCGTTCAAGCATGTAACTAAAATATTTTAATTGCTTTCATTTTAAGGTGATGGCACTTCATGTGGCCAACAATGTCGAAGATCCTTGGAATTAGTATGTGATATTTACAAGCAGCTTAAAAAGTATAATATTTCTAATGAAAGTGACTGAGCAGACCTTTTTGCAGTAGAAATCCACGGTATCTAGAAAAGGAATGAAGCCTCTTTCCCATAAAAATTACCGACAGGACTGTTTTCGACAAACACTCGTCGTCAGTTTTGTGGAAAAGTTGTCGAGTTTTTGTTTCAATAAATATGATTTACCTGCCGCTTCATCGGACTGCAACCACAAAGTGGAGAAGTAATGTCCTTGAAAATGAAATGTTTCCCATTTATCGTTTTTAACATCTGCGCCGTTGCAGCTGCGCAGCCATTTCTTGCCTCTCGCACCCACACACTGACGGCCCCATTCGACTTGTTCGTCTGCTGCATGCCAAACTGTGATAGAGACCTCCCATACCTTTTTCGGGATGAAACGAGAAGTCAGCTGGAGGTGTCTAATGAACCCTGGACCCTTCGGAGTCCCCCTACTGCATGCCTCCCTCTTTCCATCACCCTCCTTCTTCCTCCCCGCTCTCTCTTTCACAGACACCTAGCAACTCTCTCGCAACCTCCGAGAAACAACTACGCACCTAATTTCTCCTGAGCCGGGGGCCTTTTGGAAGGCCTGCGTTGGTGGTCTGCCCCCGGGGCGGAGGCTGGCCCTACCACTCCCTCCGACACCTTCTACCTTTTCCTCTTACCTTCATATTTTTCACCCATTCTCCAGAATACCCTTGCCTACTTCTTTCGGGCATTTCCTTCCCGCCCCTTCTTCACGCCCGCCTATCCCAAGAATAACCACCTATGAAGCATTCATCCCTCCCAAAGAACGTTATTAAATTCGAGGTTCATTGTCCGAGTTGCCTTATAGCGCGGCGTTCTCTTTCCACCGGTCCGGCGTTTCCTCTTGATGGTTCACTTCCTTTATTCCGTTATAATTCTCAACACGCTCCAAACCCAAATCTGCCAACATTTTCTCCTCGGCATATATCATTCTGGGGTCGGCTTGAAACGTCTCTCGAATCTCCACTCATTCGGTTGCCCCAATTAAAGGCGGAGAATCGCTCTTTTTGCCAGTAATATATTTTTTGGGCATCGTTGGTTGAATGCACGGAATCCGACTTACTTCCAGCAGAGAGCTTGGAACTGTGAAGGGAATTTCAAGTAAACTTTCAAGTTTAAAAGATCAGTTCAGTTTTTCCTCTAGTAACTATTTTTTAATACCTGTCTATTAAAGATATATCTGTACGCTGTAATTTGCAGCAAGAAATATTTTAGTTAAAAATAGTTTGAATACCGAAATAGCTTAAAACGCTCTCAAAAATCACGTAATGATAATTGAGAACTTTTAGATGGTTATCGGCAGTCTGATTTACTAAAATAACAGATGAAAAAGTACCATTAGTTAAAGTAAAATACACCAAAAAGACAATTTTCTGATTGACTTCTACTTTACGAAGAATAAAACGAAAAATAATGAAAAATTATTGCCAAGATAATAAAAAGCATTTCAAAGGAGTAATAATGTTTGTAAGTTGTGCACAGAGCCGGATCCAAGGGAGGCCTAGTTTCGTGCTATTAGCCTAGGATAGGACGAGGAACCTGAATAAACATCTGATGTGGTGTTTCTACAAGCACTATATGTACACAGCATGAATCACAAGAAATGGCTTTTCGAAGTTAATTCGAAATGTGTTAATCAGGTAATTGTCTTTAACCGCCCCCAATTTTGGCAATTCTTCCACTCCCTCAACCACTTGACAAGTTTCTTGATCAGGTCTTTGCTATGGTTCTCTTGTTAGGCATTTTCATCAAATTTAAGATGTCACAAAATACTCGTAAGATATTTTCGTGTTGATTAAATTTTATAACTGATGCACATTTACAACTGAATGTACTATTAAGAGCGCTTCAGTTTCGAAATTTTAAATAAGAAAATAGAAAGATCACCGCATTCTGTTGTTAGATATGGTTAAGGTAATAAACCTCTTGCTCGTTAATGAAGAAATTCTTTCTTTTAATCTCTAAATTTAACTAAAGAATTTAATTAAATCTGAAGATTCGCACACATTGTTGAAGAGGAGAGAATTAGATGGTTGCTAACCAAAATATATTTGTGGAAAAGTACAAGTTGTATTTATTATTTCATAAGAAAATTATATTACCAAAGCTTATTTCTTGTTTGGCAATGCGATTTCAGATTTGTGTTCAGAAATTATTTTTTTCGTATTATTGATCAACTTGTTTAATCATTTGAAACTCATGAAATACTGGCGACTAAAAATATCTGCAGTTAATTTTATACGAAGTTCCATTAAGATCGGTTTCTGTGCAGTTAGATTGATAAAATAAGTGTTAGAATCTTTCTTTGAATCAAATTTCGGTGTGTTCTGTAGTTTCAGAAAACTTTTTGCCAATATAAATTATGTTCTTTTGGTTGATTATCTGATCTTCAGGTCTAGACAAACTTGATAAAGATAGCTAAACATAACATATGTAATAAGTCACAGTTTGATCGTAATTTCGACGTTTGGATCTCCATAGATTCCCCACTATGTTTTACTGACAGGAGATTATTTGCTCGTTATTAGTGATTTTACATGTATCTTTAACGAATGATTTTCTAAAACGGGCGATATAATTAGAATATTTGCACTAGAAGATAGTGGTTTCCCAACTCTTTGGAAGAATAAAAATATATTTGAAATCTATTTCTAGTCTCAAAAAAAAATTCGATTGCCTTGAGTTGTTGATGCGGTTCGAAAGACCGTATCGTACCAAAATATATACCTTAAGAATCTAACATTGATTTAAGAACCGAATTCTATTTCTATTAAGTCATTTATAAATATTGGCTCTTAGCGAGCAAATTGTTTTGCTACGATCTGAAGGAGAGCGGCAGGAAACAATTGCCTTACACGATTTCCTCCTCGGTAAATTAACCATGACACATTAACTTTGAAGGCATTCTGCCGTGGAATGAATCGTCTAAATGCACCCCAACGTCTTCATTTTCCTCGTGAACGATTTCCTTCGTCCCTCGATTTTTTCCGCGCCCACGTGCGTCTTCCATTATTTCCTTTACCCAAACCCTATCAGTGCTGCGTGAACATCGCCACCGTGAGAATCTCCGTGGAACAACTGCACAGCGATGTCCGTGACCGATTCGGATCGACTCTGAAACCCTTCATTGGGTCCATTCTTCTTTTCTCCGAATAAGACGAGGATCGAGAACCAAAAGAGATTGACGCAATCAATGGCCTCCGGATTTTTTCTTCCTCTTTGAAGCGTGCAAGAACACAAACAACTTTTTGTTGGATCTTCGAGAGCCTTCAGAAAGGGAAGCTGTTAGAGGTGTGTGTGGTCTCTGATTGGGGCGAAACAATTCCCTCGAAAAACGTCCCTTTACGATCCTATTATTGAGACGTAGCCTTGCACCTTTTGGGAATTTATTATCGCCGATGTCGATGATGGATCATAAAATGTTGAGAGTAGAGATGCCAATTTAACTTTGAAAATGTCGCTATGTGCAACATGAAATGTAGCTAAAATTATTTAATCTCAGAATAAATATTGCTAATATGTAGTTAAAATAATATGTGATGAATTCTATTCTTAAAATTAAAACCAGTACAGAAATTATCCAAATTAATCGTATAATTTAAGTATTTATTCAATTAAAACAATGCTATTTTGATTTTAATATATGTTATACAAAGTTACGTTGCGTGCACATTGGCTATTCTCTACACTAAGGAACATGTCCCACAGAGTGTGGAAAGTCGCTGTAATAGAAGAAAGGGTCGCTTAAAGATGAAAATGTCGCTCGAGATAATGAAAAAATCCGAAATCATGTAGCAGTGGTTGAGAGTGTTTCTTGAATAGAAAATCTCCACAAACTGTTCCTCGCATTGAACGCTGAGAAGTTGAAACAAGTTCATCGATTCTGAATTTTATTTTAGATAATATTTATTTGGTTACATAAACAATGAAACATTGAGAGTTGCCAACCTAGAGGGCGGGAATTCAGAACTTTCGATAAATCAAGAGAGATGTTTGCAATGTGATAAGTCAATCCCAAGTTTAAGTAATATTGTTAACAGAATCCTAGCTTATATGAACGGAACTTAAAATCTGTTTTTACTGCATAACCAAAGAAATCAAATACGTAGTGGGTACAGACGTAATCAGTTAATATAGTTTTTACATGGTGGAATAGCATTTTTCGTCATTGATATTGTTTTTCACCACAATCTAATATCAAAAATGTTCGCTACTATTAAAATATGGGCAGATTCAATCAATATTTTTCTGACTATCAAAAGCTTGCATTCATTTATGCAAGAAAGAAGCTATTACTCGTTGGATCCTAGCAGAAAAAATAAATATATTAAATATTGAAAAGTTATCGATCAGTTACTACAGTTCTTTCAAGTGTGGATTTGTCTTTACTTCATTAACGTGGAAAATTCGTTCACCTTAAATAAAAGAGAGAGTTTCGTATTTGAGCTCAAGTTATCATTTATCTCCAGCAAACTAATGTTAAAATTTATGAAAAAAGATTTGGCGGAGAGGCAACCATATATAACAAATTACCTGAACTTGGAAGATGCACTTACAATGCTCAAATCGGCACCGCAATCAATAGTATTTTTATTGAAATTCGAACCTAGATTTGCTGATTACTTTAAAAAGTACTGAATGTAATGCAATCGTATTTTAATTCTTAAATATGATTCAAATATATCTAAATATTTAACGCTTATATAACAAAAGAGCCCCAAATTTGTTTCAAGAAAAAAGATTAATTACTAATAGCCACTTAAAGACCATAAATTTATTTTTCATTAACTCATTCATTTAAGTCTTACTTTTATCAGTTAATTTGTCTTTCAGGATATTTATGAAAATATAGATATCGTAATCTCATTACTTATAAAGAATCATAAGATTGATTTACATCTAAATCTAGAATCTAATAATTGAAAATAATAATAAATTCATTATCGGGTGATGATGACCTAAAGGGTCGAAACTATTTTCGTGGAATAAGATATTGTTGTAAAGGTATAAGTGTTCTTTTTTTATTTGAAAAAATCCACATAAAACACCACAATCCGTCTTTAAGCGTGTGGCAGGGATATAGATCTACCAAATGTAAAGTTTGGACATCATTTCAGAGCTGATTTCAATCATTTTGTATAACGGGGCACGCATCCGAATTTACTCAATCTTTTAGAGAACTTAGCTCCAAATTCTCTCGGAGATTTTGGGATTAAATAATTATCCGATCGGCGATCCTTTTATGGATTTCCTTTTCGTCTTAGGGGTTCATTATTTTTCGCAGGGCTACAGTAGCATCCTCTAAGAACTTTCAAGAAAATCCTTTCAGTTGTATTTCATCCCTTTTACACGCCAACCTCTGAACAATGAACTAACAACGAGAGGAAAATCTCCATCGAGATCCAGAAAACGTCACCACGAATAACCCTAAGATATTTCTCCATTCTCTCTCTCCCTTGTCCATAGAAAACGAACCAAGAGTGAATCTCCTCTTTTTTCCTTGTGCACCCACACATTCTGACCGCCGCTCTATTCTCGCTTCTCCCGCCTTTTAACTCTCGTGCCTTGAAGCTTCCGACACGGTGATCCGCTCTTCACCATACCCCTCGCGCTCATTGGATACCTTTCCTTTCCTCTCAATACACACCTAATTTAACTATTTCCCCACCGACCGTCATGGAGCACCCATACGCCCCCCACTTCGTCCCATCTTTCCTTGCCTCCACACACCAAATCCCTCTTTTCACCTTCCCAATACATCGCTTGGCGCCACCTCTCTTAATTCCAGTCTGCTGCTTTCCTTTCTTTATTCGACTCTTTCACGTCCACGGGGGTCTTCCTCCACCCTTTCATCTGTACCATTCCTCTGCTCACTCCAATGGAGCAAATAGCCACGTCTTTTCTCACGCCCTGGGCACATCTCTCTCTCCCTTGAGTTTGTTGCTATCTTCACTAATATCATCCGCGATTGCTCCGTTGGGAAGGAGGCGAGGCCATTGATGGGGAGACTGCTTCCACTCCGGAGACTTCAACGCCTGCATAACGATTAATCTTTCCGCGTGTTACTTGATACCAGGATCTCAATGATTCTGCAATATTTTTACATAGAATTTTATAGCGTGCTTTTATCGTATTAGAAAAAGAAGGGGAAGGACACTCTGGAGTCTAGAGTGACCATCTCGATGGAGTTTCTATAGTAAAGCAATTACTTCTGTGAAAACTTCATGCGGAAAGACACGTGAGCTATTGTTTATCGAAAGAAGTAACAAAAGAAGCTGATACTTTTCTTATAAGATGTCGCTTGTAACCTTGCGCTGAATGTTACTTGATTTTGGTATTCATTCGATTTAATACCTTTATTGAAATCCTTATACTGCGTGATCATGATCCGTAATAATCACACAAAATGCCCAAATTTAGTTTTCTATGTGACCCATTAATTCTCTCTCTTAACTCGTTAAATTTTGCGATTGTTGCAAATTTCATATAACATCTGAAATCTAAATTTTCTTATTAGATAAGAAACAAAATCTATAGTTTCCTATTTCAAGTAGTACCAATACAATGATTAAGGTAAAGGTGTTAAATTTTGCACAATGAAGTTGTGCGGCTAAATCCCAAGGAAGACTCGATATGATTTTGAAAACAACATGTCTGCAGAAAATGAACGATGTAATTACTAATTATGATGTAGTACTATTTATTCATTAGTTATTATAGAATTATCAAAAGTTTGCATTTCCAATTCTTTTGAATGGTAGCTATTTTGCGAATAACTTGGTATGGAAGCTATTTTAAATACCCTCTCCTCTTCAACTTCACTTTGCATAGTTAAGAGACATTTCCTTTACAATCACCCATATTTGTACTGGGTATAGTATTCCGTATCACTAACTTTGAGGCTTTAAAGGACACTTATTTCTCCTCCAAAATGAGCGAGCACTCAAAACATTTCTTCGTCCTTAGCCACCAACAATCCTTTTTAATCCCTGGGCGTCCTCTTCACGGAGCAGCTAAACATTTTTTTCCGCCTCTCCACTTTGCATCCGACGATACCTTCCAAATCCTTCCCTTTCTCTAACTCCCGCCCCCTTCTTCCGCTCGGTGCATCTTTCACTCATCATTTGTTAGACCACACACCCTCCTGCCTTGAGCCCGTGCCACCAGCACCGCATTTTCCTCACCTCCATCGGATAATTAACTTCAAATACACAGGTACTTTCCGAGAGGGGCATTTTTCCCTTTTCCCGAAGAAGGAAGATTCCGTGGAGAGTTCGTGAAGAGGATTCGAGAGGCGGATGAGTTCGGAACCAATTCGGTAATTGAGCACCTCCGGTAAATGAGGACTATATTTTTGACGGCCCGAGCCGACGTAATTTAAGGGCGGAGGACCCTTTTGGGGAGTGAATGGGTCCCTTCTTTTTGTTTCCTGCCATTTCTCGCGCTGTCACTGTGTGTTTCTTTGAGGAATTATCCGTAAGCATTAATATTCCCACCTTGTTCGGTTTTCTTTAAAAGCTTGTAAGAACCTAAAATATGTGTCGCAAGTGCTAAGTTTACGAAATATGACTCGACTTTATTGACTTTGAGTTGCGAATGCAGCATAAACTTCTGGCTTCTAAGTAAATCTTTAAGTAAGACATGTTATGGTTTTCGTAGAAGCATTTAAAATACTAAGTAAATCTTTATATCAAGATTGAAGGAAGCGCGTAAGTTCATACGTGTTTATTCACCTCATCTGAATGATGTTGAATTATAGGCACATATGAATCCTATACAGCTATCAAACTATAGGAGTAAGAATTTTAGTAGTCAGGTTCCTCCATAATACTTCTCCATACTTAACCTTTATCGGAAACCTGTTTTATTCATCCCATTTTATTTCTCAGGATACTAACATCATGTAATTCCATAATGCATAGAATAACAAGTGGTTAAGTATGTTATGATGTAAGCTAATTTTTTATTCCCGAAACTTGCTGGTATCGGAAAATTTAAAATGATTTTCACATCATATTTAAACGCGTAGCAAATGTAATGACGATCTGAAAATTAAGTCATGAGGTATTTCCACCGAAATAATAGTGGATAACTAATTGTTATGCTAATTGCCGGTATATATTAAATAAAGAGACAGTTCTGTTAGTGAAAAACAGCCAATGGCAGAAATAAATTTCGACTATTCTTCATTTTCACAATATTAAAGTGTGAAGTGGACTAAGGGAAGATGAAGAGAAGGAAGCATTTCTCATTTTAAATGAATCTATTTCTCGTAGTTTCGTTCCTTCCCAAACATTGAAAGGAATCTAGGTAATTACCATTGAGGAGAGATAAACGCATGTGCGATTCTCCACGGAACATGAACATTCCGAAAAGGGAAAAGTATAGGAGCGGTTTACTTAACGAGCGCTCTCTCAGCACAAAGGGAAAATTAGAGATCCCACCATTGATTGATGGCCACTCTACTCTCTAACGGTTGGGAAAGTGGCCGATGGAGGCGCTAGTGTCGTTCTCACACCTCTTTGGCGGAAGGTGTCCTTCCAATTATATGGCAGCAGGAAAATGGAAGGACGGACTCTATCCGTAGAAAAATGTTTAAGGAGGTTTTGATTGTTTTTATTCTATTCCAGGGATTTTCAATGTATGATTCATCTTAAGCTCGCGTTAGATGGTGAAATTCAGAAGAATGAATGAATTTTGAATTCACTCTAAAATTATCGGGGATGTAAATTAAAGAAACTTTGCAAAGAAATGTATCTTTCTCCAAAAATAAAAAATTCTTTTTCGTTACATATGAATAATCATGGGTGTCCATATATCATCGATGTCAAGGCGGGTATGAAAGAATATAACTTGAAATATTCTTGGACTCCATAAAAATTACAACACCCTGATATTATACTGATCGATGAAAATGAATTTGCGAGGAATTGTTGATATTGAATTTATTACTTTACATGATAATTTACGCCGAAATTAGTTCTATTATTGTAAATCTAATTATTATCCCTTGTCAATCATTTCCGATGTATTAATACTATTATGAATTCTGCTTAATGATTTTTAATTTATCAGAAATAGAGTAGCTGATCATGGCTCATTCCATCAGAAGAGGGTGCTGAACAAGCATAGGTATATAATATATTTGTTAATACGTGGTTAGCTTAATCAGACATCAAGGACAATATTTCGTTAATTCATGCATTGATTTATTAAGGACGATGGAGAATCGCATTGAATGGTTTTTTCGTCATACTTATTAAATATACCTACGTTTCAAGATAAAGAGATTGCCATTAGTCACAAATCAAATAATATAAAAGCAAAATTAATTACACATAAAGAACACACGGAGAAACCCAACTGTGGAGGAAGTTCTCTATGAGATAAGGCGAGTTTCTCTCAACACGATCTTCATTTTTTCGTCATACAAATCGACGGTTGAATATGTGAAAGGATATTCGCAAAAGAAATGCTAATTCAAAAGTTATCGAACATATTTCCGTTTTGGTTGGAAGAAACTAATAGTAAAAGATGGAAGTCGACCAAATTCTAAACGATAACGAACTCCAAAACTGTTCGAGAAAGAGGAAACAGTTGAAGAGAAAGAGAAAACGCATATTGATTTAGTCGAAAGCTAAGCAGCCATACTCAGTGGCAAAAATGTGTCATAGGTTTTGATTTAAACGTAATGCAAAGTAATATGTAAACCAGTGGTTCCCAAACTTATTTGGCCTACCGCCCCCTTTCAAGAAAAAATATTACTCAGCGCCCCCCTGGAAATTAATTTTTTTCTACCTTTATTTTTGTTTCTACCTTTTTCGTAAACTATAGTAAAGAAAGGTGTAAATTAGAAACATTGAAGTTTGAAATTATGAACGCGCGCGCGTTTACGCGCGTAAAAACGCTTCCACGCAGCAGTTTTGAATCAATTTAACGGTGAAATTAGGTTTTACATTTACGTTTTAAATTCTTAAGCTTAATTTAAATGGTAAAAGAACGTTTCTGCGGTTGTACTCTTAATGCTGAATTAAGTTAATTAAGTTATGTTTTCACAAGTTATTCCATGACTTTTTCTGTGAGGTCCTCGCGAAGTCACAAAATCTCTCACGTGATAATAATTCGTAACATATTTGTAATCGAAATCCGCGGGGCCCTGTTAGCGCGGGTCCCGGTGCCGTCGCACCACTTGCCACCCCCAAAGTGGCACCACATGAACAGTAGCAGTGCGCGATTGCACATACCTCAATGCAAGTGAGGGAGTATGCGGGAACTGAGCCAACGTCCAGTACGTTATTCAAAGAAAAATTAAGCGTTATGAGCGGAATACATAAATCAATTTTTCTAAATCTTCTCTTCTTTCTTTTATGCTTTCACCGCCCCCTTACGGTTATTCATCGCCCCCCAAATGCACCTGTGGCCATCACCGCCCCCTGGATCGCTGCAGCGCCCACTTTGGGAATCACTGATGTAAACCTTTGTTGACATTTGAACTGATTCCTCACCTTGAAAAGGTAATCGCTTATTCTGATGGCAAGGAAGGGTAAAATTTAATCAACTTCTGTACGCACTAAGAAAAAGGAAAACCTTTCTACGTTAAGTTGCATATTTAGTGAGGATCGATTTTTAAATATCCTGGAATTTCAACAGTTGACAACGAATGAACTCGTTGATGAAAATGATTTCTCTGGAGACGCAAGCTGTATCACATAACACCGTTTCCTCTTCAAGCCATGTTCCATCAGAATATTAGATTCTAAAAATTAACAAAATGAGGAAATTAAAAGTTAAAATAGCATGCAAATTGGATTTTTGAAATTTACACTGAATTCAATATTTCTTTCAGACTTAATCAGATGGGGAAAATGCTATGAAATTGCTTAATGATCATAAAAGTGGAATAATGATAAACATCGGATATTAAAATAATGAGATTTAACAAGAGAAATAAAGCTATGTTTACAGCCAGAGTTGAATATGTGGAGCCATTTAAACTTCTCATAAAAGGAACCCTTTATGAGAAGTGTTCTTAGGATTCTCTTCTTCTCTCAGGATTGGAGGTGCACGATTGAGATTTATAGAATAGCAGTAGCCAAGAAAACGCTCATGAAGTGGAGAAACTTTAGACCAGCTTAGTGAGGTAAGTTTAAAAGAGACAGTAAAACATTTCGTGTGAAGTTTTATCCATGGGTATGGAACGAGGACTCTTAGAAAGGACATTATCATAAGACCGAAGGCCTTCGAGAAGTAGTTGCGACGTCAATCAAATATTAAGAGAGGAGACATTGCTATCGTTAGTGATTGAAGGTATGTTGCAAGGGAAAAGGGGGAGATAATCAAAAGATATTGGATTATACGAGGCACGGAGTATATTGCTATAAAATAATGGGCATAGAGAAAGGAAATTTTAGGTATGTGAATCTACATCAAGTTTGAGCACTCATGAGGAGATCTTCACTATTAAAAACTCACTGATACAATGAGCTGTAGTCACTGATATACATTTCCAAAAGAGTTTTCACCTGCCACAATTTAATATGTATTTGTATATGCAACAATTTTGATATTTTGAAATTGTTAGTTGAGCTCTTAGGAGCATCATATATTTCGTGTTGGCATACAAATACTGCTTTTATAGTTGAAATCATCATCTACTTAAGGGGTTTCCAATTTTTTACTTTTTAAATTCTTCATTTACAATTTCATTCATACTCTTATCGTATCTACTATCCATCGGCTCTCTGATCCAGAGAATTCACTTCAGTGCAAATATTAACGCATTTTGCTGTTAATAATATACATTTCTATAACATGTATTGTTGATGAGTAATATAAACAATAGATGAATCCCAAAGATACAAGGATGACAAACGTAATGAATAGTATTATACTGAAATGGCATACGCAATTCATTTCCCATAATTTTCTCATAAAACATCATAGCCCGCTTTTTTTAATCTTTAATTGACAAGACTGTTTCATCCCTTCTTTTCGGAACGGATATAGGTATATTACTTCCTCTCAGTTCATACTCACGGAATATATGGAGTAGACTATTGTATAAATATAAAGAATGACAATATGCCAGCAGAATTATGGATCATGCCTCAAATTCGTTTTGACGTCGAAAATTAAAATCATAAATACAAATACTGAAAACGTAGGAAACCATATGGGTCAATTTACTTTTAGACTTTTATGCAAGAACATGGTTTAATGATTCAGAAAATCCATAAATTTGAGAAAATGTCTCGTGTCATCTGAAAACATTCTTTAAATATTTAGTTTTAATACATTCAGTGAAACATTCTAGAATAATCAAAGAAATTGAAATAGCAGAAATCTCCCTCAAAAACGCTTCAGTTGTGATTCCCTCGCCTCGACTCATTTATTTAAAGAAGCAGGTTATATCTTGGCAATCAATTCTGCAAACTCAGAAGGTTCATTACCGATAAGCTCATTTCCAGCTCCGCTGGAACGGATACTTTAAAATTGTTGACAAAGGCTGACTTTAATAAATGTTTCGTAAAGTAAAATTCCTCCAACACATTTTATACAAAAACATGATATGTGCAGTTCTCTTCATTTAAGCTGCAGGCGAATCACGGAAGCGCCACACAATAACATCGTATTCTATGGTATGAAATATTCACAGTGACAAGGCAGCCGGGCCAGCAGTTATTTGTTATTGGAAGCTCGCAGCAACTCCTTCGGGACGTCTCCTTTATTTTCCTCGCAGGAAGGCATCTTTTTTTAGAGATATATCGGCACACAATGGATCTTTGGGGAAAGGAAGGGCATTCATATTGGTGGAAGTGAAAAATGGCATCGGTGCTCTTTCAAACCCTTTTGCTGCGCATGGCGCCTTCACGACTCCGCGATTCTCTATATCCCCAACGCCGCTTTAGCGTCACTTCCCCTTAGCGAAACAAAAGGATGAGTAGCTCTCCTTGAAGGCACCTTCCCTCCACATTTCCACGCCATTTTCTCTCCACTGCATCTATGCAGTTTCTCATGCGTTCGGAAAAATTCAGGAATGTGCGAACTGTTTCGTGCTGCCGAGGAAATATTCTTAGAGCTCGTGAAGTCTGTATAAAGACGCTCTAATGTTAATGTACGTCATAAATCTCTTTCGACCGTTAACATTTTTCTCAGAGCAAGCGTTCTTCATCGCTCGGTAAATACCGTACTGTTTGCGGTCGTTAAATTATTTTCTCGTCAAATTTATAAAAATTAAGCTTATTTCTTACCGTGAATAACTTATTGCTGTAATTCTCATCAACATAAAATAATTTGCTGTAACACTTTAGGTTATAAGCAGTAACACATTTAACACATTTCTCAATTTTTCAGTAAAGTCATTTCGAATATTATTGATCAGTTGTTTTCCTTCTTTTTCTGGAAAGGACGAATTCAAATACATATTCCAGAGTTTTTTGATGTTTTCCTCTTCCATATCAAACATTCTGCGATGTTTCCGATATCTGTTTTATAAATACTTATTCCATTCATACATACATAATCCTGGATATGTTACTAATCTGTTATCTGTTGTAGATATTTTGTCTTTTTCTAGTGATCCTTCTCATTTAATTTTTGTACCGATTTAACCATTCTTTGCAGCACGTAATATTTTCTGCTGATTGCTTTCTTTTGGTGCTAATCTTAAGGTATACAAACACATTTTATTTTTAATACCGTCATATTTCAGGTATTTCAGGTAGATTTCTATTATGGGCGTATAGTTTTCACAAAAATCATTTAGAATAGTGTTATAAATTGTATATGATGGCACTGAATTAACAGTTTAAAAATAATTTTTGTCCTATTTTGAATGCGTCGTATCCCTTTTGAGTGATGTTGAAAATTTTAGTGAAATTCATTTCAAGCATTTTATTGCCGTTGAAAAGTTTATTTTGAAGGATTTCATTCGAAAACAATAAGATGGTAGCATTTGATTTATACACTTTTCAAAACCGGAAAAATTGCCTACATTACCCTTTATTTGAAGCAAAAGAGAGCAGATTGCTTCAAGTTTTTCATAGAGTTACTTTATATGTATTGTATTTTTTTATATTTATATGTATTTACTGATCTATTTGATTAATAAAGAAGAAATAAAAAGAATTTCTAAAAATGATTATTATGTGAATATGGTTATGTAAATATCGTTTCCGCTAAGTTCGTTCAAGTTTTGAAATGTTGACCTTTTAACGCGTAAATCTTATTTAATTTCCATAACCTAATTTTTGGGGAAATTTTATCTTATTTTGTGGTCCACTGATTTTGAACTCAATACTTCATCAGATTTAAGGGATTAATGGCGAAATATAAATGAAAATATGAAATCTGCTTTAATAGAGGTTCCGTTCTGAGTTAGTAAAGAGCACAAAACGTTTGCTATCGCTAGTACGGTCACTTTCTCTTGTCTTTCTGCCTTCCATTAAAGATCGCACAGTTTTGGATCGCAGAGTATTCTTTAATTGCGAAATAATTTTCCAATTTAGCTTTGGCAAACAAAGAAAATTTGTAATTACTATTTTTTTTCAAATAAACCGTTTCCTGAAAATAAGGAAAATGTTTGTTTATTAATGTTCATTTATTTATTAGTAAATACGATGCAATTTGTCTTTCTGAACAGGCGGAAACGCTGTAGGAGAGTGTAATTTATTGTTAATTTTCATTTAGCTTGGCATTTGCCCAAGGACGGGAGAGAAACCTCCCGTAGGCAATACATTGCATACATAAGTTCGACATTAAAAATAACACATCATGAAATTACTCAAGTAAAATATTTACAAGATTAATTTTAAAATGTTTTGCATTGACATTAATATATTAAAACGTAATGCAGTAAAAGTTATGATTTCATGTTATAAATTAAGAAATTATAAAGATTTTTTTGCATAAATGACAGATTTTTACTCTTAATACATACTTGAACACTCATATAGTCACACAAATAATCATTATTTATAGTATATTGTTATAATTAATTTGAAATTTTCCTGGTAGATTGCCATTGATATAGAAAGAATATTTGTAACTCTGAGGACCTCTCACCTTATTTGAATGTTCGTTGCAGGCCAATTTTTTTTCCTCCATTCATTTTCAATCGTTAATTCCCTTAAGCTATGAGAAAGAAACTTTAATATTAACAAACCACAATGTTACAAAATACACGACCGGTTTCGGTGCATGGCACCATCCTCACCGATAGGATTTGTTAATATTAAAGTTTCTTTCTCATAGCTTACAATGATTTACCACCAAGTCAAGGCCGAGACCATCTCATCTGTTAATTCCCTTGTTTTCCCTCTCCAATGAATCAACACTTTCCATACTTTTCCTCAGCGTAGTAATGATGATAACGGCGTTCCATTTAAGTTGATGTTATTTTTTTGAAATTGGAGCATTGTTGTTGGGAAACTCCAAAACCTAACCAACCCGTCCCAATTAAATTAAAAATCTTGTCTCTTAGGGTACGGGGAGAAATCCTCAGGACTATACGGAAGGTCATAAGGATGAGAAAAAGGGAATCAACAAAGTACAGAACGCAGTGCGGCTAAAAACGCTAAGTGACTTCAAACAATAAAGGGAGGAGCCCCTGTCATTTCAATATTTTTCATTTGTGTTTCTTTTTGGATATTCTGGAGATATTTTGTATTTGATAGAATTCGTTTGTGATCGTCAGAAAAATTACTAGATCACTTTGTTACATTCAGCCATATACCATTTGTCCTCGTAAAATTTATCGAAAATTGTAACCCAAACCCATATAGAGATTGAAGAAACAAAGTGTTTGGAGCGATGGAATTTATAGAAAGATGTGAAAGCGCCGATGCAATTAGTGATCATGTAACAACTAATGAGTTAATCGTGTTCTCTGCTAAAAGAGCACAATGATTAAAGCATATATCTGGCAAGTTAAAAGGAGAGTTCAAGTTAGAAAATTTGTCTCTCAATATTCTTTCAACTTTTTATAACTAGGATGATGCTAAGGAGCATGTTAGCGTATAACCTTTTCCTCTTTCCCTGAGAATTGACAATTTCGCTATCATTCTCGATTTTTTTATCATAATACTTCATAAACGAATCAGCATTTTGATACCTCATGTATGTAAATAATAGTACAAAAATTAAATTAAATAGAGTAATTAATCGATTCACTGCATTTTTTCCATCGCCAAAAGTATTGTGACATCTTCAGTATGCATTCTAGCGGAATTAGTGCCACTGAAACATGTAATGAGTGTTATCTTAACTGGAAATCAGCTAAGGCATTCTCGAAGCGGTCCGCATCCGAGTAAATAAGGAAATCTCAGCTGTACCAAATAGCAACCGACACACGGTCGCAAAGCTGCAGATGCGCCCATGAGAATAACCCAGGAAAAAAGAGAGAAGAATCGATTCTCTTTCGTTTGAAAGGGGCCATCGGAAGCGATCGCTTAGACAGAGCACGTGACACAAGTCCACTACAAACGAAGATCATGCGAATGAACACAGCCTGCATTCCCACTCGGAGAGAATAGGTAAAAAAGCGAGATAACCAACTAACTAGTCCTTAGAAACGCCCAAAGGATAGTGAAGCACCCCCTTTTCATTCCAAAGAAGAGTCGCGAATCGGTTTTCCTTACCTTAAACGTCAGTGAGGAGGAGGGAGTATGAATAGAGAAGCTTCTTTGAGCGGCGAAAGAGAAAGGTGCGCGTCTCTTCTTTACCTGAGGCCGACAAAGCACAGGGTAGCATCCGGAGGGTCGTCCCCCGCCCCCGCCCCGTTCTCACGCTGCCCCCGACACCCTCCGTCACTCACGGCAACCTGAATGAGTCGGGCGGGTTAGAGCGTGTTCGAGAGGCCGGGATGGAGACGTTACAAGAGCAGAGGACGTGTTTGGGGCACTACCGCGTGGGCAACGAAGCGAGCCCAGAGGAGGAATGCCAGTAATTTGGGTTATCCTTGCTTATACCGTTGGCAGGCTCCTAGACCATCATCCCAATATCTCCAGCGGCAAACGCATGACTTTTATCCGCTTTTAAAGCTTAGTTCGTTTCTTTTGAGCGATATACCTGGATAATTATTGCCATGCTTTCGAGAGAACTGCTCGATTTCGATCTCGCCAAACAAAGACGCTATCATTTGGTGTAGAGTAATAGGTTTAAACGAAATAACCATATTCTCCCCTTTTAATCCGTTTCAGTCAAAGATGGAGGTGGAAAAACCGGGGCGTTTTAAGAAGATCAAGCGGGACTTCCATAAACATATTCACATTGCTGTGTATATTGCGTTCTCCTTTTCTTTTTGAGTGTTAATATTTTTATAATGTATTAGTACTTTAACTGTAACTTAATTTTAGACTCCCTTTTTAATCTTCTTTCCTATTATTTATGCGTTAAATTATAGAAATCTACATAAGTACCCTGCAAACCGCCTTTCGGCGTATGGTAGGGGGTGCAAGTACCATGATTCTACTTCACTAATCGATTGCTTTCGCGTATCGTTCGCGGAAAAAATGAATTTTTGAAACGAGTCGTTCTAGCATCTATTTTATTTGACGGTACGGACGGGACGGTTTGACCAATTTCCGCTAGAAATAAAGTCGTATGTATGTATTTAAATAATTTTGCTATCCCATCTTGTCTATTATGTCAAATAAAAATAAAATGGGCAATAATCTATCTAAGTTTAATATTTGAACTAACTCGTTTTCCTTGCAACTGTTTCGGTGCTTAGGTATTTGGATGTAAATAATACGCTACTAAAGTGAAGTCAGATGTTTTCGTAAGCGGCCTGATGGATTTTTATGCGGCTGAATTCTACAGGTGTTCTTTCGATGAAGGAAAGCTTTTCATCCTTTATCATAATTTTTTTTCTTACCATGTATCTATTTTTTCTCTTCTTTAAAGGTATCTCTAAAAGGGACATCTTCGTAACCGAATCTTCCTACAAATTCCGAATTCGGACGGCGTTTAAACTGATTCAGTTCTGCAATTTTTCCAACGGGAAATGGTTTTGTATTTAAATGAATCAAATAACATTTTATTTAGTAGATAATACCCACAGTACCGATTTAAGGGCTATGTTTGAGGAACAGAAGGTAGCCGTCAGTTATTCATTAACTGTTTCTTGTAATAAATGCCTTTAGTTATTAAACGAGGGATTTGCTCTTATATCAACTAATATATTGTTGAAAATAATACAATATCACGTGATTTTATTGAAACCTGACCTGAAAATTACATTAAACTAAATCCCTCGGTTTAACATTATAAAAACAATTGTATGCAAAAGCATAAAAGCCAAATTACAGTTCATAATTTCAGTACATCACTTAGAATAAACGGAGTTAAACACTTTCTTTGGAATTTAAGTCCATTGCGCAAATGTATGAATCTTCATGCGTTTTCGCAAGTGTGCAGGATGAAAAAGGGGTGAAACTTCCAAACATACGAAATCCAAATATTTATCAACAACCCACGTAAATTGAAGGTAACTGAGACTGTGGAAGTGCGTTCGTGTTGCGACTCACCTTTTCAAGTTGGGTGGCCACCTATTTTCCTTTGTAATTAAGAATGTTTGTGCAGAGGATATGACGTGGCCTTTCGGAAATTAACGATGATCTAAGTTTGATTCAGCTGCGTTATCCGAACAGTTATTTGCACCGACTTATCATCAGAATTGATTTTAAAGGTGTAGTCTATTTGAAATGTGGGTGAGCGTATTCTTCTTTGAGAAAGTTAGCGACGTAAAATGAGAGAATGTTGAAATAAAGGGAATCGATGACGTTTCATACTTAGGTATCAATGAGCTCAAGAGCGACATTGATGCATAAGTGTGTACGCAGTTGTCATAAGCATTAGTTTACACCAGTTGCGATCAAACAATATTTTTGACACATTCAGAAAAACATGATTCATTAACTGAAATTGTTAACTGTTTCTAAGGACCTTGTTACCGACTAAGATTGGAATTAAATTCGTCTGATTAAATTAAAATTATTTCAGATACCCAATGTCATTGCTGCAATCTTATTTTATCGCCTTATTTTTTTAGATCCTTGGCAGGAATGGGAGGTGTTTCGGAAATATTTTCTCATGTTTACCTTAAATCAATAATAATTTCATCTCCATATTTTTGGCCTTCAACCATAAATGTCTTTTATTCGAAATAAATGCAATAAATGCGTAGTAATTATAGGAATATTTTGCTTTTAATTTCTTGTTTCGCCCCTCCGTGAAATCCTTCATAAAACGCTTTCTCAGAGATGTCCTAACGTAGTGTGCCATCACCACACAATCCTGATTAGAATTCCCAGTCACAGGCGAACTTTAATGAAAATCCATCGTGTAGAATGAAGAGAGGCGTTATACTTTGTCCACAAAAATTTCTTTATTGAAAAAACACGACCAGGTTTCGACGAACAATCTGGCGTCACCTGACATGGACGATATCGTCGAAACCGTGTTTTTTCATTAAAGAAATTTTTGTGAAAAAAAGTACAAGCCTATCTAATTCTATATAATCCTGGTTATTCACTTAAACGCTTATTTTCGTTGTAAGCGTAGTCTTGCGTTAATATATTCATTGAAATATAATCAACCTTTTACGACCCTTTTATGGTAATCATTGCTAAAGCATTTCACTCTAGTGAAATTAAAAAAAAACCAAATAAATAAATCGCTGCTTATGGTTGTAGACTACCTTCCAAGTGATGATTCCATTAGTGATTTATTTCAAATTAACGCGGAAATCAGGAATGGCCTTATGAATGTGCTTAACGTTATGGAGACTGAACATTTGTGATTTTTTTCCCGAATGCATGATGAATTTTAACCTAAGAACCTAGTATTATCGTAAACCAACATAATATTTAGGTGTCAAGTTTTTTAAAAGTCCACACATGAAACTTTATTTACGTCGGTGCAGTGGAACCTTAGTTCACGGGTTTATTCGTTCCTAAAAGCCGTTCCTCATCTGAGATGTTCGTAAACCAAAGCTGTTTTAGCTGTAGAAATCAATGTTAGATCTGTTCGCTGCAAATGGTATATAAAGCCTTATTACTTCGTTTTTCTACAACTGATGGCATTGCGCGTCAAGGCACAGGTACCTTTTTTATAGCTACTTCCATTGCTGGTGATTTTTCTGCCGAATTACCAGAATTCTTCGACTCATTAGAGTGTCAGTTCGTAATTTTACACGGATATTATCCGTCCACAAACCATTTCTTTGGTTGACTAATTTACTACACATTATGTTTATGGCGTTTTACCAAAATATACAGGTATACCTAATTCGCGTTAGAAAGGCACTGACTCAGTAGCCTACTGCGCAGATGGGCCTAGTCCAAGTTAGGAAATAGATGAGGCAGCGCTTCCTGAGCAGGAAAAAGCATTACGCAAAACGGGAATCTCCCCTCAAAATGCTCCATCTCCTCCAATTGTTTCCCCTCTCTCGAGACGCCGAGTGGCTTCCTAACGCAAATTAAGTATACAGGTTTACTATACAGTATAGTCACTTTACAGCACAAAAAAACAATATTATTTAAAGGGAATGATGGCCAAAAGAAACTTAATTGTAACTCTTGCCAATTTTAGATCGGTAAAAAGTCTTTGCACTTGTAGAATGTTAAACCTTTCCATCAGAGAATGCGTAGAGTGCGGGAAGTGTCAACATTTAAAAGATCGTGGGTACATGTTTCATCTAGACAAAACTATCCTTATTTCTCTACTACGGTTCGATTTGAGACTATCCATATATTGGAATAGGGATCAGTATTACAAGAGTACGAAGGAGTAGTAGAATATTTTTATTAATCATTCTTTTTCCCGAAAAATTCTGTAAATTTCAGAAGATTTAAAAATATATTATCATTCGTTAATAGTTAATTTGTTAGACGGACAAATTGTCCTATGGCAATGTTATAAAAACCTCATATTACGTATGAACTTCAGGGGTTCTGGCCTGACGTTGTGGAAAGCCATCTAATTCCGAAACGTACTTCGTATTTTCCATTTTTTAATACTAAATTACATTAATAAATACCATAATATACAGTAATGCAATACTGTACATACACTATACTAGTTACAACATCATTGAGTATATCAATACACTTATCTTCTAGCTATAATAATATACCATTACAATACACAATGTTACGGATAGCTATTGCTGGCCTGGTCATATCTCACAGCTACAACAAAACTTCGTTTCAATATAGTTCGGGTGTTCAGACGTCCTGGTATTCCGGGATTTTTTCCGTATTTTAATCACCTTTCCCGGTGTCCGGGAAACATTTTCGGGACACCCAGATGCTCAGGTTATTTTTGAGTTCTTTATTAAAATTATTTTTAGTCTCGACTAATCAACTGAGGCATATTTTCATTACTGAACTGTTTCTTCATCGATTAGCGTCATCTGAGCGAGAGTTTTTCGTCATTTGAAGGAAGAATTTCAGCCTAAATGTATTCATTAAAAAGGACATGTTACATATGGAAAAGTATGACTGCCTGCTCCAAGCCGCACACATATAGTAAAATCCCCAACTACGATATAGTTAGGTCAGAAACATTTTATTGGCAGCTCTCGAGTGACCAATTGAAGTATTTCAATGCCCAGACATTTAGAAACATTTCAGCCTAAATGTATTCATTAAAAAGGATTTATTTCTACTTTTGTGTATGATGGACATGTTACATATGGAAAAGTATGACTGCCTGCTCCAAGCCGCACACATATAGTAAAATCCCCAACTACGATATAGTTAGGTCAGAAAATCACCGCTCGTGGCGCGATAATATACATTTTATTGGCAGCTCTCGAGTGACCAATTGAAGTATTGCAATGCCTAGACAACGACAATTACAGAACAAAATCGTTTTCCCGGTAAATTCCCGGTCACATCCTTATTTTCCCGGAGTTTTCGTCCTCAAACTAATAAATGTTCCAGTTTTGTACCATCGGTCTCTGAACACCCTAAATACACATCTCCCTTACGAATAGTTCATCTTCACATAAGAGCTAAGTCAATCAATAAAAATTTACATAATTCAACAATTTTTCCATACTTTAAATCCCTTGTATATCCGGTAGGTATTTTCAGGGTTCCTGGTTGGTCTTCCGTTGGGCTACAGTAGTATCCCAGGGACAAGGCCTCACCGTACGTCACCCAGCCAGGCAGCTCCTAACTCCGCATGCATTTCATCAACACAAGAATTTGTGAGTTAATGTTTCACATGTTTATCAGAACAGAATTAAGAAAGAAATTTTATAATTTGAAAGAGTAAGAAAACGTATGAAGTACTTTCCTCGATGCTTTTAGAAGGGGTACAACTGCCCCTTTCACTCCCCTCGCGTATGCCTCTCAAATCCTTCGCGACTGTAATTCCCCTAAGTTTCTCTTTCGGAAATTTCCTCATGACGGCGGCGAAGTTCTCTAATTGAGGGTGCGATGCTTGAAGAGAGAAGCTGTCATTCTGCGGAACGATTTCCCAAATGGACGTCCATCTAGAGTCGGCGGCTGTGCGGCATAATGGCATGGGAAGTGCACCCCTGCTGAAGTTTTGGGAGCACACTGGAGGGGGAGTTCGCAGGGGGTAAAGGGGGGGAAGAAGATTTATGGGGAAAAGGTGTGCGGCTCAGAAGAATGCACTGTGCATATGTGTGTAAGTGTAGGAAAGTGAATGTGAGCGTTCCATTCGGAGGCATTCGAAGTTGTGTGTGGGTGTTCCTGACGCTTACGGGACCCCTGAAGCAGTATGAATGTTATGGGTAATAGGAGAGCTATTTTATTTCCCAAGGGAGATGCATTTACCCCATCCATTTCTCTCCTTAAGACAAACGAAAGACACGGGATCCTCTGTCTTCCTCTTTATATGCATTTCCCTTTGAACAATCATTCCCCTTAATTCTCCTAAAATCACATCACTTGAAATCTTTATTCCATGTACTAAATAATTGTTTGCGATTTCTTAAGCCTCGTTATCATGATCTCGGTATCTCGTCATTGTGATTTGCTATCATATGAAATAAAATAAATTCATCGTAATGTTGAGAGGGTTTTTATATCAAAAGTATTTCGTTACATATAAAGATTCTTGGATGGTAACTTTTTTGTTTCATGATAAGAAGTGGAGATTTCATTTTTCTCTGGGTACTTTTACGTCTATATTTGGCCGCCTTTTCAGGAGAAAGGGACATTTGCATTATTGTTATCAAAAGTAGATCTATTTCAGTAGAAGATACCGAACAAGTTAATCTTTTTTTCTTTTTTGGGATCCGATTCTCTTTTACATAACCATCTTTCTGCTCGAATGAAATGCATTCTTTTATAATGAAAGACGAAAAATTGAAGGAAATAAGAGCACTATTATATCAAATATGCTTTCTTTCATTCATTACAACGAATGAAAAACATAGGGAAGGAGATGGTGATGTAAGAATATCTATTTGATAATTATTTGCTCATAAAAGGTATGTGTAGCAGCAGAGGGAGCCGGAATATGTCGCAAATCCACAAAAAGATTAAATAAAAACAGAAACTCTCTTTCCATAGAGGCTGTTGGTACTGTAAATTAAGAAAACCAAAAAATCAGTACTAATAACATTCATCTTCAGGTGAAGCTAAGATATGGGAAAATAAAATTGTCCATAAAATTGGCGTTACAAATATACTATCGTTAGAAAAAGCGCTTGTATTTTTAATTTATATTAAGTTTGCTTTATGACTAAAAACATTACGATAAAAATGATCAGTAGTTCGAAAAGTATTTCGGGTTGTAACAGAATGAAAAGAATAGCTCCAAAAGACACTCACTTCACGTAATTACTTCTCCATTCTTTCCCTTTGGCCATCGCCTCTCACTTACTCTCCATCCTTCCCCTCCAATCCCTACCCTCTTAGCCCATCCCTTGTGGTCCCTCTCTTCTTCCCTTGCTGTCTTCATTATCCTTGTCATTCCCATCGTGTTTCTCTTTCTTTCTGAAATTTCCTTTCTTCTTTGACCGTCCACGCCGGAGGTAAATCTCTCCCATAGGCCTCCAGGAGATCCACGATTTGTACCTTTTTATCCCAAAATGTAAAGAAAAGAGGAAAAAGGTGCGGGGAACACCTGTAAGGGTATTTTTGGAAGATTTTTCAAATGTATCCCCTTTTATCTTTGCCTACATCTTATGCACTTACCCGAAGAAACGGCATTGTTAGATTTTTGAAGTGAGCTTCCACGTTGTTCTTTCATCACTTTTGAAAATATTACAAAATATCTTTGTAACTGCCTTCTTCTTGAATGACCATCTTACAGTAAGAAGACATAAATACTAATATGATCCATCGGTCATTTCATGTAGTCTCTATTTATAGATTATCTGCTAGGCTGAATCTCTTAACAAATGCTTTACACTCTATTATTGGACATGAATACGATTTATTACAGATCAGAAGCAGAGTGTCCAGAAACAAAGACATAATTTCAAATCAACATGAATTTCCGAAGAAAGTTTGCATATCTTAAAATTAATAACAACCAAAATCATTATCTGAGATGGATTTGCAAAATCTTTGCAATTCAATTGATGATGGAAGTACTCCTTTTAAATCAAAGATTTAATCATCATATTGACGAATTAATTATGAAAATGTTTGTTTAGTAACCAATACCTCTATCATTGGATATGTGAATTTAAATAAATCTAGTTATTCGTACTACACTATATTTAACAACTAACAACCATGAGAAACTGAATGATTCAAAGGGGAGGCAGTTCCCCTTCCATTGGTGGCTTAGCAACACGAGCAATTTGCCCAGAAACTGTCAAAGAACTATATATAAAACGTCAAATTTCCCTCTATTTTCGATCATATTAATTCAAAGTCCAGTAATAGGAACACTTATTGGTAGTATACCAGAAATATAAGGAAATCTGGTATCCAGAACGTATGCAATGAATCTTACTTGCGGGTACCAACCATTGTCCTCTACTTTGCTCATACCTATTCATGCTCTTCCTCCCTGAATCCACCCCCCACGTTGCCCTCCCCTCGCATTCCTCCAAACCCAAGCGATTCGCCGCGCTCTGTCTCTCCCCAATGGAGCAGCTCTGCCGGTGACTGGGCACTGTGACTCTACCAAGTGACAATGGCGCTCCCCGGAGACTAATATGCCCCCACAAGATTCACGGCGTCTGTCCGTTGGAAAGGTGCTGTGGCCCGCCGCAACAACGGCGTAAAAATCCTTTCAATGGTCCTTCATTGGGAAGCTTTTGAATTTCCGGTCCCTCCCCACATCAGAGGTGCGTTTTAGCCCTGAAATTCCTACCAAAATCCTATTTGCAACGTTCTAATGCAGATATTTCGAGGGAAAATCGATTTCCGCTCCATCAATAGACGGTGAAAAAAGGAATGATACCGTGGATATCGGATAAACAAACAGGATTAGGGGGACGGACGAAGGAATTGACTTCCGAGCTTTAAAAGCTTGGAACCCTAACATTTAAAATCTATAATCTCCCTAACCCTCGCAGGCATAAAAATAGGCCACGGTATTTAAGGGCCATGAAGGAGACTCGTTCGTTCTGACGTGGAATAAATGGAGCGTATTGGGTAGTTCTGTAGCTGCCTTATATAATGCAAGGACGGTACCTTTTTAAATTGTTTCTCACCACAATCATCTGAAGAGCAAAAATAATACCATTCAAAAATAGCGAAAGAGGAATCGAAAGGTAAACGTTATCAGCTACAACCATCTCAATTGACACATCGTTCTGTAGATCGAAAAAAAAAATATATATATATANGAAAGGCGTTAATTCCTAAGAATGGTAAGATATCACCATAAAAGTAGGATTAACATAGTAAAATTGGAGCAAATCCTTTTATAGTCCAATAAAAATCGCTACTCGTTTGTTATTTCACTTATTTCATATTAATTAATATATTTGAGGAAACATCTAAAATAAAAACTAGCGTTAACGCCTGACTAAAATTTTAGCTGGATCCTTTTACGGTCACCTAAAGTATTCCAATCATTTTTATGCCAATTAGTAAGCAAAATTACTCAAATGCTTAGTAATGTTTAGCTGTTCTAAGTTCAAAGTTTACAATGTAATAGCCAAAGCTAAATATTGTTTGCCGAAGCTTAATATTATTCCATTTCATTTTCGCAGAAGGGGCTATTCCTTTCACTTATTCAGTGAGAATTCCGATTCATAGTAGCTTAACGTTCAGAACTTTTCTCGCGGTACCATTTACCAAACCCTTCAGAACCTCCTTTACGAAGTAGTCACAAATGTTTTCCTTGCAACTATAAAGAAAATGCAGAATTTTGCATACCTATAATTTAAAAAATTGGGTATATAGTTACAAATTGTAGCTGTTCAAGGATGTCCGTTACTTGGTGGACGTAAATAACGGGTGACTATATAATAGATAGAACAGCTAGAAGTTTGATGCAAGGAGCAATTTTATCTCTGCTTCTCATAGTCATTTCACTGCGAATTTTCCAATATGTTAAATAACGGTTCATTTAGGTATATGTTGTTACACTATATGGGCAGAAATGAAAGCAAAATTAATGAAAGATTAGGAAACCATCTTACATACATTGAAAGCTTCCAAATGATATTTTATTTAACTTATCCATGTAAATAACGATGAGGTTGTTTACTCAAAACCGGTCGTGTTTTACCTGGCTGAATGTAAATGTCAATTAACGCACGTTTCGTTTCTTCTGTTTTTGACACTCATTCATAATTTTAGTGGTAATCATGTAATTGGTCCTAAAGATTACGGAAGGTAACTGCCCTCACAAGCTATATTTCCTAGCATTTAGGATGAAGAATATACGTTATGGAATTTCTCAATTTTCATCAAAATTCAGGAAGGTTACCGCCTTAATATTGAGTCTCTTTATCGAATAATTTATGATATAATGCATTAAGAGCATCCAAGAAATATATTTTACGTACTCCTTCTTTGGGGCGATAAGATTAGAGAATTAGAAGTACGAGGCATTTTTGTACTCGCTGACGATCTTATTTTTCCCTTTGATAGCGTAAAGAACTTTATGTCATCATGCTTTGGTCCATTGCTGCTAAAAATGATTTTATCAGAGACTGAATTTTGTACGGAGCAACAAGATAAGTGTTGTCTGATCCGATGCAAGCCTCATAATTTTAAACTAGCTCTATTTAATTCACTATTTCCATTTGGAGACTTCTAACACGGTAATACTCTGGTCACATATCCCGGGGAGAGCCTCACTACGGCTACGAATGTCAAAAACAATGAAAATATAAAACTTAAGAAACAAATTCACTGATTTTTTTTCTGTTTCTAGATTTTCTAAATATATAGTAGCTGGCTTTACTTATATGCTATAATAGTGGTTTATGTTTCGCCGTCTTCTCTTATTTTCACTATGTTTACGTAGGATTATCAAAGCTCTCATTTTTTATGTTCTTTGCTCAGGATAATTTCTCTAAAGATTGACTTAGATCTAAAATCTAATTCTAGTTGGTTTCTGTACCCAAAATATAAATATTTCCTAATTTATTTCGAATTAAATTACCTTTAATATCAGTTTCGTAATTAAATATATTTCGCATTATTAAGGTACTGATGGGAGAAAATTTTCGCAAAGAAATGACTGTCTCAATTTTGCCTGGACAAAGAAACTATTTATTTATTAGGCCCTTCATAAATTGTCCCATTCTTTATATGAAACAGATATATATTACTGCAGATCTCAGAGAAGGAAACTTGATAGTGGAGCAGCATCAAAGTACAGGAAAACGCTCGGTAAGAGCCACGACTCCTTCATTAGAGGCATATGTGTTGGGAATGTTCGCGGAGTAACGCAAGAAGTCCTTTTTATTATAATCTCGAGTTTAACCTTCCCTTTTCGTCAGAAAATTATGAATCAGGATTTTATGACGCATGCCGACAGCAACAGCAATATTTTCGGCGTTTAAGCAAAGCGATTAAAGGGAAATTATGCGGCATTAAATGTTTCTTTTCCGCTCCCATAGAGTTCTTTTGAAACCACCACCGTTCGGTCGAAACACCCCTTCCACTACTCAGGGCCACCGCATTTTCCACCGTCCCACGCTCCAAACATGAAAAAATGCCGCCACGCAGTTTTTATAGTCACCTTACACACTTGTAATACTCAATTCTCTTCCCTTCCGAAAAAATCCCTTCAATTACCCCTGCGGACCGCACCTCGCCTCCCACCCCCAATTCACAGTCAACCACTCTCGGCTCCGTATCGTTCACAACTATCACTTGAGGGAGTTTTTATACGACTCCGGTAGAAATTTCCACCTTCTCTACTCCGTGTTAATTTTATGGTACGCGCTTCCCCCGATAGGCCACACCCCTGCTGGAAAGCCTTTTGCCTTCCTCCGCAGACCTTTAAGCGCTCCTCCTCCCTCAGGTGTTAATTGATGGTCCTTCAGCAAAGCCGCTCTCAATGGCGAAGAGGCCACCCGCGTCCACAAGACCTCCGCTGCTTGTGACCCTAACCTCTCTATTGCCCTCTCTCGTTGCTTTTATCCTCGCAGACCTCAGAGGCATCGCAAGTCTCACCCACGCCTCCCCACCCACGCTGCAATTGTTCCCCTGTGTATGCGACGGAGCTACATGCACGTCGACTGCTCGCCATCCGAGCTTCCGGTCTTGCTCAGGACGATGTTTAGTGCTGAAATGTCGACGGTGAAGATTGTTCTTGCAAGAGGTTGTCTTTTTCAGTCGGTCGGGTGCCACGGGAGGGCAAAGGAAGCGATGGTGACTCTAAATGGTGACAAGGTGCTGAAGACGAGAAGGGCCTGCAGGGTGTCTCGAGGCATTTGTCCAAGATGAAAAATTAGGTCTCTTTGAAAACGATCGTGTCTTCTTTTTAAGAGTGACGTTGAATGGTTCCCAAATGCCTCTCTAAAGATCTACAGGTAGTTCTCTCGAAGAATTGGCTATTTCTCCATCATTATCGTCACCGTGAGCACTCCTTATATTTTTACAAATATCGTAAAATCGACCGCGACTGCAACCGTGGGAATCACAATTCCGATTAAATATCATCTACCAATAAAACTTCTACTTAACATGTCTATCACTAGACTCCTATTCGGTTTTATATCATTTCCGAGAGCTATCTATAACTTGATAAATCCTAGTCCTTCCGTCCAGGACGTTTGGTAATTGTCACTCTGATGCAGTACTCTCTAACAAATGGTTTAGTATTTTTGCATCGAAGGCAAGGAAAAGAAAGGCGTTAATTCCTAAGAATGGTAAGATATCACCATAAAAGTAGGATTAACATAGTAAAATTGGAGCAAATCCTTTTATAGTCCAATAAAAATCGCTACTCGTTTGTTATTTCACTTATTTCATATTAATTAATATATTTGAGGAAACATCTAAAATAAAAACTAGCGTTAACGCCTGACTAAAATTTTAGCTGGATCCTTTTACGGTCACCTAAAGTATTCCAATCATTTTTATGCCAATTAGTAAGCAAAATTACTCAAATGCTTAGTAATGTTTAGCTGTTCAAAGTTCAAAGTTTACAATGTAATAGCCAAAGCTAAATATTGTTTGCCGAAGCTTAATATTATTCCATTTCATTTTCGCAGAACTTCTCTTGAAATTCTCGATTATGTAAAATGATAATGGTATTTTTCTCTCAATCACAGATGAAAGTTACGATACGAAATTATTTTTAAAGAAAACTCCACGAAGTAATGAAAAAGAAATGTTGAGTGATGTCAGTAAAATATTTTCTCCTTTTATACTTCGTTCACTGAGATAAATAAAAATATTTATTGGAAATTGAATTAAATTAAATGAATGCATTGAAGATCCATGAAATAATTTCAGGCAACGTGTTATCAGTGATTTCCTCCTCTACTTTACATAGCTCCTCTATCTAGATACTCGATATTATTCTGTAAAAAAACTACGGCTATGGAGAATTTAAAATGCGGTCAAGTATTTCAAGGATTTGAAAATGCGTATCTCTAATGGACTTTAAATTCTTTAGAAAAATGAAATGTTCCTCTGGCAACGTTTCATCCCTCATATGATTTGAAAATTATTTGTCAGCATTTTCTCTCTGCACTAAAATGTTATCTATTTTGTATTCTATTAAAAGTAACGAGTGTTATGCTTCAAATCCTATGCATGACAACAGGTTTCATAAATAACATTCTATGAGTTACAAGTAAATCTATTTTGTCGTAATATCCCCTCAGTACAATTTTAAAGCTGAGTTTCTTCCTGATACTTTTATGCGGATCATTATTTCTCCGTACTCAGACTTAGTTTACGGAACTTCGTCTCCAAACGTTCCTATTTTTGCAAGATTAGTAGTATCATTCCATCGATGCTGGAGAAGTAGCGACTTCTTTGCCTTTCTAAATTCCAGTAGATGGAAAATGTGGTTCTCAACTCCTCCTCAAGCCATGCATTTCCATCGAGGAAGCGTGATCGCTCAAGAAATTGGCGTTTATGTCGTCACATATAACCATCCGGATGGGCCACTACATTCGTGAATGTCAGGCCGTTATTGCATAAGTGTTAGGGTGAGAAGCACTGCCTACTAGGAAACATCCATGATTGATAGCTGGATTTCCTCGTTTGTTCAAGACTCCGAGAACCGCAACTTGAAGAAAATGTATTTTATATACCTTTGAGAAACGCATCCCGAATAGAAAACTTTTGCGTCTTTCATCTTTCAACTTTGCGTCATATCCTGCAGAGATAAATGGATATAATTTAATTATTGTTCAAACTATGTATTGAAACCGAGAGTATAAACGCTCATAAAGCTAACCTGAAACTAATAAATACATAATTGTGAGGCAAAATTGATATTTGAAAACTCAACCGCAACTTTTTAGAAATGGGGTTATGCCAACTTAGGGCATAATAATTTTCGCACATCTGAAATATTATCATTTTAACGGTGGAAAAGTTCCTCCGATAAGATTGCTATGCAAATCATGATGGTGTTTTAATGTTTAAAACCGGCTTTATCACAATATCTTAGCTATTATAATTCCATTGGCTTCACTTAGTGATATATGATAAATACGTTTTAAGAAGCAATTAATCTCCTACCAATTAGATTTAACTTTTAGGTACGACAGATTATCGAGTCATAATGGGCATCAGAATAACTCTACATCTACATTTTCCCATTCTCCAGGTCTCAATTTTCACCTTTAACCAAATCAGCTGCTTAGGTTTCCATCACATTTCGTTCATACTGCAGGGTTTTTGAGGCAAAATTAAAACGGAAACGCTGATATAATGCAATAATATTAAACATTCATTTGATAACATCAATTCTTGAGTCAAATAGAAATGATTGAAAAGAGACGATGTTCATGTGTATTTCCGCTGAATTTCGATGGTCATTCTAGCAATTAAGGTAATCAAAATTCTGCAGAAAACTTTTATTTATTGGCGGCATTAAATTGTGTGTACCCCAACCTCACGTCACAGAGCGTCACATATTTCCACATCCTCAACCTGCATCTTGAGTGTCTAAGGATGGCCACGCCTTCACATTTGTGAGGCTTTAGCATAGAGAATAATACTGAAAAGGAAAAAATTCTTTTTTTGTCGCAGTAAATGGATTAATGATGATGATGATAATGATAATAATAACAATAATTTATTAATCATAAATAGGTTAAAAAAGAATTGTTACATGCGATATAATAAAAACATAGGGAAAATAAATATACAATTAAAAATTAATGTATATAGTTAGGATACATAAAAATACAAAAAAGAAACAAAAGGTTTAAAAAGATTCTTATTTATGCAAATACTGATATAAACACTTCAAAGGGATGGCTACAAGTATAGGCCAAGAAGGAAAGACATATATTTAATTTCTGACGGCTTGAATATTGCACTGGGTATTACTCTAAAAATTAATCACACTTTAGCTTTCACAAAACGCAATATATGGAAATCGGAGGTAAAGGAGAAGACATTGAATTGGAAAGTGGACAAATAAAAAATGTCAGTTCATACGATTATCTTGAAGTTACAATAAGTGAAGATGGAAGGACAATAGAGACATAATGAAGAAAATAGGGAAAGGGAAAAAATGATCAAGACGTTTCATCCAATACTGCAGAACAAAAAATTAACGCATAAAACTAAAAGAAATATTTTTAAAACTTTAATAGAACCTGTTATGACGTATGGATCAGAGGTACGGGTTATGGATAAAAGTATGTCTCGATGACTACTTACAGCAGAAATGACGTATTGGAGGAAATGTTGTAATCTAACTTTATTAAATCATGTTAGAAGTGATTGAATTAGGGAAAAAATTTCGGCAAAAAAAAGTTTTAGAAACAATAAATTACAAACGACTCAAATAGTATGGACATCTGAGACGTATGAAAGAAGAAAGGATACCTCTGAAGGTTTGGGAATGGACTCCAGCTGGAAGAAATAAACGAGAAAGATAAAATTAAATTAGTTGCAAAAAGATATAATTTTGTTGTAAATTTTTTTGTAAATTTTAGAGGTGAAAAAACTTACTGAATTTAATTATTGCTATAAAGAAAAGTTTACTGTCTGTTATATTATTTTCATGGAACATAATCAGGTGAAAATACGCAGTGACTTTCTTAATCGATAAAGGAAAAATGTAATAGACTAAAAATAGTTGCATTTATGAATGGAAGAGTGGCCGGAGAGGTATTGAAATCGGGCAGTCTAAAATTTAATCAATCTTTAGTACATTAACTCACAAATGCTAGATATGATATTCAAAACTGAAAACATGAAAGAAATGCAACAATGGATCGTTCCAATTGAAAATATTTTAACAGAATGTATAACTACTAGTAAATATGCAGTGTACGGCCAAACGACCATATTTTAACAAATTAAAATACATTCACATGTTCCCAAGGAGAAACGGAGATGAAAAAAGTTTGACAGTACCGGGACTCGAACCTGAATCTTCCACTTTCCGGATGATTGCTATAGCCAATTGAGTCATCGTGCCAGAATATTCTATTTGGCCCGTTCTAGTTCTCAATCTTGACTAGAGCAGTTACCCGAAAGTGGAAGATCCGAGTTCAAGTCCCGGTCCTGTCAGACTGTTTTCATGTCCGTTTCTCTTTGAGAATATTCCTAGACGCACATCTGAATGCGCAAAAATACCTTTTACCTTTTCCGTATACTCATGTCTTTTGGTATAAGATAGAGAAAACGTATCTTTAATTAACTCTAAGTCTTGTTATGGTCGAGTTAATAAGTCTTGTTTACGGTCGTGATCATATAAAAGTTACTCACTTATGATGATGCTGATTAATTGCATTTATTAAGGTTTCCCCGTACGAAATACAACGAAAAGTGATACTTGCACATTATTTCACTTATGTGGACTTACTCAGCTTACAGCAAGCTAGCTAGGTGAGGAAAGCAAGGGAAAACTACCTCTTTCCCCATCTTGCCTAATAAGCCTCATTTCCTTCTCATAGCTCTTTATAGCTAATGGTAGGGGATTGAGGTCTCTACTGGTATTCGGGATAAATTTCTAACAATGACAACTGTTGAAGATATATTAAAGATAAGTTGTTTAGTACCAAGTGTGATCTGAATAAAGTATGGCTCGGCGATTTTAGAAAGGTTATAAGTGGATGCAAACTAGAGAAAATGTGAAGTAGGAATGGAGCGTCTAGAAAGATCGTAACATTCACTTCCAGATGATGCTAGAGGCACTGAGAATCGGCTGAAACCTCAGTGAACGTAAAGCTGCTTGTATTGTACTTATTTTTAGGTAAAAGGGAAAACGAGTTCGGGAAGTGATACAGCCGACTTCCGAATAATCTTGGTCACGTATCGAAATGTACAGATGTAATGACTCATTCGAGAGTGAAATTGATTCGGTATTTTGAGGATTCTAAAATAAATGTGTTTTAAAACTATGATCAATATCATTATAATAATAATGTATAATCTATACCTGTAAATAGAAACATTATATTGCTTTTGAAGCACTCCAAAACTAGGCTATGCATTCTAAATCAAAATCAAATAAAAAAAAGAAATTTCATGCATCTTCTTCATTCAGTAATACTAAGCAGTTTGCTTTGCTTTACTTTTTACTAATCCGCTCACATAAATCATGCACTGCTACCCCATTACTATGGCCGATTTCAACAAAAGATTATTATAGCGTCCTTTTCACGAAAAATATCTCATTGGGAAATGTACTTTTATTTCTGACGGTGATTAATATGTCATAGACAGCAAATTTCAGCAATTTTCCTAAAGGGAGAATGGACCAAAATATACTGAAGCAATCGTGAAGAGAATAGTAAATTAATATTACCGAGTAAATAGGAGGCAGGAGCTTAAAAAATTCCGTGAGCGGTGTTGCGTTGCGTTGGTCAGCTCCCGGGTTGCGTTGGTCAGGTTGCCTCACCATAAATATGCTTGTAGTGTATGGGATGCTGCAGAAAAGTGTCGGGTTCGAGACTTAGAAAAACTACTGCAAAAGGCGATACGTTTCGTGAAAAGAAATTGTTGCGAGAAATCAGTGAGTGTTACTCGAATGCTTCAGGACGCAGGATGGGGCACATCTAGAACAGTGCTCCGCAACCTTTTCTCACCTATGACACACCAAAATTCTTCCTAGAATTCCGCGGAACACTAAAACTAAAATTGAAATTGAAAAATTGTAAAATGTCAAATACATTGAATTTGACCGCGGCACACCAGTGTGCCACGGCACACCGGTTGCGGAGCACTGCTCTAGAAGATAGAGGAATTGAACAAAGGATAAATTTAATAAAGAAGTTCAGAGAGGGTCGTAGAAGATGTAGCCGATATTATGCGTCCTCCCTGTTACACGGGACGTTCTGATTCTGAGAGAAAAATCAAAGAAATAGATGCCATAACTGGTTGTTTCAAAAATTAATTTTTTCCGCGAGCGATGTGCGGAAGTAAACGATTCGGGAAGTAGAGTCATGGTGCATGCACCCCATGCTACACGCCGAAAGGCGGCTTGCAGGGTACATGCGTAAATATAGATGACGCAGAGATTTTAACGCTCGAAGTAACGCAGACATTTTCTTTCAAATTTTGAATTTATTAAGAAGGGCGTTTATGAGAAGATGTATTGGAAAGAAAGAGACGAGGAAGAAATTGAAAGCAAGAGACAGAGAGATGAGAAGAGTGGGAAGGAGCAATGGTTGGAAAGGAGTACAACGACATGGAGCTGAATTATCCGTGAGTCGCGGCTGAGATAATTCGAGCGAAGACACCCAATGAAAAAACCTGACTTATGGATTGAGAAAGAAAAGGTGGGAAAGAGGGGAGGAATCCGTTGGAAGAATCCAGAGGAAATATTCTGCTCTGCGTTCTTTTAGCGTTTTCTTTTCCGGGTGCATAAAACCGCTTCTTGCACGAAATTCTTTCTCTTTCCCCATCCCCACGACTACCCAACCTCTCCATTGCTGAACTGTTGCTGCCATTTTCCTTTGCACTAACTCATTTTTCTGCTCAGTGTTCCATCAGATTGAAAAAGTATTAGCTCAAAAAAGAGAGAAATCCTAAGAAATTGATCACATGGGCAAAATACGTTTCTCCGAGGATATCGCAGTAAAAAGGTGGAAAACAAAATTATGGAATTTTCCGTGTAATATTTATCATCCTAGTTTTTTATGGCGTTTTCCTTAATCCTTGACCCGGCAGAGGCAACTACAGGTGCAAAGAAACTGGAGTGCGCGGAAGATATTCCAAAAGCTTGAGAAATAGCGAGGATTAATTATTCCACTCGTGAATCCTGGAGATTTTAATTGCATTTACTTCGCAATTCCCGGGAGTGCAAGCGACACAAGATCAGCAGGAATAATTTTTTATTGTTGATATTGCCGTTACATGATATTGAACCCATAAAGATTCAAGCTGTCCATTTCTTATTTCAATTTTCCTCAAAGCAATTTGTGTATTTTCAGTTAAAAAATTAACTGAACTGATAGTTAAAAAATTAGATCGTGCATTAAATGTGTGTGTGTGTGTGTGTGTATATATATATATATATATATATATAAAATGGGAAAATAATTACTGAAAAATCAACCATTGCCTAAGATTAAATTCGATCATAACCTTGAATTATCTTCTAAAAACAAGTATGTTAGTATGTATTCACCGCAATCCCATAACTTAGCAATAATAATCTCCGTCTTAGGAAGATTTTCTTATTGTTGACAACGTGAGCACACACTGGAAAAACGTTGATCCTAGGGCTTCTCAGATATTGTCATGTCATCCCATGACTTCAGTATTTACTACATAATTGAACAATATACAAAAATACAAGATTATTATTCACTAATACTCTACATCTATGAATCTAACTCTTCATCATGAGGATATTGTATTTTATCTGTAGCATCCATATTTTCACTCCTTTCCTCCATTATAATCGAGAAACAAACCTGTGTCAGTATTATCTGTTATGTCCACCTCTTCTCAATGAAAAGTAAATCACATTGCTGCTCTAAAGGTTATTGGGCCATGTACCTTTCTTTTTATATGTTAAAAGAGTAATATTATAAACTAATTAATCGATTTAATAGATCACTCATCATAAAAAATGATTCATCGAAGAAAAATAAATCAATGATTCTGAAGTAATCTGTTTCACGCCAAATAATCATTTAAAAATTTTTTCTTAATTTCTTGCTTTATTTGAAAAAAAATCATTTCATGGGGAATCTAAGAGGAAAACTCTGCTTCAATGTGAAAATACATGAAATAGGTAAAGTTTATGCATTTAAGAACTGGATGGAGGTAAATTTTATTCTCAAAATGTAATTTATATTAAATTGTCATATTCATGTAAGTTCCGTGTACTTTGATTTTATGAACTAATTATAGTCCATATAATTACGATAAGGCTCTCTTATTAATTAACGAGACAATTAATTCTGGAGAGGAAAGTCCTCTCTCCATACATTTTAAATTCAGTGTTAAGACTTTTTAAATCCTCCTCTAACTACAAATGTTATCAGCTTTCATCTTTCCAGTATGAAATCAGAATATAAGTAATAAGGCCAACTTATAATTACACGCAAGCGTGTAACTAAATTACTATGAATTAAATGCGTTTCAAAAGGATGTCCTCTTATAAAAGCATGTTTCTACATAGATTTCTCGATGAATTTCCTGGACACGTAGAACTTGGTGATCCACTTTGCATAGTTTTACAGCGGACGAAGACAATGTATGCATAATATAAGCACTCTGAAACCCGTCACGAGATGTAGTTAAGGCTTTATTATCGGGTTATGTTACTAATTAACATAATTTTAATTACATGATAGACAGTTTTAGAAAACACTGTATTTTTTGATAAATGTATCTGTAACATCAAGAAACGTGAATTAGTAAATCAAGGACTTAAAGTGATTGATGCTTAATCATTTCTAGTCCGAGAATCGCTTAAAAGGAGAGATGAAGATAAAAACAGCGGGGAATCTGCGACTGCAGACAATTAATGTCTAACCTCAAGAGTAGCGCTTCAAGAAAGAGAAGAGTGCGTCATTAAAACAGCGACCCTAATTAAGGCGGTGAAGTGGTTTCTACGCAGAATAAGAGAGAGAGAGAGACATTCATCCAATCACGCGTCCTTCTCTTTCTTGAAATCCCTCGACCTACCTTTTCTCCTCTCCCTCTTTCTCTCCGTAAACCTCTGTTTCCTCAAAGGGTCAAATCTAGAATAATTCTTGATGCCGACTCACAGGGCCGGTGCTAATATATGACTGTTCTTAAGCTAAATGGGAAACACCTGAGAGATATTGCTTTTACCCTCGTTCCTTAATATAGCTTAAATGATCATGATATTTAGCGATACTGATTGCTTTTATCATCTGTTTCGGCCTCGACTATGTGGTAGCTCTCTACAATAAGAGAGGGATAAAAGCAAAAATTTAATTCGTTTCCGCGCTAAATTCTAAACGACATGGCTATCAACATTGAATATCGTCATCAAGTGCTAGTTTTCTCATAATGGTCGTGATAATCCTGTAGTAGCTAATAAGACCTGCTTTTATTCCTGCCTTGTTTATGAATGTTTCATGATACTCTCGTTTCAGTATAATTTAAATACCTAACAATGAAATATATATCAGTATTAACAGTCCATAAAAAAATGATTCCATATAATAGAAGGAACGCAGATTTATTTTATGTATGATCTAGATGTTGGCATAAGTATGAAATACAAGTCGCTATGACATTTTGGTGATATTACTGAAAATCCAAAAGCTATAAAGCGCTCAAAGTATTACTTCTCCATTATATAGCCTCTAAAAATGTAACTGCTAAGTCCTGCAACGTTCTGGAACCGAACCTTATGTTATACTGACATTTTGTGCTCTAATTATTATGATGTTTTTAGCTGCCAACAAAAACCAGCAGTCCATACGGCTAATGCAGAGATTGAACCTACATCATAAAAATGAGGATGATGGTTAGAGTTTTACGTTTAGGCGCTCGCGGTGGAAAACGCAAAAGGTGAAAGGAAGTGGAAATGTTTGGAGGGGCTGGGACTCGAACCCCGATCTTCCACTTTCTGAACGGCCTGAATAATTAAAACGAAAACCTTCCCTTACCTTCCTGAGTAACAGATTAGAACCATTCTGCGTGATGACTTAAATGGTTATACCAACCACCCATAAAGTGGAAGATCTGGATTTGACTCCCAATCACACCTGAATTTTTCACATTTCTTTATCTATCGTGCCATATCATAATACTACATCAAAATATATCGGTTGGTCGGCTCATCAATTTTTCCAAGAGCATCGAAACGTAGTACATTTCCGCTTTTCGATAGGGTTCAACGAAAAAATAAACGAATAAATATCGGCTCGGTTTTTGTTTCGCTCCTTCTACCACGGTTGAACCAGTTTTTATCGCTACGGTCATTGCAATATTATATTCTTCTGAAATTTTGTCTTATTATATGTGTATTTTTTCGTATACACTACATTACCCTGCTTGTTACAATAAAACGTAGTAATAATAAGTTGCAAGTAGTAGTGACACATGTTAAGTAAATTCTCCTCCAATTTCACTTAAGTAAAATGTCCTTTTTGGGAACCAAATATCGGAACGGAATAAAAAGTTTCCTGTTTCAGGTCGTATTTAATTTTTCGGTTCGATTCGATAAAACGATTTCACTCCAAAAAATAGCTGTTTTTTCAGTTTAGATTTTTGGTTCGATGCCATATTTTATTCCACGGCAGTAATAAATATTGCAAGTAAGAAAGAAGACAAGTGATGTTTTAGATTAAGGAAATGACTCACGAGTACCCGAAAATGATTATTCATATGTCTATTGAATGAATCAAAAGATAGCCTTTACGCTGAATATAATTACAGATAAATTATTTTGGTGAATATAACGTCTTGAGTGTGACGAATATTTCAAGAAAGTGTTTGCTACAATTTATGGAAATGGATAGTAGCGGAGGATTTTTACAATTCCTTTGTTTCCTTTTATATCGTCATAACTCTCCCAGTTCTTTCCTCAATAAAGATGGCAATGGCTAAAGCAGAATAAATTTGAACCTTTAAACGGTCTTTCTATCAAAACTTGTTTCAAAATCATAGTTCATCTCTTTCTTTACTTCTTCACGATATTCAGAACTAAAAAATGATAACTTTCGTTATAGAACAACTTTATTACTTGCGGTCTCTCCGACTCTGCATCTCCTCTCTTACGAATGCATTTTGCGGTTGGGAATCGAATATTTCAACTCAATAAAGTCATTCGTTACCCTACAAACCTCGCGATCTCATACCATCTTTCTTCTGGTTCTGAGCGCAAGGGAGGCGTTGGGTGGGGGGGATAGAGCTCAGGTGTTCGGAGGTACAAAATAGAGCGAAAGGAGCGGTGGTGCGAGGAGGAGAGGCTAATGATGACGAAAGGATTCTGGGAAAGAGGGAGAAAATGGGGTGACCTCTGCAAGACGAGGATTGAGCGGTAGGGAAATGCAGGGGGTGAGGGGAGAATCGGACTCATGTTTATTTACGACTGAGTTGACCACAGTACCCCATGCGTGTTCCGCTCTGGTGCGCACCACGTGTGCATCTCGAGGGATAAACGGCGCGGGGAGGTGGAGGGAGTGTAACTGGGTTTTGCGCGGAAATGCTGGGACAACAAGCAAAAATTACGGTGCAGCTTTCGAAAGCGGCGTTTTTTCCCATCTTTATTAAAATGCACGCTAATTGTCAGCATAACAATATGTGTAATTCAAATATTATTGGATGATGATTATTAAGTAGGAGGAAGTAGGAAGTTTTCAAATTAAAACTGCCTTTACTCTAATGTAAATATATAATACTACCTTATTATAAAAAAATATGAAATAATTCTTACATATAAAATTACATAGCTCACATTTCACTCATTATGACATCATACATTCCGTAGTATACGATACTTCAAATTCCAGAGAGAATTGAAGGAGACCGGGAGACAATTTGAAAAATAGTCGCACATTCATTTAAGTTAATCAACTGAATCTTCAATATTTCAGACAGTTCTTTCTAAATTATTTCATTCCCTCTTTTATGTACTTCTTCAGAGATAAGGATAAACAACGGAGAGTTGATATCATTATTAAATTCCTCTGAATTAAATTTCTTTATCAATCAATGCCCGTATTCCATGCTAATCTCATGCTATTTAGTGAAAGTTATTATTTAAAGTTAAGTTGTCATAAAAATAGTTATGAACATAATGTTTAGCATTTTATGGAGTAGAAAAAAGACAAGACAACCTAATTAAACGGAACCTATTGAGCCGCATTTATAACAGACCTGGAGAGCAATTTGAAGTTACAGAAACGTTTACCTACGATATCTCCGTGGGTCATTAAATCATGTTTCGACGGATTCATCTTGTCGGCCCTTTCCCTCTCTATTAGTTTGGATAGGTGATGAGTTCAATATTTGTCTTCTTCAAATGATAGTTGGATCAAAGTGACCTAGTGATCAAAGTGAGAAAAGTAAATTAAATTGTTTTTGTGTATCCAGTAATGCATTCATTAATTTCTGCTTAATTTAGGTCACCTAGTTATATAATATTTCCGATAACTTCTGAGATGCTGTTGGTAGCCAATAGAAATACTTTTTGGCCCAATTAATTAAATTTGAAGGATGATCTTCTATCTGATTTGAAAGGTTAGGATGATAAGGTTATTAGGATGATGGCCATCTACCTAATAGGGCCCGGATGCAAATTCCAACCTGGGCCCCCTCTTTGCTTTCTTTATGTAATGATTAATTTTTAATAAATAAAGCATCATAATGGGTTTGAAAAATTTCTTTTAGATACATTGCTTGCTATCAACATAAAAAAGTTATCCTTGCAAAACGGGGCCCCCTCAGACTGGTGGCCCGGATGCTTGGTCTTGGTCGGTCTTTCATATGATTAAAGTATCTCAAATACCCCATTTTAATGCCGCGGCAAATAGAGGATCTAATAATAATAATGAATTTGCTACATGTGACTCACTGAAAACTTAAATTAAGAAATTGATGCAGGAATGCATAATTCCGCCTTAACGTATGCTAACGAGATACCTACTGTTTTTGCTAATTCGCAAAGAAACCGTAGCAGCAAGGCTGCCGTACTTCTTTCGTAATTTTTACAAAACAAAAGTTAAAAAACAAGATATTCGCAGCTTTAACGCTTTATTTATTTATTTATTCTCAAACAGAATTTTTATATCACAGTATAATCGTTCGAATATATTTTATAAATAGTTTAAAACTAGTTAAAAGTAATTTTTTCAACGTCAACAACAAGCATAAATTTCTTGTTATTTCATTATGTTGCATTGGAAAATTACTTTTGTTTACTTTACTAAAATATACTTAGGTATTTCATGACAAAATTGTGGTTTGATTTCCGTGTTACGAAAGAAAATTAATTAATTGGCGCATAAGATTCGTTATAATATATAAATTCTTCATATCACTATGTAGCTCGACGATTATTTTGTCCTCCTACCCAAAGTTTGTGTAAATTAAGTGTTTGAATTCGTTGTCGGAGAACCTTATTCGTCCATTCTTGGCAACCCCAATGTTGTCTTCCGCCGTCTTGTCAGATCTTTCACTAATCTCTCACGATCGTTCGACAAACGATCCTCTATTGAGAAAATTTACGTATATAAATATCCGCGGGGCTGCTCTTAAACATTTCTGCAATGGACAGATCGAATAAGGCTTACATGGGTCGGGCAACCCGAGGAGAGGGAGACGTCCGTCGAATGGTGTGGCGTTTATAAACTTCGGACGCCATGTCTCGAACACTCCCGAGTCGTAAATTTTGATTGAGACGTTAACTGCTTATGAGCGACCACCTCGAAGAGAGTTAAGCAAAAAAGACCGATAATGGCGAACGTGTCTTCATGTTGAGAGGTGGATGGGGGCAGGGAAGGGGGGGCACGGAGATCGCTCCGGTCGATCTCTCGCGATTCTCCCGAGGAAAGCGTGTAAGTGGGAGTCGCGTTCCTTTTTCATTCAAACTGCAGATTGAGCTTAAATATTTGATGAGCAACAGCACCCACTGGTGGTAGTTATTTAATAAGGGTATACTGAGTAAATGTTGCCCGAACTAATATGGAACAAGAGTTCGGTTACAAGATCTTGGATTTCGGTATTTGAAGCCAGGGTGACTAAAAGGATGGATGCATCCGGGCCCCCATTCTTATGGGACCACATTCAAAAAGATTATTTATTTATAATGAAGTAGCAAACAAGACATCTGCAAGGAATTTTTGCGTAAAATATTGCTCTTTATTTGCGAAAAATTACATATCGTGTAGGGAAGCCGAGAAGGGAGCCTGGTGGAAATTATGCACTCGGACCACTTCGCTAGATGGCCGGTCCTCTTTGAAGTGGAACGTATCTATACTAGATAAATTTTTGAGCATACGCATTCTATGATGCTGAGAACGTGGCAAAGGAAGTTCACCAAATTAGCGAATGAAAACTGAAATTTTCCCTCCAAATAAAGCATTCCACTCCCTTGGGGTATCAATATAAAAGACTTTATGCCTACTGAAGAACGTTTTTATACTATTTTATTTCGATTAGACTGGAATCATTTTTATTTCAGGGAGATAGTGAAATTGCCAAATTCCGTTAAAGGAAAAGAGTCATTTTAACATTTTTTACTTTATGGAGAGTGCTAAAACGTTTTTTATATCATTCACCTAAACAATTTCAGAAAGTGGAGTTTTCGTTGATTTTTCTTTTTTTGCTTCCATTTTAACGATATCTTTTTTCGAATCTCTTAACACTGCTACAGCTCAGGTTTTTTAAACAAGAGTTATATTCTTCAGAAATGTGGTCAAAGCATTCACAGCCTAGCCCTTGTTCTTCTTTTGTCAGATTATTTCACATGTATTATATCAAACACTTGTTGTATTCCCTTCTTGAAGAATAGGACAAGTGTTTCATATTAGCTTGTTGAAATCAGGCTAATTTTTTTGTACTACTATCACCCTGAAATTGGCCTAATTTGATGTTTTCTTTCTTGTAATTACATAAGCGGTTCTTCTTACAGATACCACGGGTCGTAATTCCTGGAGCACTTCATTACTCACTGAACAAGATCTTTCTTACAGTTCTTAGGTATTCTTTTTGTCGTCCAATGCGCTGACCTAATAGATGCCCAATAAATCCCCCTATCGCAATAAACTAGCTTCTTTAGTTAAATCATTTCATCATACTCCTGCGTTCCTTCAGTGGAAGGAATTAAGAAAAGTATTTGAGGATAATATCCTCGGTCTTAAATATAGAGATAACGTAATATTTGTGATAATATTTTGGAAAGAAAAATATTTTCCTTATAAAATACAAAATACTTCTTCGCTTAGTAAATAAATTAATATATAACGTCTTTCGTTTAAACCATAACATATGGCTGAATGATGAAATTTCTGTGTTATATGATGTCGTACGCCTTACAATAGTAACTCAATTGCACTTAGAAATTAAATAAAAAGTTCCTGGGTATCAAATAACTTATGAATTTTTAGTTTCTCACAAATTAAGTTAATGCACGTGTACTTGGATTAGTTCCATGTATATAATCTAAGATCATTAATACATAATGCGCTTTAGAATCCATTAAACTGTTAGAGCAGATGTAGTTAGAAGTAAATTGACTCACGCGATTAATTTAATTCGATCTTTATTTAGGACTAAGACCTTTATTGTCCTTACGAATGTGGTTCTAGATAAATAGCATGCATCGCTACATATTGATCGCTCAGTGATTGAAAATTAAAAATAGGGGAGAAGTTATGTGTTTGGCCAAATAAAGAAGATTAATGATTCTGGCTATAAAAGAAATTAACTTTTTGATTTGTTTTCATTAATTAGTGAGAATAGGTTTAGAATCTGAATTATCAAGAATGCTTTTCAGCAATTATAAATTAATAATTTTTATTCCTAACTTTATTGTGATAAATGGAATTAACTCGCAGGCTGAGTAGTAATATTATCCTCTTAAAGGACACTCTTCACATTTACTTTGCAAAATGGCTCCCAAAGAAAATTTTAGTCTCATTTCATAATTCTTTGCAGGAGGTGCTGAGTATATTTGTCGCTCAGGATAGACAATCGTCGGAATTTCGCGGACGCAGATGCGAAGCCTGAAAATAGGGAGAGGTCGAGAATATGGAATTCTGCACTCATGAGTTCGAGTAACAGCTCAAAATGCCGGATATTGTGTATAAATTGTTTTGTGAATCGAAAAGAATAAAAGAAGGAAGAGAAAGCGATTTCGGACGAGTCTTGTTTACATTTACCTCAACCCGCGAATGTAAACGTCACTCATTCAATCGCACTCTACGAGAACACGATTCACGAGTAGAAAAAAGATCCTTCCTCTCTTACTTTCCAGAACTTTCCAAAGCGACCTTATTTTCGTTTCGGGATTTTTAACCCCTTCCCTGGCATATAACGAATGGCTCAGTGTTCTGAAGATTGCGCAGTAGATTGCTTCCGATTGGTTTCTGCAGTTTTGAGACTTTTTTCGCTAAAACTTGTGTCAATCCATCTCGAAAGAAAATTATAAGAAATATTAGTTTTGGGATTAGCGGAGTAAATGAATGAGAACGGAATTCTTTCCCTGCCATTTGTTATTCGATCAAGTTCGACCTTAGCTCGGGATAGCGATGGAGTAAAATAAATGTTGCACCTTGGAATAGAGGGTACTTAAGCTGAGGAAAGATACGAGGAGGCGTGGAGATAGGCTCAGTTCCTTTCGCCAACTATTTTATGAATCTGTTTTAATTTATGACAAGGATTTTCCGAACGGATTTTCAGCTTCGCAAACGCGCTCGTAGTGCTTCCTTTCAAGCCATCCTAGTTATAGCTTAGAAAGTGTAATACAAGGATAAATACAAATACCCAAAAGTGAAAATTCTTAGGTCAATATCCCGAATGACACATTCCTCCACAGTTATTGTGAAGTTGCCATTCCACAGTTTTTTATCATACCTAAACATTGCAGATGCTTAATGATCCGAGAAGTTTATCTGGATTTAAAGCAAGTTTTCTTTCCTTTGGTATAATTTATTCAGCAATGAATAACTCTATTTTTAATTTTCCTTTTTGCTATCCTTTTATTATTCAATCTCGTTATTTACATCAACAGTGTGTCTCATATACTCCAAGTATATGAAAATCGCTTGGAAAATCGCGGGAAGTTCAGCGATCGGATTTATCTGATGAAATCAACATCACACGATTACATTGATACTAGCATCATTCACACCTATGAAGAAATGAGAAACTAATTAAGTTAATAAAGAAAAACTAGTAAATACGACGTACTATACTACTAGAATATACACAAATAACCTCAACATCCATTGAGTTTTACGAGCCTTGTTGTAAATTTAAGTAACCGAGAACTTTTATTAAGTTTAAAGTATTAGGCGTTAAGTTTCTCGTCGGTTCATTCAAGCTTTGTGAGCGATAAGCTTTTCCATTTTTTCCATAATTCCGTCATAAATTTCGTTCAGTCGCATCACCCAAAAGTAATGTCATAGAATTTTGGAGATGTCATAGGATAAACGAATGTAATTAATAGTAACCGAAAATTTATGGGGAAAAATCCTTACATTAAGTGTCATTTTAATTGATACAGTTTTTAAAACTGAACTCTAAATATTTCTATGCAAGACAAAACTTCAATTGCTTATTCCAAGAATAACTAAATCTACCATAAGAGAGTAATAAAAATCTACCAAGTTTCCATTTCTGCTTCATTTTCAGATGCAAGATTTTACAAAACTTCAGTCATATGAATTAAGGGAGATAAGTGGCTCTGTTGATTATAACACATATTTTTAAGAATGGAAGGGGACATTCTATTATTGAAGCGAAAATAGTTCATTGTATAAAGAGAATCTAGACGATCACCTCGCCTGATACGATGGAAACGGCGAGGGACGTTGAAAACATCCTAAATTTTCCATTCTTATTAAAGCATTTTTATATCTCCCTCGAGACAGGAAAATATGGAGCCAAGAGGGTGGTGGAGAGATTAGCAAGAGAGATTAGCAAATTATGATTGGAGTGGTGTTCATTTATGGAAAAGATTGCTTAAGTTATTTGGGATGATCTTACGGTATTAAGTGCTATCAAAACAAAAGGGAAGTTATCAGATAAACCTAATGTATTAATTTATTGACATCATGTTCATTACAAACAGTTTTTACCATGTTACTCTCTTCATTTATGACCATGATAAATTTCGTAAATATCCTTAGAGTATAAAATTAAATAAATCAAGTGACCCTCTTATGAAATAAAACGTCTCTTCATTTTCAGAGCTATTCGAAACGTGGTTATTTAGTACTACATATTAGAGAGGGATGAAATTTAAATTTCAATTTTTTTCATTTTACAAGCACTATATTATTGTTATAAGAGTATGAATCCAACAGCGCCTCCTCGAGTTTGTCGACTTTTCTTTCATTTTTCTCCATCCATTTTGCCCAGCATCCTGCGCTACGTGCTACTTCAGTAACTCAGTTTTATTTCATCAGTTTTCTTATCTTACTTCCAGCATAGAGGTTTGAAGTTATTAACTTATACATACATTCCTAATAATCTGCCTAGTTTAATTTCTCTTCCTCTCAAATTTTCCACTTACAGCCATCTTTCCACATTTGTTTATGTTATCTTTTACAAAGAGCGTGCTCAAATGTGCTCTTACTTGTAATAATAGCATATTATTGCTTAAATCAAAAGTTATTGATCCGAATGGAAAAAGTAACTTTATTACCCTGCAGTGCTTCATAATACTAACTGACAATGAGGTGCTGCTGCTTACTGCCCGTTTCGTCGTTAACGGAAAACTATTGAGAATCTCAAGATATAAGTAGGGGCTATAACCATACGTACGTTCACAGCGCATATATTTTCTACTAAGATGATACGTTTTACAATCCTTTCATATACACTTCTCCATAATATTTTTCCCAACAATAATCCACGTTAAACCACTTTAATTTGCCCATAAAACGATCACCCCTTACTTTCTGTTACAGAGGCTGCTCATAAATTCCTCGATCACTCCAAACTCCTTCTCATTCTCGATTAATTATTTTTAGACTCTCTTTCTTACTACTTACCTATTACATTCCTTAGCACCCTGGAATAATTAGGCATCAGTCATTCATTCTATGCCAAATTAAATTCCCGTCAATTTTATTTGGTTTAGATCATAACGTTCAATAACAATACAGTTTAATAAGGCCGCTTACATGATTTTACATACATGTGACGCATATTGCACAATATTGGTACTGAATATTGATTGATCATTAAAAATAAAATCCTACATGCAAATAAAAGAATGAATAAAAATGCAATCCATATAATATCAATACAATACAAGAAATGTATAAATGTAATAATATGTGAAGTGTTAACGGGCGTGTTAACTCTTTTGCGAAGTCCTTGTATATGGCATCTACTATTTAATGCTTAATAATTTTTTCCCGTTTAAAATCTTGATAAAGTAGTAAATTGCTTAGCAGGAGTGGTAGTATTTATCTTACAAAAAGCCATGTTGCTCTTTCATTATTAATAATTTTACATCGGAATGAATCTCTATATCAACAAACTTTCCAATGTCTTGGCTATTACTGACGGAATAATGATATGCATGCACTTGGAGATGTTTCATTTATGACTGTTAATAAATAACAATCTTGCTTTGACCTCTTCGTAGCAGTGGATAGGGAGATTGTTGCACAAAGAGATACCTCAAAAACGAAGCGCTTGCTCTTAATTCTATATAGAAAAGTATATATGTTACTCCATTATTTACACTTCACTATCTTCTCCTTTAGATTAATGATTCATTCATCCTAAATGACGTGATGTTTCATACCTCTTCGTGCAACTTCAAAATCTGTTATTCTAAACCCTAATTACTTATTGATGCTATCATGTTGTTATTTCTAACTTATCCTCTGCATATTTCTGAAATATTTTGAGTATATGTTTTGCTCTATAATCTCAACCCTACGAAGTGTTTATCAAATCATTTTTTTCCCTCGTAAAAAATATGACTAAGAATGATAAACTAAATAATTCTATTTGAATTTAGTACATACTATTGCATTTTATATACTTTTCATTTATGTACTTTTTAAGAGGCTCGTTCCGTATAAAATTAGTTATTGGTTGTACAACATCATAAAGTACAGCACTATTATATTGTTTACTGAAAGGAGAATTATATTGAATAATTATCCAGTAGAATTAACAATAAACTTCAAATAATAATAACTTTTATATACTATACCGATACTAATATGCTATATTACTTCGTTTTCACAGCTTTAACTTTCATGAGAAAGAAAGACCCCTTTTTTTAGTTTTATCGTCATGACTATCAGAAGAGTTATTTCAGTATTTCAACCTTCAAAACTCTGGTAGGGTAAAAGAGATTGATTTGGTTACATACTTCAGGTAATTAGAATCATAGTACGCCATCCACGTACTTGGTCCCGCCACAGACGCCTTTTTGATATTTAATGAGTTTACACTGGCTCTTCCAGCATTTTAGCGCCATTGTGAAAATTCATCCCATTTAAGGTAAACAACTCTTCTGGTCATGAATGCGATGAAATTTGTATTCTATTATTAGCTATTAAATCATCGAAAATTAACTCCAATGATATGCAACGGCAATGCTCTGCCACCGCAGTTCCATTACTTCTTCCGATAATCATTAATTAGGTTTACGCAGTTTCGCTAGATACTCATTGGACGTAAGGAGTGACATAGATAAATTAATATAAGTTTTTGAATCGATAACAATTGAAAACTATGTCTAAAAGGGTTATTAAGCTTCGAAAAACCAAAGGGCACCCAGATTTGTCATTAGGGCTCCGCAATTAACTCCCCCGATTCCGTCCCAATTCGTTCCCGTGCATCCAGCCTCATTTTCGGCCTATCATTACCGACTTTTTCCTTTCCATCTCATTTTCTCCATTTCTTATAGCAACGATAAGTATTTCTCTGTCGTGCTAAGCCATTTGTTTAAAGTTTCTTGAGACCTCCATTTTTCGAGCATTTCTTCATAATTTATTTGCATATATTACCAAGGAGAAACGGGCATGATAAATCCTGACACGACCGGGCCTTCAACTCGGATCCCCCAATTGCCTGTCGGTTGCTTTAACCATTCAGTTATCTTGCCAGAACTTGTGAATATGCCGTATGAGAACTTTTTAGGCAAGGGCCTTCCTTCAACGGTGTGGTATCGTCCACGGCCGCGCATTCTGTGATGAAACGACCATACAATTGGTGGAAATGAGAACCCGCCTCAATTGCCACTTGGGAGATCCGGGTTCGATTCCCGGTCCTTTCAGGTTTTCTCATGGCTGTTTCTCTTTTGGAATTTTCTTAAGTGCACATCTTCACATGACAAGTCACTTTTAACCCTTTTCCCTTGCATAAATCGTTCAGGGTGGCCAACGATTTAGAGATTTTTTAGCCATTCCTCGCATATAAATTTTAAGAATTACTTTAACAAAGTTTATCCTCCTTTTTTTACAGTAAGAAAAATTAAAGTCGACAAAGTTACCATATTTTTATCTGTTCAGGATCTTTTTCCATTTTTCTTCTCTCTATATTTCCTTATGCAGACCAAGGCCTTGTTTTTTCTATTCTTCCGTTGTTCCGAGGCATTCATTAAGACTAAGAAGTTGATGTAAATGAATATCTTCCATTTCGATTTTGACTCGTCATTTTTCTCTTGTTATGAGTATCAATCATGCTCGGAAAGATAATAAGCTCTCCTCATGATTTCACCAGAAAACAACTGAATGACGATCCATTTCATCCCATTTCGTTCTTTCTAGCACATAACCGTTAATTAACGTTTCCTAATGACGAAATTACCTTTTTATAGGTGCGAAAAATAAAAAAATATTTAAGGTCTATTTCTCTTTGATTTAAATAACAACATGTATTTTCACCTTCCCTGACAGTCGAATTTTTCTCTATGTTGCGAGCCGAAAGATAACTGCCAATGTATTTGTATGTAGATGGAGAATCATTAAGCACGTTTCAAAATCTTTCTTTTTTGACACTTTCTACATTAGGTGAATTAAGGTGAACAAGAAGTTGAAGAACAAGTTCAAGAAGCTTACTGATTTTGTGCGTGAGATTTTTCTTGAAAAAAACTGACTTGTTCTTGTTCAAAAAGGAAATTAAGAATTCTGAATGAAGTTTCTGGGTTTTTTTTCGTGAATGATAACAATAGAGAAGGTAAGTGCAACGTTGCTAAATTATCCAACAGTCCAAAATCGAAATGCCTAAGCCGAATGTCCAGATTTACAATAATAGGAATTCGTAAATTAATCTACCAAATAGAAACTCTCATTATGAATCTGAAATTAGTGTTGGCCTTCCAAGGCAGAAGCGGATTTCCTGCGAGCTTCTTATGGAAAAAGTCACATCTTGTATCCCGGAAAATGTTGCATTCTTCTCTTAAATCCTTTCCTCTTATCTTCCTTTTCCAGTTTTTTCGATGTCCATGCTATAGCTCGCTTCCTTCTTCTTCCAATTCTATCCATCCTTCCCCATACTTCACCACCCCTATCCATCTACTCCAGACGAACTCCCCACACCTACTCGCATCACTTTCCACCTTTCTCTCCATCGCCAACCAAACTGGTTCCCCTTCATTCCAGATTTGCCTCGCATCGTGAAATAATTTCCTCCTCCTCCGCCTTTCTCACTGCTACTCCTCTCCATATCATTAAACGTCATCTACACTCGGACGCTTCCCTTAAGCCCCATCCCTCACCTCTCTTTCCCCCTAGTCCCTTTCCTCCGTCCTCATTTCTAATATTTCGTGCTCTTTTTCTTTTATTTCTCGTATGTCCGCACACACCCATAAATCTTTCTCATTTTTATGCGAATTCAACCACGATTCCCTTGTTTACTCATTGTTTGCCTCTCACCAGGGCCGGATTCAAAGCGGTCATCTAGAGACAAGGTAGCAGCTGTTCATGACCTATCCTCCCTAAAAATCTAATTTCGGCTGTAAGTCAACTTTAGCTTCCTGTCAGCTACTCTCAAGAAATATCAAACATAAATATCGAAAGAATTCTAAAAAGCACAGCAAGCGAAAAAAAGTGGTGATCGGATGAATCAGGGTTGAATTTGGGATGAAACGATTCTTCTGCTTCTGCTTCGTTTTGCGATACAGCGATAATTGGACAAAGCGAAGAATAGTTGCCAAGAATACCACCCTCAATGTGAAAGAGCATAAGAAAATCATTATGAATTAAAAATATATCGAAAGTGGTCGTTTGTAGCAGAAAAAAAAAGACCATTTCATATAAAATTACGACAAAAGCACATAAACGTGTGAAACAGTGGTAGTAGTATTGTTAAAAGTGGTTTCATTTCGCGCATATGGGCCAACACCGGAAATAAATTTCTGGACTGCTTTCACCAAAGGCGAACGCATTGCCCACTTGGCTAACCGGGAGCCCCCCACGTGTCGAATGTTAAGGAAGCTAGATCACAAGCAATTGAAGTGTTTAAAAAAATTGGAATATCTGAATGCCATAAGCAGAGTGGAATGTATTTTAGAAAGTAATATATAAATAATTAAAGCTTGAATACAATGGAACTTTCAAGGCTCATCCTTGGGGCATCATTTGTTAGGAGTTTCAAGCTAATCCTGTTTATTAACACGTTCACGTGGCGGATACCTCTATTTTCAATGCATTTATCACTCCAACGGAGGAGTGATCCGCAGTAAAACGTATTAAAGAACAGGAAAGTGTCGGGCTGCAGAAAAATGACGGAAATAAAGTTAACAGACAATTAATTAATGAAGACGTTGCTCGATAAATGAGTGAAGGGAGACTAAGGAATCCAAAATACTCTTCAACTAACACAAGTACACAAGTACAAATACACAAGTTAACAATGAATTATTTATTAATACCATCCACATCCAAGATTAAACAAACGCGACTCAAGTTTCGATGCATCATCATCAGGCCTATATGGGTGCTACGAAGTTCCACCAAGTGAAGGTCAAAATTCTTCAACTACCCGGGTAGCCGAGTCATCGTTTATGAAACAACCGTGCACACGAGAATACATAAAATACTTCCAAAATTCAGCTTCTCGTAGAATTTTCATTAATAAAAGCATCATAAGAGGGATAACTCGATTTTTGGTTCTCGATTCTCTGTGAAACACCTCAAGAAGTTGAAAAATCATGCTGGATGTCGAGAAACTGAATACTCATTATTCGGACTTAAATTCCATGAGGTCTGTGGAAAACTTAGTGATAAAGAAAAAGAAAATCAATGTGGAGCACACGAAGGTCTCTTAAAGACAGGATTGGAAGGAACAGCAGGAGGATTTTCTAAGAATCGCATAGAATAACGAGAGATAGGTCATTGTAAGTGTTTAAGTTAAAATTATATTATATATTAAAAAGGAATATGAGTAATTTCCAGAATACAGGGATTCAATAGCTGCTACAAATCAATCTTCTGATCGACCCATTTCACGGTGAATTAAAATTTGACTTCCGAAATTACTGCATCTCTCGTATAGAAAATATTGTTTCAATATAAAATCTTCCAATTTAGGACTATTTAGCACTACTTAGGTTTCACAAACATCATTTTAACGAAATTTAGAATAAGAGAGTAAAAATTTATTTGTATAATCCGTTTTTTATTAGTCATCACTTGCTTTCGACGGTTTAACCTCTGATGTCTAAATTCCCTATCGTTTAAAATTAAATCAATCACCGCCCGCTTATCCATGCACCCAAAGGATTCTCTCATTAGCTGTCAGACCTACCTCAAATACTCATTAACAGAAAAAACTGGTCAAATCTCATCCATATGAATATAGCGAATAATTATCGATGCTAAATATATATTTACGTCTACTCCTGATAATTCAGCTTCAAAAGTAAATTTTATGCGCCCAATTTTGGGTCAGATAGCCAGACCAGACAGACAAAGGAAATCAACCTTTGGCCTAGGTTGATTTCCTATGTTTGTAGCTTAAACTTGTAAAATAATAAGATTGTTTTTGTTATTGTTACTCAATATATCATTTGTTACGGAGACTTGTAGATTAATTTTGTAAATTAGTTGTTTGGGAGCCAAACCCAGGAGGGTTTATTCGTTCTTTCAATTTAATTGTATTCTCTTTTCTAATTTATATTTTGATTATTAAAAGTTATTGTCATTACCTAAAAATTATTTTTATTTTTTCTATGAAAATGATTTTAATTATCGATGTGGAGGAAAATCATTTATATATGCTCAAAGAATAAAGCAGTTCATGCGGAGCGGAACACATTAATGCGAGGTATTCTTCCAACCTCATGTCTGTGGCGTACAGTCATTACAAAACCGACATGTTTCGGATACTTAAAAGCCATTGACGTGGCTTTAGAAATTCGGCAGTTAACCTCTATCCTACGCAACACTCAACATGACACTGTAAGATTTCCAGTACCATAGAAAGGTTTCTTTGCTGACAGTTCCTTTTAGATAACATATGCTTAACGATTAGTCTTATAAAGCTTAAAACATCGTACGGAATTTCTCGATCTGTGATATTGAGAATGTTACAATTGGTTCGGACTGATGGAATAATAATCACGAGTACAAAAAAAAATCTCTACTTTCGCACCTTCATTTGCTAAACCAGGCAAAATATAATTAATCAATTGTGGCGATAGTTGGTGGAACTTCTCCCTGATTAGTTAAAAAAAAACATTCTGACTCCGTCAACAGAAAAATTTTCTGTGGACGGAATCAGATTGTGTTTTAAATATCTTCATTTGTCAAAAAGTAGCGAGGGGAGAAAACGTTTAAATCTTCATCAACTTCAGCAGTGAATCATCCAAGATTCTTTGTATTTTCCGTCAATGCCACGAGTGATTTTCTTCTCAGGTGGTTGAATCCTTTCTTTATCTCTTCACAAGTACCGATATTCGGTCGTAGAGTGCAATTCGTGTCCGCAGACTCCAATATATACAGTGATTATTTGTCTCGCACAAAATCCATACATCCACGTCCCTTTCGACGAATCAAGATTACATCCCTACTCAATGAGCAAGACGGAGAATTCCAGAGCAAATGGCCACGGAAGCAATAAAACGCTCCAAAAAGCTTTCGTTCCTCCATCTCGCTCCCCTTCCTTCAACTCTTTGTCCCACACATTTAGCACGCGTGCCTAATAAGGAACTAGTGAAATTCCTTCGCCGAGGAATCTTTTTCGACGGCGCACGAGAAATAGAAAAAGAAGACTACGACTTCATCCCTGGATTGAAGAAGGTTTATGGGAGAGTGGGCGTGAGTAAAGAGCAGCCGCTGGACGAAGAAAGGGTTGAGGGACGCGGCCACGGTCTTGTAGGAGTAGCGGAAGACAGATTCTTGCAAGACCTCGAAGGAGAATATTAAAATATTATATTTTTGAGTGGCGAAGAGAAAGATAGCGCCATCAGCGTCAGTCGCTGAGTAAGATAGTTTCTTTTTTGATGGCCGTGCGAAAGAGTGGGCGTCCACGAAATCTGTGAAGGCGTGGGTGATCCGCGACAGGATGCGAGTGGGTGGTGCTAAGTGTATCCTGCATCACGTAAGGGGCATATTCCGCGTCGTATTTCCTCTCGGAACTGTATGCGATGTTAGAAGGTCGAGCGGTGATGTTATTTCGGAGAAATTCTCTGCTTTATGTCCCATATTGAAAATTACTTGTGAATTCACAGACGCAAAATATCAATAAGAAGTATTTAATGATATTTACAAATTTTTGCCGGTAGATGTACAACGATTATAAAAAGGCAAGATTCAAGGTACAAATAAATCATATTTGATAAATTAGATTAACTGAAATGGTTCTTCAAAACGCTGGTTTTAGTTACAATGTAATAATTTGTTCTTGTGCCTTTAAATGGCTCGTTAATCAGTTGTCTTTTGTTTCCAGTGGCAAATAAAAATACAAGGGTAGTCCTACAACGTACATTAAAGTTGGTAATATCACGTCCTTCCCAATTTAAAATTTGGTTAACGTTGCGAGTTTTTTCTAGTTGCATACGCCTGTATATTGGACAAAAAACATAATTTCCGCGAAAATAGTCAATTAGCTACTGAAATAATAAAAAATATAACTTATGCAGATATGTTTAAAACAGGAAAATGTTTTAAATTAATTTCTAAGATGAATTATTGAATCATTTTGAAGGATCGTAGATGTTATTTTTGATATGCGTTATGGCCTTCAAGATTTTCTTATGTTTACGTATTCAACCATAATATTTTATATGATAACGTATGTGCTGTGACGTTCTTCAAAAAAATGAAAAATGGGAAAAGTAAGTTTAAATTATAAATGCATTTTATTTAGTTTCCAGGGAATATCGTATAAAATTTAATTGCATTTAAATGAAAAAAGATTAGATGTATTTAATAATAC
>KZ308782.1:299842-333355 GCA_000376725.2 Ladona fulva
ATTCCACTGAATCTGAACTAATTCAACAACGTTAAGCCTGACCGATCTTGTACACTCTTATGAGTATTCTAGATAGTTAGGGTTTAGTTATCGTCAAATCGTAAGAATAAACAAGATATCTCACCGGTTCCCCCTTTTTTAATTTTCCTCCTCAAAAGCTGTGTGAATGTTATAGATTTTACTTTAAAATGCTTATTATTGGTTTAAAAGTACGGATCTCCTGAAATTTTAGTGTGAGAAAATTATTTTATTACCTGGACAACTACCTTTATTAAATCCTTGGAAGTTAGCTTTCTCCAGCTCTGGAATCCTCTAAGTGTACAGTGTAGTGCTCAGAGTAGAAAGGAGAGGTCTGAACAGCACGAGCCAGAGGCATTTTTTCGGCAAGTGATTGGATTCCAAAGGACATTTTTATGTTTATGAGATACCTCCGAATGATGGCGGAGAGTATGAGTCAAGGTGATTGTCGTTTGAGTGCCAATGGACATCCGCCCAAGGGAAGAACATTCCGAGCAATAATGGACGTTCGTGATCATTCTTTAGATAGTGGTCAAGGGTTTCACGAATTGATTGCAACGAGAGCATTCCATTTCAGCCTAAAGGTAAATCTGGAATCTCGGTTCATCGCTAGTTAGATCTCAAGTATACAAATGGAAATAGAGTTTTATCTATTTTTCAAGAATTAAGTTGCAATTGACCGATAATCCCGTGGAAAAGTCAACGTTGTGCTATTATTATTTTACAGGAACGATTTACGAAGTCGAATAAATATATGAAAGATATAACAAGAGCTACAATTTGAAAGATAATAGTAGTATATATGTAAAGGGAGTATCTCCTTCAAGCAAGAGGCGGATAAGTTATTGAGGATGCCTCCAGTTAATGTATTCCATTCTTTTATGGTCCTGTTAACAAAAGAATATTTTCAAAATATCAATTTCTTCGGCTGAACGTCCCTTTTTAAATTATAGTAATTTTAGCTAAAAATAAACCCTTAATATTTCTCCATCTCATTCAAGGTCAGCTTACTGGTATAACCCTGGTTTAAATCTGTCAGCCTAATTCCTTTTTCTCAATTGTAATAAATCCTAATCTCCTAATCATCCCAGCAATGCTGTCTTGCTTTCCAGTTCGTCCATATATGAAGTTATCGTCCTTTCGTTGAATTTAATTTAATTTCGGAATGTCTGCGCAAAGATTCGGATCCCAGGCAGAAGTAGAGCCATACTCTAAAACCAGTCTAACCGATGTTTCTTACGCTAATTTCATACGTTTAGAAAAAATCGCAATGACATTAATACAACTTATGTTTAATTAGTGTCTCCAAGTACCTAACTACCAGGACTTACTCGAAATTCTTAGCACACTAACCAAACGTTTGCTAGTTTCAGCTCAAATTCAAATGGAAAATGAAAATATATATGAAAATGAGTATAATGATAAATGTTGGCATCATGATTAAGAACTTCTGAAGGCTAAATACGTCAAAACGTTATTTACATACGATATTTGAAACTTTGGTTAGAGAGCTTTGTATTGAAGATTTGGAGGACTTAGAGATGTGCATTTTAAAGAAGAGGAAATTGAGCTACAGGAAAATGAGTGAGGCACACAAGCAGAAGGTAGAAGAAGATAGTTAATAATTTGGAGTATCAGCAGTCTCGTAGCAGTTAACCAATATAGCATTCCAAAAACCTCTTTGGGCGAATACACGAGTATTCTTGGCGTTTTCACGACAGTGAAGAGAATTAAGTCTACGGTTTATGTAGTGGTGAACCTCTAATAATTGAGAGTCAGCAGGCGCTTAGCGATTGACCGATATATTCCGAAAACCTCAAAGCGCAAAAGCGAAACGGTTTCCTGGTCTCACTCGAACGCATGTGTATTTTTGATGTTTTCACGTCGCCTTTAAGAAAGGAGTCTACGGTGTACATCGTGATAAAACTCTACAAAAAATTCGTCGTTACTTAGAATAATTGAGAGTGGAATCATGGGAGAACGGGGAGACATGGAAGAAACTATCTGGTAAAGAAAAAGGAGAAGCAATCATTAGAAAAGGAAGTAAGTGGCGATGAGTGAGAAATTTTTGGGCCCGTGATAATCATGTCTTTATTTATTAAGGCGAATTTTAGTCTAATGAGACCACTCTTACAATCAACCTTGCAAAGACAACACAAACAACCATGCCCTGACCAGGATTCGAACCCGGGACCTCGGCGTCGCAAGGCTAGCAAGCTAACCACTGCGCCACCGAGGCCAGCGCGTGAGTGTGAGTGCTCGAAGCTGAAGAAGATTAGTGATGTAAGATTTCGTTTGAGAAAGAAAGATTACTAATGATAATAACGGGAATAAAGCTGTTTAAAGAATCAATGAAAATCAAAAACACCCGATAGTCTACTGATATTTTCTCCATTATTTTATTTTGAATAATTATGACGAATCGTTTCGGTACTTCTATTGATGGAATACTTACATTTAATCTCTTACTACGGATGAAATTTCGAAAATTTAGAGTATTCCATAGTTTATTCCTTAGACATGTGCAAGGGATGTAATTGGAAGAATTTTGTTATGGGCAAATATCTGTAACGTTCCGGTCCTCCCTTCAACACACTACTTCTCACATGAGTCACGCATACTTCTTCAAAATGGACCGACTGGAATTTCTGTACACTCGGATCGTAAATAGTGGTGATAAATCCCGCAAATTAGGTTTCCGGGACTCACATGTTGATAAGGATCAAATAAAACATTTTATGGCTTCCGCAAACTGGAGTGTCACTGATGCTTAAAAACACTTTATTTCCAACCTTCTTCGGCCTTAATCGCACATCTTCTATGTTTTTACTCTTTCTTTTATATTTCTGTACGTAACATTTCAGCTAGTAAACTTTTTATTCAACCCAAATCCTAACAAAAATTTCTTGACCTTCTTGCGCACGCTTAAAGATAAGCCAATGCGTAAGACTAAGGGCGTTCCCCTCGTCATAAATACACAAGAAATAGCTTTCTTGATGCCGCAAAACAATCTCTGTAAACGCTTGGCCGTATATTTCAACACCTCAAACTTTCTCAAACTCAAGTCGCGCCAGGATAAAACACTGCCTCTATTGGGAATCGGTTGCATGTTTAGGAGCATTTGTCGTAATCAACAAAAATAATATCCACCAAATTATCTGTATTTCTAGACTCTTCGAGGTTTTTCACGTCCTCTGATGACTCAGCTCGCACCTTTGAAATCTAAGTTTGGGCAAAAGTTATACATCATTATTAAAATGTCTTTAATAGAAACAGAAACTCCTAATTATATCCATTTTAATAATTTGAAAGATCAAAGACACAAATGACGAGCTTAGTGACAAACTGTTTCGCCACCTAGGTTGGCATATAAAGAATATAAAGCATGTCATGCCTTTATTGCCAGAATAAGTTCTGAATCGAAGAATACTTCAAGCGAAATTATTTTCTGATGATGAACATTGTTTACAGAAATCTGGAAATAACGCCTCCCTGCAAATATGATTTGTAAACATTTTACTTTATCTTCTTGCTTAGATTGTTGGACACGGGCCTTACTCCGAAATTGAATAATTCCTACTTCTATAAAATGCGATCGGGTTTCCGTAGTAGTAACTCATTCGTTTCGTGTAGCTTTTGACTTCTGTAACTTTTGCATTCAAAGGTCACGCATTTTAGTATCGCAATTTTGCTAAGCATAGGGAGAAAACAATAAATGACTGAGAGGAAATTTTAAAACAGGAAAATGTTTTAAATTAATTTCTAAGATGAATTATTGAATCATTTTGAAGGATCGTAGATGTTATTTTTGATATGCGTTATGGCCTTCAAGATTTTCTTATGTTTACGTATTCAACCATAATATTTTATATGATAACGTATGTGCTGTGACGTTCTTCAAAAAGATGAAAAATGGGAAAAGTAAGTTTAAATTATAAATGCATTTTATTTAGTTTCCAGGGAATATCGTATAAAATTTAATTGCATTAAAATGAAAAAAGATTAGATGTATTTTGATAATACTAAGATTTCACACTTAGAAAGTCTTCTTTGCAATTCTTTTATTAGTTTGCATTTTTCGCAATGGCAATCAACCTTGATATGTGTGAGAATTCCACGGCTGTTGGATTTCCGATAAAAGGCAGAGTGTTATCGTAGAATACCTCATAATATTGCGCCATAGTGAAACACGTACCAGGTAACATTGTGTTCCGAAAGTCAATGTTAGCATTCCTCTTTTCCATGCTCCATCATATAAATATCGTCATTGCAAATTCACACCATTTCTTCCTTTTTATATAATTTTCCTGATTTGTGTATCCTATATAAAATGTTCACTTCGAACGTTTTCATGCTTCACCTTCTTTACTCTCCATGATTGGTTTACCAACAAAGTGCTTCCTGAATCTACCGTTATTTGATTTTCTTTATATCGCGGCCGCGAGTCAAATTATGGCTCGGTAAACTGAGAAAATTCGAGAAAATGTTTTATTATTGAAAGTACACCCGAACATTTTATATAAGGGAGAAGAAAAAGACGGATACCTTAAAAATGAATACGGGCTACCATATTAAAGTCATTCGCTTAATATAAAGTTGGGTATATTACACTTTTAATATACAAATGGCTCACTATGTAACTCAACTGCACCTTTTTGGAACTTTCTCACGGCAAAGTAACACTTAGATATTATTAGATTTTCAAAAGTCATTCCAATGAGATTTTCGCTGTCAACTCAGTCCTGCAGGTGATTATGAAAACTTAAGCACGTATTTTAACAAAAGTCATTTATCGATTTCGATCGTATATATAGATGGATTTCGAAATATTTTCAAGATGCCGCCAGTTACGTAGGAAGGGATGTGGAGGAAGAGAGAGTGGGAGAAAGCGTGAGAATAAAGAGAGTGGGTTGGAGATAAAGTGGAGCCGGTAGATTACAAGAATCCGTAAGGGACAGCGGATAACCGAACACGTCCGCGTCGGAGGACTCTCTTCCGTCTGGTTGAGGGCGGGACGGTGGACTCCGGTAGTCCATAGCGACAGAGAGTGGCGGTTCGGAGAACGGATTGTGACGTCCCCCCGCGGAGGAGAGGGGGCGGGTCGATGCCAAAGTCGCACCAATCACCATATCAAGGCACCGCAAGGAGAATGATCAACTTGGTGCTAGGATTTGGTAGCCATACCCTTTATGCTAAGGGTGTCCGAACCGCGGCCACCTGACCGCATGATGCCTTGTTTCACGTATCTTAGATTAACGACCCACTGATTTCTGCGGTACTAGAGCCAATATCCAATAGGAATCTCTAGGAACTCTTATCTCGCAAACATAATAGATAAATCGCATTTCGGTTAAACACTAAAATGAAATTAATTGTTAATGAGTCTCAGGAACTCATTTGCATATTCAAAAGCATAACTGGTTATCGTAACTGGAATTCTTTAAAGGAAAAATGAAACGTCAATATCGGCTGGGAACGAGGTGATTCGTTCATTTCTGTCTAAGTTCATCGTATCGTCCATAAGTAACCTAAAAAGTAATCGAAGTATTTGTGTTTTACGTCTCGCAAATGGACCTTATCTAGTCGAAGATATTTTGTTGTAATCTTGAGAAAGTAAAAATGACGATATGCATTTGATAATAATATAATATATGCATTTGAGCAGTTTTTTTCTCATTAAACGAGGAAAAGTGTGGCTGGTAATAACTGAGATATAAAATAGTTATGGAGCCGGTATGTCTTTTAAGTTATCCGCCTCGTGTCAGCTTGGATATACACTTCAAAAACTTTGGAGAGGGATTGAAGCAAGATGGGGTAGATTTCCTTTGTTTTCCTCACTGAAATATATGTAAGAAGAGGAACCACGTAATTTCCCCACATTGAGCCTACTCACAAAAATGTCATAGTATTTAATGGTGGCTATCAAGATGTATGCTATTTTACAACTACACTCATACCTCAATTGCTTTCATATAATCACTCATGATCAAGACTGAAACAAAAGGACACGAAAGAAGTTTTCTTCTTTTCTGTACCACAAGTCAAATGGAATATATTTCATTTGATTTGTGGTACCAACAAAGTAAAGAGGGAAAGGAGATATGCAAAACAGAAGTTTCGCTACCTAATGGTTTTCCAAATGATTCTATAGGCTGTTAGTCTATCATTTATATCCGAAAAGAGAATTATCTTAAGTATCGTGGCATTATTAACACTGAGATGTTATGAATGATAAAATAAAGAGCATGAGCATGGAAAAGCATGGCGAAAAAATGGTGAAGATTATTCTAAGATATCGAAAAAAACAGATAAATTAGCGTCAGTCAGTCTTTATAATGATGCCATTAGGAAATATTTTACGAATTTATAGAATTTTCACATGTACCCTGTCATTTTTTCGCTGATTTTTACAAATATAGATATTAAATTGACGTAATGCATCTTTGTGTCATATTTCCGTAACAGCGTTGGGGTCCTAATCATAATCTGTCTTCAGAAATTCTGCAGGTCTGGATTCGTACGACATACATTTTTTAAAGTTCTATTTTTACTTCCGTATTTCTGACAATTCAATCAATGACATCCACGAACTTCATTCTCTCTCCTTTTTCTTCCTTCCACAATTTCTTTCTGCGATTCATTTTCACGCTCGGCATGTCCAACCTATTTCTTCTCTTTCCGATTTTTTTATCATAAATTTTTCAGGTTTGAGAATTTACCACGTACTTCAATTCCCGAAAGTTTTTAATGCCCTCGAGTCATCCTATGGTTCACATATATATCATAGTCTCACTTTTATTTTCTAATGTTCTTGACCAGCAATCTACACTGCCTGCCAATCTACACTGCCCGAAGCACGTTCACATTGAACGTGCTTCGAAAGTTTTGAAAACAAGATCCAAAATCCATGGTTTGCAAGCAAACCAACCGTTAGGAAATTCCAACCAGTGGGGATTAGGATTCTCCTTGGATGTTCTTTGCAAAGTTATTATTCCTAATTCGAATTTCAATAATTATGTTACCATCCTCAAGAGAAAAAGAGAACTCAGACAATCCATCTCGGCCCTCTCAACTTCTTCATTGGAAGCGAAGCCCTTCCCAGAAAAAAATTTCTTCAAGTTTGGGAACAGATGGAAGTCTGAGGGTGCTAAATCAGGAAAATAGGGGATGGCCTAGCAAATCATACCCCAAATCCCGTAGTTTTCCCATCGCCAACGCACCTTTGTGAGTAGGTGCGTTGTCCCGGTGAAAGATGTTTTTTTCTTCTTCAAGCCAGGCCTCTTCTCGCAAATTTTGACATCCAGCTGGTCAAGAGGGTTGGAGTAATATTCACCTGTAATTGTTTTGCCTTTTTCAAGGTAATCAATTAACAGAATTCCTTTCGCATCCCAAAACACACTGGCCATGACCTTTCCGGCAGATGCGATCGACTTCACTTTCTTTGGCGATGAACCACCGGTTTCCACCCACTGCTTCGACTGCTTTAGTGGTGGCATGGGTCCACCGTAGTGGTGGACCCATGTCTCATCCATGGTGACAAATCGCCGCACAAAATCGGTCGGTGNTTAGTGTCTCCAAGTACCTAACTACCAGGACTTACTCATGATTATATTTACTTCTTGAAAAATTGTATATATTTTTATTTTCATAGCTTATCTAAAAACGTGACAGTTTCTTGTGAAAATGGAGATCTAATCGCGCCTTTCTAAATTGCTACCTGGACAAAGAATTTTTTTTCTGTTTTAGCTGAGCAGGAATAACCTTTATATTTTTGTTCATATAGCCATTTTGTGACGAATATTTTCTTCATATCTTACACATGCCAGACGCAAGATGGTAGTTCGTATAATGATAAGTGATTTTAAAGACGATATGAATGAATGGAAAAATGTAATCGTCCGCTCATTACGGATGCATTCTTTTATCAAACAACGGAAAGGTGTAATGCATCTCTCCAGTTTTACTCCACTAACAATTTTCAAAAGAGGAGGAGTGCATATTTTAGCTGTAATTGTAGCGATCCACAAAGCTGAAAATCGATCTCTAGAGCGTTTACAGAAAAATCAACCCAGGAATCAAGGATATGTTACTAAGAAATTCGCTGTTTCCTTTCTATAGTTTCAGTTGTTTCTCCCGTAAAATTGCAGTTTTTCCTCAATGAGTAGCCATGAATGAATGGATTTTCGGTTTTTAGCTCTATTAGAATGATATCGATCTTTTTTCAAAATACGCCATAGTGACGTTCACAGATCTGTTGTTACTATTTTTGTTAAAGGTATTACAATACGCCCCCATCAAGCATGACGGAAGTTTAAAAATATATCTATTATCGTACATATCTGGTGCTCCTNCCACGAACTTCATTCTCTCTCCTTTTTCTTCCTTCCACAATTTCTTTCTGCGATTCATTTTCACGCTCGGCATGTCCAACCTATTTCTTCTCTTTCCGATTTTTTTATCATAAATTTTTCAGGTTTGAGAATTTACCACGTACTTCAATTCCCGAAAGTTTTTAATGCCCTCGAGTCATCCTATGGTTCACATATATATCATAGTCTCACTTTTATTTTCTAATGTTCTTGACCAGCAATCTACACTGCCTGCCAATCTACACTGCCCGAAGCACGTTCACATTGAACGTGCTTCGAAAGTTTTGAAAACAAGATCCAAAATCCATGGTTTGCAAGCAAACCAACCGTTAGGAAATTCCAACCAGTGGGGATTAGGATTCTCCTTGGATGTTCTTTGCAAAGTTATTATTCCTAATTCGAATTTCAATAATTATGTTACCATCCTCAAGAGAAAAAGAGAACTCAGACAATCCATCTCGGCCCTCTCAACTTCTTCATTGGAAGCGAAGCCCTTCCCAGAAAAAAATTTCTTCAAGTTTGGGAACAGATGGAAGTCTGAGGGTGCTAAATCAGGAAAATAGGGGATGGCCTAGCAAATCATACCCCAAATCCCGTAGTTTTCCCATCGCCAACGCACCTTTGTGAGTAGGTGCGTTGTCCCGGTGAAAGATGTTTTTTTCTTCTTCAAGCCAGGCCTCTTCTCGCAAATTTTGACATCCAGCTGGTCAAGAGGGTTGGAGTAATATTCACCTGTAATTGTTTTGCCTTTTTCAAGGTAATCAATTAACAGAATCCCTTTCGCATCCCAAAACACACTGGCCATGACCTTCCGGCAGATGCGATCGACTTCACTTTCTTTGGCGCTGAACCACCGGTTTCCACCCACTGCTTCGACTGCTTTAGTGGTGGCATGGGTCCACCGTAGTGGTGGACCCATGTCTCATCCATGGTGACAAATCGCCGCACAAAATCGGTCGGTGCCCTCTTGAATCGGTCAAAACATTGCTGCGAAAATCGCTTGCGCATTTGCTTTTGATCGGCATTCAGCAAATGCGGCACCCAACTTGCGGAGAACTTTTGCATCCCCCAATTCTTTATGCAAGATGTTTCGCACCCTTTCTTCCGATATCCCCACGGCCTCAGCTAACTCACTCACCTTCACTCGCCTATCGTCCAACACGATATCGTGCACCTTTTCGATGGTTTCCGGTGTGGTTAGGGTTTTTGGCCGCCCTTCACGTGGGTCATCTTCGAGGGATGTGCGACCACGTTTAAATTCAGATGCTCACTTTTTAACGGTCGACATTGAAAGAGCAAAGTCCCCGTACACTTTTGTCAACTTCGGATGAATTTCCTTAGGGGATAATCCATCCTAAACGAAGAATTTTATGACCGCACGATATTCAAGTTTATCCATTTTAACGAAAAACACGAAAGACGTCTACTGCAACAATACGTGAAAGAGAACAAGTTGAAACTTGTCTTACGAACTAATGACAGGTGCGCCCAGGCAGGGATCATACATTTTTGCTGATTGCAGCGCCATCTCTAATGTCAGGCCGAGAACTTTTCACCTTACCCTCGTATATGTATATATAAAGTTTAATTACAATTTTAATTACTTATACTACCATTCAGTATCACTATTTCCATTTATTTATTTAATTCCCGGTGACCTCACAAACATGCACTATTAGACCATTATTAGACAATCCCAGGAGAGGCATGCGTAGTAACAATCAACGAACGCACAAACATATACAACCATTCTCTAAACAGAAAAATCCGATTAGCCGGGACTTGAACCCGAGACATAGGGGATGAAACGATGCTAAAATCGAAAAATTCATAAAATACACAAATGGACGTCAATCTCCAAGATATTAAATGGAATCAGTCTTCACTTGATGACGCTGCAAATTAAAAGCAGTCAATGATTGTAAATGTAGCACTTTAAAAAAATACTCTACCATAACAGGAGGTTTTTGAGGAGTTTCCCTTCTGACGCTGGGCGAATGCTGGACAAATTTTATTCTCATTTTCTTACGCCCCCTCCGCCGTTGCCACCTTGTCCGCTAACCAAATCGCAACGTAATATTAAATAATTGAATAAATTACACGAGGAAAACAAGGCGCGGGAATCTATACCCAACTACTTTATTATTTGCTGTGTTATAAGGCAGTACTTTTTATAATTCTTCAAGAGGAGGATTTGGTAATTAAAATGCAAAAAGTAAATCGATGTCAATATTGAAGAAATCAATATTGAATAATTAATGCCGAACGGAACTGCATCAGCGGACTTTCGCCCAGAGGTAGGGTTTCCTGATTACATTGAGTGCAGATGCAGCGATCGAGCAATCCGAAGATGACGACCAGAATGAGGATATTGGAGTGTAGCGGATGAGACATGGGAGGTGTGTCCCAATGTGAACAGATTAGTAATCGGGAGGAGGCAAAGGAAACCGCGTGGGAAAGGAATGGGATTCCGCGTGGGGGAACGGGGATCGATGTATCTTCGGGGAGGATACGTATTGCAAGGAAAACAAACGGTCGATGGGTAGTGTTTCTTGGGTGTATCCGTGGGAAATCATCCGTGAAGAGACCTCCAGCAAGTCACGGAGCTCTCGTGTGAGATGACGAACGGCTCGTTTATTCCCTCCCGCTTCTACAACACTCCCCCGCACTTGCGTAGAAGACCTCTCAAGGATGCATCAAGATCTCCTAATAATTATTTTAGTTAGTAGTTATTCGATATTAACACATTGTTAAAGTTGCGAAAACGCAACATTATTGTTGAATGTGAGATTGTTATGTTATGCATTCATTTTCGATTGTATTTGCTATTTATGTTGTAGTCGAAATCTTGCATTAAACGCAGAAATACCATCATTAACGATTATTATTTTATTAAAAATTTTAATACATTTTTAAGTTTGTCGAATTTTCTGTTTCGTGAGTTTACCGAAAGGTAATTTTTTTATTGCACAATTAAAATTTGGTGTGTGTTTTTATCGATACCTCATATAAGAATAATATCTATTGATCATATTCCCTTATTTCCAAAGGAAAATAATTTTTTCTCCTTTAATTTCAAGAATTAAGAATAATATCAACAAATTCTGCGAAGACGCAACATTATATTTTACGTATCTACAACATTATACAGAGTTTATATTTTTTACTCTTCTTACCTAACACGTCAACACAACATTGAGAGAGAGAAAACAGTAAATTTCTCATTATTTATAACCCTGTCCGTTAATGCTTTAAGGAAATTGAAAACTACTCCAGGTGTAGAACAGCTCGAGCTGCAAAATATTTTAAAGTCGAATGAAAAAATTGAAAGGACAAAGAATTCGTTACTGAATGAATAAATAAAGTCTTTATTAATACAAAGTTAGACCAAGTTGACTTCTCTTCAATCTAAGCTCAACTTTATTTACGTAAGTAATTTAATATTTAGAGTTGGAAGATATGGTAAAAAAGAACAAAAAAATGGGTTTTTGAGAAAAAACTGAATGTTGGAGAAGATAGAAAACCAAATGTGTATGAAAACAACAAATAAAAACAGGACAGATGTGAAATTCATTATAATGCGATGAAACCTGAAATTTTTACAGTTGATTTGATTTTGGAAAGGAAAATCAAGAAAAGGTGAATGGAATCCCACATTACTCCAACGAAAGAGCAGCATAGAAACATTTTATATCCCCTAAACATTCTTACGCAGTTTGAATTGCTTTTTAATCTTCCATCCATAGGATGGATGCATTCATCTTCAGATTACTCTAGCTTTAGTACAAATTTAAAATCCAAGGATAAACAGGAGTACACACATCAATCATTGAAAGTAATTACTGCCCCCCGGTGTTTATATACGTGAATAGTTTTATCAAATAAGAGATCATCGGCTTCAAATTTTTCAAAATTGATTGGCTATGTCAGCAAACATCTAAAAGTTTCATCCGAATTCCATAATATTTCCAAATTTTAATTTTAATTTTTAATTTCTGTTTTCAGACGTAAAACATTTTTTAAATGAATATATGATTAAAGTGAGTTAACTTCCTAATCTCATAGAGGAAAACTCATTTTCTAATTTGCTTCCGGAATCCATTCTACGTTCCAAAACGGTAATATTCCAACTAAAGCTGAAATGAGCAGAACTGCAAATAAGACTTCAATATTTATATCTATTATAAAATCTTAAAAATTGCTATTTATCTATAATATAAGCTATAAGAATCACAATATCATAATTCCAATGAGATAATTTTCTAATTGAATTGTGATCTCTATCATACCGAAGTCCTTCTTTCCTTTTCTATACCAAAATTCACTAAAAAGTGTCGAGGACGAAAGAAATTTTCTTCTAAGTTAAAGAATTATAGAGAAATTTCTGTTGTTTTTGTCTGTAATTTCGATTTATCGATTCATATTCCATAAATAACACACCTCATTGTGCCTTTCTCTTGATAAAAACGCAGCTTTTTTCAAATTCTCTTCTTTCGTTTGTTTCAAACGACATAGACAATGAGCATATGTGCAACAGCTTCAATGACCTCCATTTACTCAAAATCCTGAAAGATTCAGTTCTACTGCAATTGCTCTATACATAAAAGCTCCCATGTAAAGAAGAAACGTCTATTTCGCTGTTATTTCCGCTATCACCCTTTGTTTTCCCTCAACTTTTACTTACTTTTAATTGCTTCACCCCTTCTTCTCGTCTCGTCACATCCTTTCTAAACATTCCTATTGCCCTCATTTTTCCCTTTCTTCTTTTCACATTCAAATCATTTCGAAGTGACAACGCTGGGATTTGGCTCTCGGTCCATTACTCACTGTTGGTGACAGCTAAGCATCGCATATCCCTTTCCCTTACCACTACCTTCTAATCTCTTACCTTTTTTTCTTCCATTCCTCTTATCTTAGTATTATCTCCCGAACATCGCATTCTTTTCGTGTCCCCTTGTGTGGCCTATCGACCCCACAGAACCTTCAATTGATATAACTCTGAATAAAAGAATAAAAAAACTGATTGATCAAACCATGGAATAAGATTACACAAGAACCAAATATTAGTTTCGATTCCTCCTCAATTCATTTGCAAAATTCTTCTTTTATCCTTGGCGAAGGAATTTAATTCTCTTTGATGTTATTTGTTTCCCTATAGAACGTCCCTGTGCTACCAATTTCAAATCAAGTCGAAGATTTATTTAACCTATTAATAAATGTTACGAAATAATAATTTTCCTTTTTGCAGTTCCTAGTTTGCTAATTCCACCTAATAAACGCCATGGAAACAGGGTAGGCATCAACTCGCTTCAACATCAAACGATAAACTATAACATTATTTTATAAAAGAGGCTTTTATTTGTACTTATTTGCATACGAAGATTTAAATAATACCCAGCAATAGTCAGTTATTTAATCACGACATTAATAGAAACGTAAAATAAATATAAGAAAAAATCTTGAAAGCAAAGAAAAAACACAAAGCAAAAACTTTAAATACGATAATGACTCAGAGGTTACTTTGTGGAAGATAGGAATGAGTTGATTCGGAGGAAAGAAATGATACCTTAGCCCAAAACTGAGAAAAAAATGTGGTTACAGCAAAAAAACCTAACATAACAATTAAAGGGTGAAATATATCAATCGTGTGAACAATTGGTGAAATATATCAATCGAGTGGTAGATCAAATGTCACTACGTATGGATGACTAATATAATTGTAATACCATTAATAATCCTCTGGATGCCATTTAAAGTTATTCTAAAATATTCAGCACAGCCTTATTAGAGATAAAAAAGCTTCTAATTCCATCGTGTACGTGGAACCTGGCTCACACGTCAATGAGAGAGTTTGTTTTGTCATCTTAAATACCTTGGAACAAGACAATGCGAATCAATCTTCCTTGCGAAGGACAAGAAAAGAGATTCCTGGAACGTTATGAAACGTCAGTCTTCACGATTCAATATAGTGACACATGGAGCCGAATGATAGCATGCGGTGGAATGGGGAGGAAGGACTATAGGGGAATATAGGAGAGTAGGGACTGCTCTCGAAAACGATAAGACGGTCAAGTGTCTTCATTGTTAAAGCACAACTAGTAATCAGCTCGCTCCTTGTAGTCATTCAAGTCCGCAAAGGTTGAATACATCTCTTAAAGCTTTAATGATGATGAATGTATGGGATATGATTATAACTCGGACGGATAGTGCTCAGTTAAAGCCTCAAAGTGGTATCAGTGGGCATGTTTCATTACCTATGTTGAGATGCAGAAAACAGAAATTCTCAAAGGTTAGACTTCTAGATCAATATTATTACACCAATTATTCTGGTAAAAATTAAAAAACATCATGATATATTGAAGAAAACCTGTAGCTAGCAACTATTCTACTTACAACGCCCCAAGAGTTAACTCCAAAATTATGGGAATATCAAATTGTATGTACAACTCAGGAGAATCTGAACAGCTAAAGTATGTTTGTGTTGCTGAAATGTGACGACGACAGAGAATATTGCTTCCGTTCTTCCGTACAGAGAATGATCGACGTGGTTGAATATCTTTTTAAATAATACCTTTTCCCACAAACATTCTTAATGTGATTCAAGTAATCTTCACAGGCTCTTTGATTATTTATAATTTTCGAAATATCTTATTTACCACAAATATATGAAAAGGGTTTACATTGAAGAACATTGAATTCGCGCAGAAGTAGGCCGGGAAGTATGAAAATTTCAGTAAGATTTTCAGTAATGAACTACAAATTGACGGAAGCAATATTATGAATTGAAATACCATTATATTATTCATCGATAATTCCAGGAAAGTACACGCTTTCACATGATACATGGAAGATATACACAAAATAAAGAATGGTGGGATACCACAAGTACATTTCTAAGTAGGAATTTAAGAAGTCCTACACGATGAAAGTGCTATTTTATTCCTCTCTACAGGTTTATATGAGTGAAAGAAAGAGAGTGGAAAGAATAATGCTCAGTTGATGAAGAAATGAAGTGAAAAGGGAAGATGCAGAGAAAGCGGATTTCAGCACGCTTCAGCGGACTGTTTTTCCAAATCCAATTCCATTAGAAGGAAATGCTTCCCTCCGTTGAGTCCCCTCCTTTCTCTACGCCGTGCACTGGAGCGTAGACGGGGCCACCCGATCGAACGAGGGCCACACCCTCTCCCATCGAATCAAACCATTTTCTCCATCCCTCCTCTTCTGTTTTCCTTGACCTCCAGCCACCCAAAATCGTCCCACTCCCCACACCCTTCCCTCCAACATCTTATCCATATCGAGCCTTCTATATCCCTTTTACTTTCCTGTTCGGGTCATTCGGTTTCTTCTGCCCCTCGAGATAATCCTCAGATAATCCCTGTCCGATTCTCGATACCTTTTCACTAAGATTTAGAGATAATCCAGTGTTGAGATGACCTTTCATGGATCCATTTATTTAATTTGATTAGAATATGATTTACTTTACATTTTTTGTATCGTGCCAACTTTAATTTTTCAGTTTAATTCTTTCACTCCAGTCTACGAATTTTCAATTATTTTGTCTTTCTAAGACTTTTAATTTCTGAAAATTTCCATTCAATTGTGATTAAATTCTTGTTATGTACATTTATTGTTTGTAATTCGCTCTAAAGGCCATGTGTTGTTTGTTTAAGGATTTAGTTAGAAATAAATAAAATAATAAATTGCGCTTTCGGTATCCACCACATGGAATAGGATCGCATTCTACACTAGAGAGGTTAACGAGTGGTGCTTTGTTTCCGCAACTGATATTTCTGAAAGATTTTCAGAACAGAAATATATATATATATTATATATAATTTTCTTAATCACGATTAAAATGGCATATAAGTTGAATTTATTTTTTTTATTCTATAGTTAAAAATTGAATCTTCAAGCTTATACTGTTTAATATTTATACATAATTCTTGAACTTTCCATAAATTGTGATAGTTGTATTTTGTTTTAATTCCAAATCATACAGGTACTTTTAATCTCTTTTAAAACGTCGTTAATCCATTCATTTAACAATATAAGATTTTTCAAAAATAGTATAATCATAATTATAAAATATCAAATTTGAAATGAGCTCGAATTGTTGTTTTAATGGATATTTCTCCCTCTCTCCGCCTCTTAATGTATAGTAATGAACGAAATAATTAATCTATAATAATGAATTTTAATTCTTGCTCGAATCTGAAGACTTGTGAAGTATGTGGCAATGAATCGGGAAAAATTTTAGTATCGTCCCATTCACCATTTTATTGCTAATGTGCTAACATACATATGTGTTTAAGTATATTACTCCTATGGCGAAATGGTGAGTTTTATCGATATAGATCGCAAGTCGGCAAAAAGATGGCAGAGTGAAGGAGCGCCGTTGCAGCACGACGTACTTACTTAAATATAGGAAATTTTATCAAGTGTATGGCAGGATATTGGCAGTTGATGACAAAAACCAGAATATCTATAAAATTTAATGATAATAATGCACTAAGTGTAAAAAAGGCTTTGAAAAATATCTCATTTAATTTTTTTTAAATATTCAAAAATAATCCTTGCCTCTCTTATGCTTATTGCTGCAACTTATAAACGTTTCTAGGACTTGTATTTATTTTACTATACTTCTGTCACTTTACAGCAGGGCATAGAACCGTAATATATTTCGTATCGGTTTTCACTCCAGTTCAACGAAATAACAAATATAGTTTCAGTTCCGGTTTCGCTCCTTCTGTCAACGACGAATGCGGTTTTTTACTGGTTCGATGCAATGTTTCATTCATTTATTGTCCAAACAATTGGTAAAGGTAGAAAATCGGATTCGATATTAGAAGCTTGTGTCTTGGAATCAATGAACTATTCCGCTCCGAACTTTGCTATTATTTGCAAAATATTCTCTGTCAACGCGTTGAGAGATCGTCGCTACACGCGTGTTTCCCTCGCAGTCATTATTCTCAGGTTTTCCAATGAAGTATGGTGCATGAGAGAGTAATCATCCGCGTAAAGATCAATTTAAGCGTCTCGTAGCAAAGTGCCGATAGGGGAAGCATTATTAGCGTGAGGTTTCACTCCGCCATCATTCATCACCTGGCACGTCATCCTCTCTCCTTCGCCTATCACTCCTCCAATCGCTCCATTGGGAATCTCTACACATCTGTCTTTAATGATTTCCATCGATCAGTTCTTCATCACGACTTCCTACCCTCCCTTCTTCCTTACCGCTATTTCAATCTTTCTTTTCCAACAGAAAAACGATGGCAACGAGCAGTATGTAAAATAAATGAGTTTATCGTTGCAATTAAGACTCCGATAGGTTATGAACTGTGTTTTACTTCATTAATGAGAGAATTGTAGGAATTTCTCCATTTAGTAACAGTATTCCATTTATTGTCCACCGAGGAAACTTGTTGCAATCTATATCTGCATCCACAAGCATTCCCTAATAGCTCCATGATGGCGTATTGCAGGGACTCATAACTAATTTAAGCTCATTTCTTAGTCTATTACTTTTACTGATTGTTTACTGACAGTTTCTAAATCTCTGTAAGTTCTAGCCTCATTTTCCTTACCATCCATACTTAAACGTATGGCCATTAATATTGCTTTAATAAGTTACTGGACACTTGGTCGTTGGTTTTCATTCCCTGTCGTTTATATATAACTCGCCCATAAATAAAGACGAGTTATTATTATTATTATATCTCCTGAATGTAATAAAATGCCTCCAGCATTCACAAGTCCAATAAGTGACTGTATTACAGCGGGTAAAACGAAATTAACGTGAAATCCTTCCATTCCGTTAATTCGATCTAATCTTAGCTCCTTTCATTAGAATTCGAAACTTTAAAAACCAGATAACTACTCTTCATCAGGACTAAATTAGCAGCTTCTTAGCTTAGGCCAGGTAGTAGTCATTATCGAAGAGAACAGAAAAATAAATCAACCTACCTGATATTCACACAAGATGGAAAGCAAAACCCCCAACACCTTTCAAAGGCAATGCATCACACAATCACAAAATACAAATAAACTTCTATTTAACATTTTAACAATTTACATAGTAAGCCAAGCCATTTACAGGTAAATTCAATCCATGTACATAACTGTAGGTACATAATTATTTAGTAATAAGGTTAACTATATACTTACTAATAAACTCAATTAGAGATAACAATATGGTATAACAAAAGTTTACATAATTCTTGTAATTCTATTTATAAAGGCATTGCATGAAGGGGGAAAAGGCTCGAAAACTATCTATTGAGAACTATATCTAGAGAACATTTGCCGGGTCTCATATCTTCTTGAATTTGTGTTATGGGAATATCCCACCTATGACTTTCACGTGTTCCCCTAATTTTACCATTGTATATACCATATCAAATATCTAGATATTCTTTGAAGTCTGTAAGCCACCATCAATACCTAGGTGTTAAATTCAAAAGTACCTTCAAAGAGCGTTCTCGAAGTGTAATAGGAAAGGTGGATGGGATACAAACATTAGCCAGTAGAATTCTGGATCGCCAGGATGAAGAGATCTAGTCGTTTGTTCCGTGGAGCATTAAAGGAGCTAATAATAGTATATGGTATACTTAATTAACTTTTATAATTTTTACTATCCTTTATTTAACCTAATAATGAAATCTCCCCCTCTCTCTCTTTCTTTCACTATTTTCTTCAACATTCGTAGGTTTTTCACACTTCCTTCCATCAATAGAAACATTTTTTCTCTGACCAAAAAATAAAAATTTCTTTTCTCCACAAAACCATTCCTTCTTTCCTTATTTCATTTTTATTTCCATCGAAATGGTTAAAAATCTAGGTATATTCTACATTAAAATCTTATATAATCTTATGTTTTCGAATTTTGTACCAATGTCTGACACGGATTACGCAGAAGATGGGACTCTCTAGTCTCAATTTCACCCAATTAAGACGTTTGTATTGTGAATTGTACTGTATATAATGGGACATTTCTTTAAGGATACCTATAAGGAAAATTTAAGGGATACGCGGATACTTTTAACCTTAAAGATGGATTTAAGACTCGATTATCAAAAACATCGCGGATTGGCAGTTAAAAGGAGTATCCCTGAACGTCCTCCAGGTGAATGGTGCGCATGATCTGCAAGTCCGCCGGTCATCTCAAGAGCAGCACTCAAAGGGTCGTCCCTGATGCTTTCGAGTGCCTACTTTCAGCTTTGCTAGCTACACTAGCTTAGGCACGCAAACAAGACGTGCACAAGTGCGCGTGTGCGAAGTTGGAAGAAGGAAAGCATTTTAACAGTTTGACGCCAATGATGCTTTCAGCGAGGGTTGCTATTGTGCCGCAGCAGCGTGATTGAAGCCCCCTCTTGAACGAAAGGCACGGACCTTAAAAGGGAAAAATGCCTCGAGAAGAATTCCACGTAGATTGGGAAAGATAAGACTCGATCTACGGAGATGGCTCTTTTTTTAGCTCTTGATGTGACAGCTGAGACAAACGATTTGCGCAGTAATGTGGAGTTATTTGTGGAAATCAAACAAAAACTGGGAGACATTATGCAACATTTCCTTAGGGATTTCTCTCCACCCAGAGAATGTCTGAAATTTTGACGAGCTTAACTCGCCGAGACAATGGTTTAAATATTTTCATGTTTACATGCATCAACGCGGTAGTAATACTGTAAGTGGGAGAATATTTCACTGCCTGGTGAACTGAAATGTAGAATATACAAATTCAAATCATGAAATACTGGAGGAGAGGGGAGAATTTTTTTCATTTGAAGTCATCATGTGAAGCCAACAAGCGGCATCTATCAGTGACTGGAAGAACTTGAGTGTCGAGTTACATAGATATATGTAGAACGACATTGGAATCAGGGAAAATAATTTCAACGTCAATTTTTCTGAAAAAGAATGCATTCCATTTCCATGAGATAGAAATCAAAGTAACTTAAACATCCAATTTTATTTAAGGAAGTAAAGAAAAAAACTTTGGATGAAACAGAATGTAAAAATGAAAAATACATTAGAAATTTTAAGAAACATATCATTTAGCGTCCTCCGCTAATAACCTCATGAGAGATATGTCGCGAAATTTCGCGAAATATTCGCCCTGCAAACTATGTTATTGGAAATTTTTTGTGGAGATTGTCACTGCTTTCGCCTTTGGTGGCAAACTATCTGGCCAATGTCAGTACTCTACTCCATCTCAATTTTGAATTTGGACATTTCACGGCGCACCTGCGTTACGAACGATAGAAATGCGGAAATGAGTTGGTCACACATCCGTAGGAGATTTGATATGCTATTCAAAGAGCGAAGATGAAGGACTAGTGAGAATAGGAGACCAGTGGTAGGATGAAGAGACGACATGCGAACGATCGGGGTCCATTTGTCAAACAGGTGGGTCGGTTTTAAAGTCATGGATGATTGAGTGTTGGGCAAGCGAGTGAGTGATTGGAGTGGTGCTCTATGACAGACGGTAAAGCGGAAGTGAGGAGTATTCCCTCTGCAGGACGAGAGGCCCTCCGCGGAGGAAAGATACGGGGAGTGGCAAGGCCATGCCCGAACCGAAAGGTTACTTACGAATATTTCTCTCACTTCGGTAAAAACGACTAATCGAATCTCCTAAAGATTTGAAATTTTAATTCGTGCTTGGGTTAGGCGAATCGAGAACTTATAGGAATAGGATCCGCCAGGTTTCCAATGAAATCTTTTTAGAAGAATTTACATTTCCTCCCCCGTCCTATATTGAATTTATGGCAGAGCTAATTCAGAAAAGTTGGGAAATAATACGCAGTATTTGAGAAAAGAGTTCATCTCTTTCTTGTTCCTTCGATTGAATATTTATATTTTATTACTTAAATATTTCTGCTAAGATAAAAATAAATTTCACTTGGCTTTCACATGGCCAATTTATTTTGAATTCTTTTCTCTTGGTGTAGGCCGAATATTTTATGAGAAAGGAGGGATTGTTTCCTACAGTCGTTTTATAATCAAGATTTATTTTAGATGACATACAATCTAATGGTCTACTTGTTTTTGGGATATAGTATGGGATCGTAATGCAAGAGTAAAATTTACGACTATCTTAGGATAAATATCGTGCTTTGTATTTTATAATCGTTTTTATGCTGCTTTCACTGAGAAATTACCAGAAAATCATGAAAATTTACCAAAAATCTTCATCATCAAATGCCGTTTCGCTCCAAAGGTTCGAGAGACTTTTGTCGTTTGAATGATAATTTTCGAAAGAAAGAATTTTGCCAAATAATTTATATCGACAAAACAAAAATACTTTAACAAATAATTAAATACCTAAATTCTTTTCTGTTGTTTTCCTGATTTATAGTCACATTTGTCCAAGTGCAATTTTTTATGAGCACGATGTCATTTATTTATTCTGGCCCCTTTCAAATTTTATTGATACATTTCACAAGCCCTGAATAAATTTTCTCAGTAATTCCCCAAACATAATTTTCTCGCCATTTCTCGCGAGGATTGTCGATAACGTTCGTTTCAGTGGTTTATATTTCTATCATGAAATTCTCTTTCAGATGTTCGTATTCATAACCATATCGGTAATAATCAGTTGATATCTGCTTACAAAAAATAATATTCTGCGAATGAGTTTTAATTTTCTCCTTTATCCTTCTCTCAAATGCAATATTCTGAATTGTCATGAAAATGAAAGTCTGACTGGTCCAGGACTTGTGCTAGGAATCTTCCATTTTCCTAGTTCTTTCTAACTAACCGATTACCTTAATTGCTTAAAGCGTCTGCCCAGAATTGGGAAGATTTTAGGTTCGAGTCCCGGTTCTATCAGAACCTTTTCATGGCTGTTATTCATTGGGATCTGAAGTTGATTTTTTAATTTAAAAGGCATATTAACCCCTGTCGAAAGCAGTAACAATGGAGCAATTTTGAACATAATATTTCATGAAACATGAACATCGGTCAGTTATTACACCTAAGGTTTGATGTAATTGTGTTTTGTTTCATTTAATACTACTTACAAAAATCGATTCCTGTTTCTTTCGTCACGCAACCCATTAACAGAAATAGGTAATCCTCAAGACTGTCGTTTACTGAATGACCCTACATCTTCTGTCGCAGCCTCAACTCTCTTTCATCTATCCCTCGCCTCTCACCCCATTCATCCACCCCCTGCAACCCTCATCCATTAACCGCGACAGCACGTCCTCTCGTTAACCAACTCAAACAAGGTGTCGCCTCCCTCTTCAGTCTTGACCTCACAACCTCTCTCTCGAGTGTAAATGCATGCTACTCAAACCTTTCTTTTCTTTCTGTCAACAAAAAGAATGGAAAACCAAAGGGAGATGAGGGGAATGTTTTTTCCTTTATCCTCAACTGTTCATACACTCGCACTTTCCGACCCATTTGAATAAAAATAAAATTGAAACAAAAGATCCTCCGAAAGCAATTTTATGTTGGAAAAACACATTTACCTGAGTCTCTGTCGCGACATTTTCTTCGAAATCGAAAAGTTATACAAGTGATAGAAAATATAACGTGGATAAATATTAAACTTTATCGAAACAATAAGCGCTATCTAATGCTGGTGAACAAAACAGTGGAAAAGATTAGATTCTAACTCGAAACTGAGAATACAAGTTTAAAATTCAAACAATCTATTCATCTATCCCCCCATAGCCTTACGAACGACATAAATTAAATTATTTATCTGATGCTACTTTTGTCCATGTCTGTAATGTCTATTCTTCATGAAGGGCTTAATATCTTCTGAGATTGCAATTAAATGAATTTCGCAATTAAATCGTGACGGAGGGTTGCGACAAGGTCGTTCTACAACAGACCAAATCTTTGTGCTGAAGCAAATAATAGAAAAGTATTACGAATATAATATTGACCAACATATCCTGTTTATAGACTTCCGAAAAGCATTTGACAGCATTAAAAGAAGACAGTTACCGATGACATAGGAAAAACTAGGAATCCCCCTGAAACGGAAACATATTTATGAAGGTATCCTCAAATCAAAGTTAATTTCGAAATCTACAAAAATGAAATTATATAAAACAGTAATAAGACCAATAGCAACTTATGGAGCTGAGACTACAACACTAACAACAACTGATGAAAATTATTTAAGGATATTTGAAAGAAGAATAATTAGAAAATATATGGACCAGTCTTTGAAAATGGCCAATGGAGAATACTATATAATGAAGAAATAAATCAANAGAAAATATATGGACCAGTCTTTGAAAATGGCCAACGGAGATTACTATATAATGAAGAAAGAAATCAATTAATAAAGAATGAGGATATAGTACGTTTCATAAAATCACAAAGAATAAGCTGACTAGGACACATAGAAAGAATGCAAGGTGACAGGATAGTTAAACAAATCTTCAAAAAGACTGTAGATGGAAAAAGGAGAAGAGGCAAACCTGAAGATGGAAGGATGACGTCATAGAAGACCTGATAGCAATGGGTGTACAAAATTGGGAGCAAGAATCCAAAGGAAATCCTGCAGAAGCATTGTAGACAAGGCCAAGGCTCACATTGGGCTGTTGTGCACGAGGAAGATGAAGAAGAATTAAATCGTGATGAATCATATCGAACATGTGGTCCTCTTTTGTGTATTTCTTTAAGGTTGTCAAATAAATTTTTGAACTATATGGAATTGAGTTTTTTTTTTTCAGAATTAGCGTAAGCGGAATATTTCTGAATATATCGTTAAAAGGATCCATGCTAAAGTTTTAATAGTTATGGATATCATTCTTCATTGCTGCATTAAATATATTTATCACATATTTATATCACGGAAACTTTTTAAGACCACGGCAAGTTTCACGAACGCTACATTACCAACGGAATGTTCTTCATAAATCTTACGAACGTCATATATTTGGGAATTTCCTCGGGACGCAATAAATCCTTCCACTGGTAGCTAAGATTCCGTGCTTCTGGTGCGCAAAAGATAAATTTCCCGGCAATTCACAATCGGACAAGAGCGGAAAATCTAAAAAAAACGCATAACTTCAAAACGAGTGAGACTTAAAAATCCTTCTTTTTTATAAACCTGAAGTTATTTTCGACCGCTTCCCAAACTTTTGTTTTCTCACGGTTTCCTTTCCATCTAAAGAGGGAGAAAAGGGGGAGTATAAAACTAAAAAGTCCTCCGTGGAAATCACGCCGCTCGGGGCGGACAGGAACTCCCTTTCTGCCCCCCGAAAGACGGACTGAACATATAAAAAATAAATTAAATAAAAGAATAACTGGTAAAAGAATGTCAGCCCGTCAAGGAGCGGACCTTTTCGCTAATGCACTCTAGTGTAACGAGGCCAATCGAAGTCTCTGCTGGGCCGTCCGTCCCATAGGCTGGCAATCAAACCACGCCTCATCCCCACCCACTCCACTCCTGAGGGTCCACTCGCATTGCCAACGACCACTCACGCGTCTTCACAAAACCCATTAAGCGTTTCTCTCCCGAAAAGATGTCCGTCTGCGAACTCCTCTTAATAAGACTGTAATGCGCCGTCTCATCCTGAGGTTCCCACTCACTCCCGATCTCGTAATAGCACGTTCTCTCGTCCCTTCCTCCCGCTGGAGAGGAGGGGAAAATATGCCCTGTTTGATACATACTGCGTCGCTTTTGTTTTTTCAGATCCATTCCGTATGGCTAAATTCATTAGTGTTATTTCTCTCTTCGATAAAATGGTGCACGGAACAGCGCGGCTGTAACGAATTGATCTGGATATTTCAAAGGGTAAATGAGATTTTTGACAGCCAATTTACTAAGTCATATTATATTAATGGAAGCTGCCCATATTTTTATTCATAATTGCTTTGGAGGTTTAAAAAAAAGCAATTGGCTAACATATGCATTTGCGCTAGAATTAGTCAAGAATTGATAGTGTATATTCAGATTACTGGATGTCGCATTGGAATCCCTTCGTTTGACTGTCGCCCTCGATGATCTCGTTGGATGGACGAGTCTTCGGTGATGTGAATATAACATGGTTTATCGATCAAATTTAAACTTTAATTATTAATCCCAAGGAAGAATGGGCTTGAAAAAGTCTGACGGGACCGGGAATCGAACCCGGGTCTCCCAATTGCCGGTCGGGTGCTCTGTCCGTTGAGCTATCCCGGCAGAACATTTCTCCATTTCCCGAATGGCTTGGAGAAATCTTCTGCCGGGATAGCTCAACGGACAGAGCACCCGACGGGCGATTGGGAGACCCGGGTTCGATTCCCGGTCCCGTCAGACTTTTTTCAAGCCCATTCTTCCTTGGGATTTTTCCTGGGTGCGCACCATCTTGCGCAAAGTCATCCTCACCCATTTTCGTTTGTTTAATTATTAAGGAAATACCTAACTAATTTTCCGTTGTTTTATTTTCGATATAGTAGTAGTAAGCGTAGGTCCTGCTACCCTATCTTGATGAATGAAATATTTATCATTTGTCTTTTGGTACTGTATAGAGAAAAAAGTATCTTTTATTTACTTTTCCTTCAGTTTTGTTCATGGCTTCATTGATGACATGAAAGCTACTGAGGAATGAGTTACGCTGAATATTGGCATTGATTATTTTTTTCTTGTGCAATGTTACGAAAAGTGTTACGATAGTGTCCCTACCGGCCTTCGGGCTGAATACTTTACAGACCGTAGTAGTATTATTGTTAAGCGAAGCTGAGGTCTTCTTAGCACGAGGGCCTCCACCGAGGAATCGAACCTGGGACCACTCTCTCCGAAGTCGAATGATGAACGTTGCCCACTTTGCTATTCGGGAGCCCATTTTCGACATATTTTCAAATAATTCTAAATATTCTTTGAAAGAGTTGTTTTTATATTTAATTTTAAGTTAATTAATATTATTTTATACTATATGTATAGTTCAGCAATAGCACAATTAACGTGGAAAGTGAGGATCCACAGAGTTCTAACAAGTTCCATCAGGTCAACACATTTTTAATAGAGCCCAGATTCTAAAAAATCACGAATTAACAACCTTTCTCAAATTGTGAGTGCATCTTAAGGTTTCATTTTAAGATGCCTTCTCTAAATTTTCATTTCTTATCTTACAATTACAGAATGTTACATTGAATACCATCAACAGAGTCGTACTTTATTTGCAAGGAATGCTTCTCTTCGAAGTTAAAATGCTGATTAAGAAATAAATATTATGTTTAAGCTTGAATTGATATCCATTGATAGCGATTTAGCTATTTTCATTTGTCTTATAAAATATTTACTCTTGCATAAAATGTGTTTATTTAATTTAACAACTAATAGAGCATATAGAAGTGAATCTAGGAAGTTCCTTTTGGTCTTGCCATTAGACCGAACAAATTGAAATCGTTGGTGTGTACCTGTAAGAAGTTTACAAGTACGCAAACTTGTGATGCATTACCCAACGCTCATACCACTTACTTTTAATCAAATGTACAGCTGCCTCTCAATGTATGTACAGGGTACTATGCGAGAAATCTGCCGAGAAAAGGGGATACAATACAGGAACACCTAAAACATTTCTTCTTTCGTAAAAAGTTAATGTTATAAGTTTTATCCACTTATTCTTTTCCGTATTCTGTAAGTAAATAATTCTGCTTAGTGAGTGTTAGGGCATCGATAAATGTTACTGATTTCTCAACGTTTGGAGGATGACGGTTGATGAATGAACAGACGTATTGTGAAAGGCCACTTTTAAACTATTTTTCATTTCTTAAAAACTGTGAGAATACGTCAAGGAGTAAATATTCTTCGTTTACACGCATCTTCTTTCACCCGCTCGCAATAATTGATTGCGAGTCACAACTTGGATGTTGGTGAAGAAAAAATACTCGATTTTACATCGAAAGGAATATCGTTCATTCCCATATATTCTCGTTTAACACACAGCAGATAGTATCCTACGCCCTAATGATGTAAAATTGGTGGACTATTTAAAACCGGACATTAATATTGGCTACTATCGTTTTTTTCAGTCCTGAGAATACGTCCCAATCACCAATTGCACTTTACGACATCGAATGTCATGAATATAGAAGGAACTTTCGTGCTGAATTAGTCGTCGGCAGTATTTTCACAAGCTCATAGATTAGATCATTTCGCGAAAATCAGCCTTCTATTCGTCAAATATTTAGCTCGATACTTGTTTTTTACCCGTGAAAAGTGAATGCATATCGATCATAAGAACAAAGATTTATTTTAAATCCGATTTCCATTCCATACATCCCATATTCATCAAAAAGCGTACGCTTCAAATACACTTCAGCCAAATTTCATCTGATAAGCCCTTTTAGATGAAAAATAACTGTTAATTCCATACAGTATCTGTTATTCGTGAGTGACGTATTTCGAGTCTCTCGGAAAAACCTAACTTTGGTTTTTCGGGCGTTTTTCCCGATTGAAGCCAAGTTGGGTCGGTGCTATTAGATTAAAAATTTCCTTCGTCGAACCAGAGGTTTGGGGAAGGAGATCTAAGTGATTTCACTTTAGCCTCTTCATCTAATTGCTCTTTTCATCACCGACGGCATCCCCTCCCTCCACACTGCTTCCCGTGGGAACGTCCGTGCAGTGGCCATAAGGAACGCCGCCGCAGATCGCTTATTCGTGTCCGCCTTGTAACATACCTCCGTCCACCCACTGCCTCTGCCCCGCCTCCCTGTCACATTCGGCCCTCCGCGCTAGTTACCTCAATACACTCTGCTGCCCACCGAATCTCTGCCCCCACCATTCGCCATCTGCGACTCTCCATTCATCTTCCCTCCTCAGCCGCAGATTCCCAATTTTTTTGTGTCCCTTATCGTCGGGTGCTTTTATTCTCGACGTCCAATAAATTTTGGATTATGGAGAACATGGGAACGGATTGGGTTATGGCGAAAAGTAAGGCGATTTACGTTATTCCTGTCGTCACTGAGCGCCGTGGTAAATCCACACCCCGTCACTAGAGGGGTCTAATGTCTAAGAGGCCGTGGTTGAAGGTGGTCGATCGTGTCACTTATATCCACGAGTTTATCCTTGAGGATTACTTGGATTTTTTATTATCGTGAAATGGAGAGATTTATCTATGGGTTTCTGTTTTGCAATTTGCTTGTATGTACTTGTTCTCTTTACGACGCATTTGTTTTGTGGCTACGTACATGTTGACGAATCAATGTCATGATAAGCAATTGAATGACAGTAAGTGCCTACGGTAAATAAAGTTTATTAAAAGTCATAACAGAAAATCCAGGTAAGATAGATGTTGCAATGCCATAAAGAAATTAAATTATGCTTGAGACGTGATAAAAATAATGAAAAGTGCATTTATAAAGATATCTAGGAATTCTTTTAAACTCGCATGATTAACTGAGTGACATTTTCTGGACCATCGAAACACTTTTACCAGACAAAAGCCATGCTGAAATAATTAAAGGATACTCTAAATGAAGCTGTCGTCAAAAATAAGTCATAGATAAGCGAGAAAGGTTGAGAAACTGATATCGGTTATTCGGCGTTACAGTGAAAGGTTGCAATTAAAAGATTAAAGGAGATGTGCTGTAAAAATGAGAACCGTAGTCTTGGCAGACGAGAATGCAGAAAAGTGAACAAGAATGTCATCTGAGAAGAGCTTAACCCAAAATTGATACTTTCAATCTACAAACATGTTGCGTTCCATTAGCTTGCACTTAGAATTATGGTGAAGTTTCAGGAAAGAATAATTATTTTTCATCTACTGCTTTTCTGTGTAAGTTTCAAATTCTTTTTTAGGATTTCAACTCCTATAATTTTAAGATTTGACCTGTTGATAGTATTATATCAATCATTTTGTTCTTTTCAGCCTGCACATTGTGTTTGGTTGCTGAGGAGAAATTTTATATGGCTTTTTGTTTTTTAGAATTGTAAAAAATTTAGTTAGTCAATATCTGAGCATATCATATGGAAAATACCTTCCAATATTTATTGTTCCCTTTCCGTCCATTTATCTGCAAAATAACAGTAAAATCATCGGAGAGATCAAGTCAATCATACCGTTGGTAATTTGATGTGTCTTCCATGGTTATCATTATATACGGGGAAGAATATTTATTGAAATATCATATTTTCATACCTGAGAATTTAGATGACATAAAAATTTGATTGATTACCGCCGTATCGGAGGAACTGTGTTCAAATGCTTTTAATTTAATGGAAGTAAATTTTCTAATCGATAAAATTCAGTGAATGCATATAATGTTTATAAAAACAAATTACTTTTTGCTTATATGCCTTGTTATTATCATCTTTAAATGGATTCTTCTTATTCGGAAATATAAAAGGAAAAATGTGTTCGGCAATAGCAGTGAAATAGCAATCGTGTTTTATAAGTAACTGCGCCAAGATGTGCATACTTACGGTCTCTCGGGCTTGAGATGGGATAATTTTCTTCCATAAGAACGTCTGATATTTTTATGCTTGGATATAATGGGTTTCTTATTCTCCCGTTCATATCCGCAGGAATTAAGTAATATTTTAAACCAGCAGTGCGTGAAGAGATTGAAACTCTTTCTTTTTTCATTTCTTTGATAAGCTTTGATTCTTGTTGTGGTAAAAAAGCATTCGTCATAATTTTCCGTGGAAAAAGATCCAGGCGACTTCTCTTCCGCAGATTATCAAACAAAAACTCCATAACGAAGTTCTATTTATTCTCAACCGGTAACGGAAAACAGATTCCGCTGATGTTCAGATAGTTACCTATGGATCGTAATTTTAAGCGTCAAAGGTTAAAAAAAAAACATTTCTGTTTCCAATTCCGTATGATTCATGCATAAATCAAAATCGGCATTTTAATTTAGTGTATCTGAGTTCAGCATCTCTCTCAATAACCGATCTTTGTCCAATAGGTTTGAAAGTTAGGTCCAATTGAGAGTGTACTGAGCTGATGGTCGAGATTCATAATTTTCTACGAACATCTCTCATCGATGCTCAAGTGATTAAATTTTCACGAATGAGCAAAATTAAAGCGTATAAAACCTACGTCGGTGTGTTTACACGTAGGTAAATACAGTTCTGGCGTTTCTATCATTAGAAATTTTACTGACAAATATTGTTTTCCTGCACAGTAATAAATGAACCATAGAGACATAAAGACGTGATGATTATTATAATTATGACGAATACGAAATCATTCCAAGAGTAAAAATATGATTACAGGATCTCATCTAATTTCAAATTGCGAAGTTTTCTACGCGAAGGTTGTTAAAATAAACGTCTATTCGTATGAATATTTCTTAATTTAAAATATTGTACGAAACATATCTTACGATTTTGTAGATAATATTTCAAATACTATACATTGTCTGAAAAGTTTAGTCTGGGAATGTGCTCTAAAATTCAAGAAAAATGGAGCTTAGACCGAAAAAAAAAAACTGCTCAAGAATCGAATGAAAATTTAATAAGAATCAGTTGGCCGTAACTCTTTTCTCGAGCAAAAATTGAGAAAGTTGATAAACTGATAAGGTATACGTTATTGTCAAAGTGTAGCTAGAAAACTTAATTCCTAAATATACTTCCCATAGTTATATATCTAAAAAATATATTCTTTCGTGAATACATAAAGGGAAAATCTAAAAAAACCAAACTATTTTGGCATGGATATACTTGTAAATAATAGGCTAACATGAAAAAGCATATATCATCACAGCTAAAAAATACAAAAAAATAATAATATTGTGCCCTTAGCTTAAATTTGAAAATATTTAATATTTTCAAATATTTAATATTTTTGAAATGTAATTCTGAAGCTTGGGATAAGAAAAGTAAAATTCTAAAATTATATAAAATGAAGTGTTCCTACTGTATAAGAAACGAAAAATGTTTTATTTTTAAATAAAAAAGTTGATAAACTAAAAAATATAAAACTTATATTGTATTATCATAATACTTAACAATAATATCCGCGATATTTTAAGGTGTTGAAGTTCTTTGCGTCTAACCTAAAATTACGACTGAGTGGAAAAACCATGCACCAGATGAAACGCAATTGATTTAAAGATGGGGCCGTAGAGAGTAAAATTATTAAGAAAATGGCAATGATTAGACTGAGAAAGTTTGACGCAGCCAAAGGATTTCAGATCCTAACGAACAGTAAACCTCGGTGGAATAAACATATGGAAAACTTTCTCTTCTTTTAGAGCGAATACCGGGTGGAGGAGTAAGTAGCAGGAAGAGTGGAAGATGGAAGCGCGATAGAGGGAATACTTTAATAGGGAATACGGAGGAATTCCACCGAGTCTAGTTACGTAAAACCGGGAACTGCGATAAACAGGTAATAAAATGAGTTGATAACCATTAAGGAAGCAACCGCATTAGGGACCTTTATTCGACTTTCAAGCCGTCCTCTCTCCTGGCCATCAGCCTCTCATTCCTCCAACAAGACGTTTCGTCCCACCACAGTGTCCATCTAACTTACTCACTCTACTCATCCGAAAAATGCCCGCCAACTCCGATACATTCTCCTTCCCCTCCCACGCCCCCTCCCCCTTAATTTCTCCATAGTGCTTCGTGTTCGAGGAATTCAGAATATGCCGGCGACCCCATCGAGACGAGGGAAGGGGTGAATCTCCTCGCGGAAGGCAAAGTATGCAAAAGACAGAAAAAGAACAAGCCATGGAAATGAACAAACTGGAAAAAGCAAAAGCGTATGAGGTTGGTGCTGACCGATGCCACACTATCTTTCCCACGGCTTTAAAACCATCTCTCTGCCCCCGCTACCTCCTCCCACTCATGGAATTAAAAAAGATGAAAAACGAATATCGCCTCCTGGAAACTCCACCTCGTCCACTACACACATTCCCTCTTTCTTTTCTCTCCCCTTTCTTTTATTCTTCCATCTTTCTTTCTTCCCGTTCTCCGTTAACTTATACCTATCTCAATTCTTCAACTTTTTACGCTCTCTTTCCATTCGTCCTTCACATCTATCCTCCATTCATACCCTAAGCAATACCTATCATTCTACAAATTTTTGCATTAAAACACGTATTTCCAGTAGTGCATTTTCTCCCTCCATTGAAAATTTTGTTTCTTATGCTGATATTAGCCAATCATGGTTTCCTTTCTAATATTCATTTAATGTTATACTGTGCAATATTTCATCGAACGTGAAGTTATTGAAAAGGGCATATTTAATATATCTATAAAAAAGCTATAGTATAAAATAGTAGTATGGTAGAGATAGTAAAAAAAGCTTATGTTAGAGAGGTGAGGCTACAAGAAGACGTCCAAATTGTGTTCAGGCCCAAAAATACCTTTCGATAAATCTGATCCTGTATATCATTTCTTACCAGTTCAGTTTCTTTTATTGGCGTCCATTACTAACATAATTGAATGAAGTTTTAAATAATTCCTTTAAAAACTCAATTCATATTCAACGTATCCAAATGTAACAGCGTTCATTTATATGAAGGATTACTAGCTTAGATTTAAGTTCTTTAACTGTTTTCGAGGATAAGGTTATCGTCTATTAATTAGAAATTTAAAATTAATTACATTTATTGAAAATTTAATTATTATTTATTTAAAAATCATCCGCAAGTCCATTCGTAGATTGAAAAAGATAAGCTCGAGATGCCTGCTTAGTTATTTTCAAAAATATATAAATTATTACATCTGCGACGAACCGGAATTTTTATCCTAAAAGTAAATTCCTGGCTGTATATATTTAAAGCTTTTAGATTTTTGAATCTATTGATGCTTAAAAAATTAATATTATCATTTTTAACTCTTTGAATGGCCTTGTTCCTTATCATGCTAAACTTGACTGCTAAAATGTTATTTTTCATGAGTTATCTTCTGGCAGTAAAATTGTACCCAAAGTACGTAAGATAAATCTAAGCAAATTTTTTTCTCGTTGAAATTTTATGAAATTGTGTCTACGCAAATAAAACGATATGGCAATTGTATATTTGACAAACTCATCAATATTACAAAGCAAATTCAAATAGAGGGGTGGGTTTATCAATAGGTGCACTTGGCGCTAGGTGACGGTCCTAGCCGTTAGGGAGACCCAAAAGAGGTTGTTTTTAAGGTAAATAATCTCTCTTAGTGGCCATGAAGTCGCATGAAGGTCTCTGATTGCTAAAATTTGCCCCTGATCGGATCCATCATACGCAATAT
>KZ308782.1:336468-361940 GCA_000376725.2 Ladona fulva
AAAATATATAAATTATTACATCTGCGACGAACCGGAATTTTTATCCTAAAAGTAAATTCCTGGCTGTATATATTTAAAGCTTTTAGATTTTTGAATCTATTGATGCTTAAAAAATTAATATTATCATTTTTAACTCTTTGAATGGCCTTGTTCCTTATCATGCTAAACTTGACTGCTAAAATGTTATTTTTCATGAGTTATCTTCTGGCAGTAAAATTGTACCCAAAGTACGTAAGATAAATCTAAGCAAATTTTTTTCTCGTTGAAATTTTATGAAATTGTGTCTACGCAAATAAAACGATATGGCAATTGTATATTTGACAAACTCATCAATATTACAAAGCAAATTCAAATAGAGGGGTGGGTTTATCAATAGGTGCACTTGGCGCTAGGTGACGGTCCTAGCCGTTAGGGAGACCCAAAAGAGGTTGTTTTTAAGGTAAATAATCTCTCTTAGTGGCCATGAAGTCGCATGAAGGTCTCTGATTGCTAAAATTTGCCCCTGATCGGATCCATCATACGCAATATATGATTTAATGATTCGATATGTCTACGAAAGGAATTACATCAGGAAATCTTAAGTATGTAATTTCGTTCACGCATTAGATTTTTAGGTTCTAGTTTTAGTGCTGTAGTCAGAGAATGAAAAAGAAACAATTGTTTCTTGGGCTCCCGGATAGCCAAGTGGGCAACGCGTCCAACTTCCGTGGAAGAGGACCTCTTCCACGAGGGGGGTTCGATTTCCGGTGGGGAACTACGTGAGAAATGACCTAAGCTGTCGAACAATACTGCTGATAAAATTGCTTCCTTAGTAAAAATCAGGAAAAGGGTCTTTATACTTCGTCTTAAATTGAAGATTTGTATTGTTATTCTTCTTGGCTACTTGTTTATGAATTATTGTTCTCTCAATTATCTGATCTTCAGGTTTAGAAAAATTTTAATGTCAAACTAGTATAATGCCTTTCTAAGTATAACTTCGGAAAAATATTCTAAAAGCACTTCATTATGCAAATTGGGGAGAAAGGAAGAGAGGGGCACGATGTTTCCCTCACGGGAAATATCGGTTCCGCCACTTGTTCTGCTGGTAGACCTTATTCTAAAAGTTAAATCAAGTAAATTTTTTATGCAAGCCACCTCTTTAGCTCTAACCCTGGGTATCTTGACCGGTAACCTACCATCTCCATTGCCCTCCCTCTTAACCCGGATTTTTTTCTGGTATCGAAGTGAAATCTTTAGATTATAATATATTAAAGGATCTTCCGGAATATGCGAGCACTGCGCAAATGCGACAAAGCCTTCCATAGTAGCAGATTCTGTAGCTTTCGGTAGGTTCATGTGCTCTAACATTCCCTGCTGAATGCCAATTCTTTCGTTTCCTGGTCACTTACCCTTTATATCATCCAACAACTTTTTTCTTTTTCTTCCCTTCTGCTTTGTCCCTTGTATTCTACCCTCAATTAAATCCCTGTTTTATGCATGCCAGACAACTATCTTATTAACTATCCTACTCATAAATTGTAATTGATTTTTTGTATTAGCAGGTATATTATTTTACTCTTAAAACATAAAGAATTATAAGGCTCGGAATTTTCGTGTTCATGAAGTTTCCCTGCATAGAATTCGGTTAAGAGATTTTGTTGCTCGTTATAGAGATATTTCTCTCATCCAGTAACAACTCGGTAACCAACACACTTCTTTGATTGTGCATCCAATTAGTTCATAAAAATTAAGCGGAAATTACAAACTCATTTTGTAGACTAAAGACTCTCCTATACGTTACGTAATGTTGTACGTTATTTTACGTTTGACTATACTATAAATTCAAAATTTTTAGTAATTATTATAATATTAAACTTTTAATATTGAACTACTACTGTAGCAATATCCTTCAAAATTTTGCGAAGTTTACCTAAATCATGGATTAAATTCAGTGATGAGTTCAACAAAACGTTAGCATCTATTCTTTCCTTCATTGGTTTGAGTATCACCTAGTTTCGATTTGAAAACATTATCATCATAAGAGACAGTCCAATTCATAAAAGAAATTACAACTTCGAAATAAAATAATGTAAATGTAAACCAGAAATTCCTTCATGAAGACTTAAGGGAGGGTAATCATAGGTTGGGGCTGAAATTTTCACCATAAGTTTGACATTAATTATGTCTATGTCTATGTGAGTACCCTGTAAGCCACCTTTCGGCGTGTGGCAGAGGGTTATAGAGAAAATCGTTGGTTAATACCTTAGAAATCACAAAATATTATCATTTAGTGCATCTGTATCTTTAAATTATATGTTTCTCGTTTCAGATTTTTTGAAAATATTTCTCCCAAACAATAGAACTGATCAATTCAAGGGGTAATAGTCACCTTCTTCTCCATCTCCCAAGTATCTGCCACTATTCAGGAGTTCAGTAGACAAAATGCACATACTTCTCTTAAAAATCAACATATAAGAGGGGTTTTATGCCAATCTTATACTTTAAAGGTGTATTAGCTGCTTAAATTCACTTGGTTGTCTTACTTTAAAGCAAAAGATGTCAACCAAACATTTAAATTCCTAAAACATTCTTCCTATCATTACATACTTATTCCTAAAATAATTCTCTTTCCCCCTCCCTTATATCCAGATAAACTTTTGAAAAGAACAAATGTTAAATGGCTGTAATCTGAGACTCAGTAAATTTTCCAATTTTTACTGCCGACAGTTCATCAAATCTAGCAGTTAATTGACACCAAAACTTCATGAGCAAGCTTTCCTTACACTGATTCCATTCATAAAGCATAGCTCTGAATTGTCATCATATTCTCTTTACTCCATAGAAAAGATCTGACAGAAGTCTTGTGAGTATTATAACGCAGAAATGTATGTGCTTTTGTTTTTGATTTTTTTAAATACAGCGGAAAATATTGACAAAGAGTAAAAAATCATGCACGGATGATCCGCAGAACGAATAATCTGCATCTGGATAACCGGGAGTTCATTAGCTCAATGAACCGTCTTTCTATATTTATTTCAGTCCTTGCTGGTTATTTTTCTCTGTAAGGCAATGTTTTAGTACTAATATATTTAAAAGTGGTAGGAAATCAGAGGAGATTTTGTGCATATGGGCTCCCACCAGGAATCGAGCCCAAGACTACTTTCACCAACAGTGGAGGAGCCACCCACTTACTCTATCATAGAGCCTGACAATGTTTTAGTCTTTTTTACATACAGTTTAAGGCAATATTCTTAAGCAATCATATTTAGTACATACATTGGGATCTGTGTCACACTGCCTTGAAGAAAAACTTCATTAACAGCAAAGAATAATAATTTAATACTGTCATTTTCGATTGAATTGCTCATGAAAGGTGAAACCTAACTATGAACATATAACTTACTTACAAATTTTGTTGTGCATACATATGTGGGTGAGGAGACATTGGTAATGTACAAGAGTGTTACCTTATTTCTTTTCAATTGAATAACATTGGAAAAAGTGTCCTTTCTACAACTGATTGCTTCAAAACATTCTTGTTCTATAAAATATTAATTTTTAACTCTTTGAATGGCCTTGTTCCTTATCATGCTAAACTTGACTGCTAAAATGTTATTTTTCATGAGTTATCTTCTGGCAGTAAAATTGTACCCAAAGTACGTAAGATAAATCTAAGCAAATTTTTTTCTCGTTGAAATTTTATGAAATTGTGTCTACGCAAATAAAACGATATGGCAATTGTATATTTGACAAACTCATCAATATTACAAAGCAAATTCAAATAGAGGGGTGGGTTTATCAATAGGTGCACTTGGCGCTAGGTGACGGTCCTAGCCGTTAGGGAGACCCAAAAGAGGTTGTTTTTAAGGTAAATAATCTCTCTTAGTGGCCATGAAGTCGCATGAAGGTCTCTGATTGCTAAAATTTGCCCCTGATCGGATCCATCATACGCAATATATGATTTAATGATTCGATATGTCTACGAAAGGAATTACATCAGGAAATCTTAAGTATGTAATTTCGTTCACGCATTAGATTTTTAGGTTCTAGTTTTAGTGCTGTAGTCAGAGAATGAAAAAGAAACAATTGTTTCTTGGGCTCCCGGATAGCCAAGTGGGCAACGCGTCCAACTTCCGTGGAAGAGGACCTCTTCCACGAGGGGGGTTCGATTTCCGGTGGGGAACTACGTGAGAAATGACCTAAGCTGTCGAACAATACTGCTGATAAAATTGCTTCCTTAGTAAAAATCAGGAAAAGGGTCTTTATACTTCGTCTTAAATTGAAGATTTGTATTGTTATTCTTCTTGGCTACTTGTTTATGAATTATTGTTCTCTCAATTATCTGATCTTCAGGTTTAGAAAAATTTTAATGTCAAACTAGTATAATGCCTTTCTAAGTATAACTTCGGAAAAATATTCTAAAAGCACTTCATTATGCAAATTGGGGAGAAAGGAAGAGAGGGGCACGATGTTTCCCTCACGGGAAATATCGGTTCCGCCACTTGTTCTGCTGGTAGACCTTATTCTAAAAGTTAAATCAAGTAAATTTTTTATGCAAGCCACCTCTTTAGCTCTAACCCTGGGTATCTTGACCGGTAACCTACCATCTCCATTGCCCTCCCTCTTAACCCGGATTTTTTTCTGGTATCGAAGTGAAATCTTTAGATTATAATATATTAAAGGATCTTCCGGAATATGCGAGCACTGCGCAAATGCGACAAAGCCTTCCATAGTAGCAGATTCTGTAGCTTTCGGTAGGTTCATGTGCTCTAACATTCCCTGCTGAATGCCAATTCTTTCGTTTCCTGGTCACTTACCCTTTATATCATCCAACAACTTTTTTCTTTTTCTTCCCTTCTGCTTTGTCCCTTGTATTCTACCCTCAATTAAATCCCTGTTTTATGCATGCCAGACAACTATCTTATTAACTATCCTACTCATAAATTGTAATTGATTTTTTGTATTAGCAGGTATATTATTTTACTCTTAAAACATAAAGAATTATAAGGCTCGGAATTTTCGTGTTCATGAAGTTTCCCTGCATAGAATTCGGTTAAGAGATTCTGTTGCTCGTTATAGAGATATTTCTCTCATCCAGTAACAACTCGGTAACCAACACACTTCTTTGATTGTGCATCCAATTAGTTCATAAAAATTAAGCGGAAATTACAAACTCATTTTGTAGACTAAAGACTCTCCTATACGTTACGTAATGTTGTACGTTATTTTACGTTTGACTATACTATAAATTCAAAATTTTTAGTAATTATTATAATATTAAACTTTTAATATTGAACTACTACTGTAGCAATATCCTTCAAAATTTTGCGAAGTTTACCTAAATCATGGATTAAATTCAGTGATGAGTTCAACAAAACGTTAGCATCTATTCTTTCCTTCATTGGTTTGAGTATCACCTAGTTTCGATTTGAAAACATTATCATCATAAGAGACAGTCCAATTCATAAAAGAAATTACAACTTCGAAATAAAATAATGTAAATGTAAACCAGAAATTCCTTCATGAAGACTTAAGGGAGGGTAATCATAGGTTGGGGCTGAAATTTTCACCATAAGTTTGACATTAATTATGTCTATGTCTATGTGAGTACCCTGTAAGCCACCTTTCGGCGTGTGGCAGAGGGTTATAGAGAAAATCGTTGGTTAATACCTTAGAAATCACAAAATATTATCATTTAGTGCATCTGTATCTTTAAATTATATGTTTCTCGTTTCAGATTTTTTGAAAATATTTCTCCCAAACAATAGAACTGATCAATTCAAGGGGTAATAGTCACCTTCTTCTCCATCTCCCAAGTATCTGCCACTATTCAGGAGTTCAGTAGACAAAATGCACATACTTCTCTTAAAAATCAACATATAAGAGGGGTTTTATGCCAATCTTATACTTTAAAGGTGTATTAGCTGCTTAAATTCACTTGGTTGTCTTACTTTAAAGCAAAAGATGTCAACCAAACATTTAAATTCCTAAAACATTCTTCCTATCATTACATACTTATTCCTAAAATAATTCTCTTTCCCCCTCCCTTATATCCAGATAAACTTTTGAAAAGAACAAATGTTAAATGGCTGTAATCTGAGACTCAGTAAATTTTCCAATTTTTACTGCCGACAGTTCATCAAATCTAGCAGTTAATTGACACCAAAACTTCATGAGCAAGCTTTCCTTACACTGATTCCATTCATAAAGCATAGCTCTGAATTGTCATCATATTCTCTTTACTCCATAGAAAAGATCTGACAGAAGTCTTGCGAGTATTATAACGCAGAAATGTATGTGCTTTTGTTTTTGATTTTTTTAAATACAGCGGAAAATATCGACAAAGAGTAAAAAATCATGCACGGATGATCCGCAGAACGAATAATCTGCATCTGGATAACCGGGAGTTCATTAGCTCAATGAACCGTCTTTCTATATTTATTTCAGTCCTTGCTGGTTATTTTTCTCTGTAAGGCAATGTTTTAGTACTAATATATTTAAAAGTGGTACGAAATCAGAGGAGATTTTGTGCATATGGGCTCCCACCAGGAATCGAGCCCAAGACTACTTTCACCAACAGTGGAGGAGCCACCCACTTACTCTATCATAGAGCCTGACAATGTTTTAGTCTTTTTTACATACAGTTTAAGGCAATATTCTTAAGCAATCATATTTAGTACATACATTGGGATCTGTGTCACACTGCCTTGAAGAAAAACTTCATTAACAGCAAAGAATAATAATTTAATACTGTCATTTTCGATTGAATTGCTCATGAAAGGTGAAACCTAACTATGAACATATAACTTACTTACAAATTTTGTTGTGCATACGTATGTGGGTGAGGAGACATTGGTAATGTACAAGAGTGTTACCTTATTTCTTTTCAATTGAATAACATTGGAAAAAGTGTCCCTTCTACAACTGATTGCTTCAAAACATTCTTGTTCTATAAAATATTAATATATCTGATGTCTCTTAAAATTGTATCTTCAGAACTAAATTATTATGCTCTCTGAGGCTTTTGTTCAGTTTTGAAAAGTTTTGAAAAGTGTTCTCTCTTCAATTATTCTTTTCATTTTGAAAATGAAATTGAAATGAGAAAAAAAATCATTTTAATCACTATGAGATACCACTATGATGAAAAATACATGCTGTTAGAGGAGAAAGATGGAAAGGAATAAGGAAAATAAAAAAGCTCCTCTAGATACAAATCCTTGAAAGGTACATGATAAGAATATGTGATAACCTGTGAAATCAGTCTGAAGTATTATATATAGTAGAAACTTTGGCCAGAAAAGATTTTATTTGATGAAAAACTGGTGGGGTTGAGATAAGAAAAATATAAAAGATAATGGATAAAACTATCCATTATGGATAACTAACATGTATCTCATGTATCCCTCTTGACTTCATTTCAACCCAAAGAATATCTGAACTGCAATGAATTACCTCCTACAACTTCAGCCATGAAGTTATCTCATTCAAGTAGAACTAGTACGCTTGAAAATGTTACAAAAGAAAAAGTAGTTCTAAGAGAAGAAAAGAAAGAATGAAAAAAAATTATAAACGCCATATTTGAGGTTTAAAAATAATTATCCTGTACCATTCTTATGTTGATCATTGGATCATTAAATGTTATAATTATTATCATTAATAAGTATTTTAAAACATGTACATACATATGTTTTGGAGCAGGAACCTTGTTACTCTATTCTGACAGAACCATAATCATCTACTGCATGCATATTGCACCATCAACTCTGTTTTCTACCATTTTCTCAGTTTTAAATTTTTTATTTTAATCCCTCAAGGCCAAGCAATGTATTTGGCAAGTTTGAGGTGAGGCCCTCCTTTTATTTATTTTCTTTTCTGTCTTTCTAGATTTATGAATGTACCTTAAAATAGCATACTCACACAAATGAATATCATGAATGTAGAAGGATAGTGTTATAACTAAAAATATTTTGTCAAAGTATGAGTTTTTCCTTGCACAACAATGAAAACAACATGATAACTCAGCACAGTACGTAAAAAAATTGATCAAAGATCAAGTGATAGTTCAATGTAAACAAAATTCCAATAATTGAAACAGAAACACTCATTCACTTAATAAAAACACTGACTTAATTAATAATAATAATAACCTCATTTATTAGAGATTGGAAATCAATTCACATTTTCTATCCAAATATCAGACAATTGTCTTGATTTCTCATGTATTAAATAATCTCCCAAGAAACCTCCATCCGGGTTCGATTCCCGGCCCCGTCAGACTTTTTTCAAGTCCATTCTTCCTTGGGATTTTTTCTGGGTGCGCACCATCTTGCGCAAAGTCACCCATACCCATTTTCCTCCATCAATACATGGAGAATGGAAATAAAAGGGGAAGAGAATTTATTATAGAAGTGTAGTTTTATGGGATGTCCTTTTGCTGATGATGAAAAGAAGAGGACTTAATCAGGGACACATTAAGACATGAAGGTCTCTTGAAATCAATATGAAAAGGGCTGGTGGACAAAAGAAATTATTTAGAAAGATGAAGATTGAGAGGCAGGTGATGTAAATGTTACAGTTGTGCAACATGTTACAGTTACAGGGAAGAACTTGAGGGAAAGAAGCAGCTGTTAGGGGATAGAATGGCCCAAGGAAGTACAGCATACCATACTTCAGATTAAAAACACATAAGGTTGAATGAAGAAGCAATTATAACCTATCACTCCATGTGAAATGCTATATATACTCATGTACCAGCATCCTTCACACTTCACAATTATGGTAGGAAAAATAAATAAAAAACAGGAACTACTTTTCTCAGGAAACTAGATCCTATTTAATGTACAAGCTTCATAAAATACAACAAACCAATTATTGGAAAAATGTTTAGTAATCATAGAAATGGAATAGAACAACCATAAATGATTATTTATTTATGCAATCCATTATCTAAAGATAGTTTCTGGCATTTACTATCTTTACAAATAAGCCCAGGTCCACACTCAGATGAAGGAGGTAATCCAATTAAATGTAGACATGAATCATTTTCTTCTGAAATTAGAAAATCAAATAAGTAGCAGCTATAGTTTAGTATACAAAGCAAAGTTTTGAACAATTTTCCACACAAAATGATGTTAACTTGCAATACTTTTTTTCTAAGGAATGTTATAAATAATAATAATCACCTATACCTATGCGTCAAAAAGGAAACAATGCAAGAAATTGCACATCTTATAAATAATGCTACCCATCTTCATGTATCATGCTCTCATTGTAACATAAAAAATAAAATTAAAGCAATATGATATGTTCATGGCATTTTAAGATGCACGTATTTATGATCTTGTGGGAGCCTTTCAGAACTTTTAGTGAAATAGATACATTTAGTTTATTTTCTAAGACTGGTTGGAACATATGGAATATTTTCTGTCATTTCTGGTATTGAAGGTTCTCACTCATGGCAAAATTTATTGATATAATTCAAGAACTTTGGAGAGCTTCCTCTTATCAAAGACTTGATCATATTGTTTTGATTCTCATTATCCTCCATCTTGCGCATTTTCAAATAATGTAAATCATCTGTAGCAAGGATAGTAATAATAACCCAGATGGTCTTAAATTCAGATAGTAGGCTGACCAAACTGGGTACTTTATTTTCATATTTTTTTTAGATATATGTTTAGCTGTATTTGGTTCCATTTTATGGTATCGTCTTAAAATGTCCTCTTCAATAAATTTTCTTTCACTTTTCTCCTGTTTTAAATGCTTAACTCATTTAGTTGTAACATTAAAAATTGGATTTGCAAGGGATGAAACATATATAAAATGAGTTTTGAGGTTTTCGTTGCTTGTGATTATCCATGTTCTGATCGAAGTTGTGAATATGAGTACTTCTAAGCAAATGATGATAATTATTAAAATATGTGAGAATATAGAGAGTAATTAAAGCCCTGTCAGAAAATACATAGCTGTTATAAAAATGAGAACAATTCTTCTATTACAAGTTGTATACAGCTATACAGTGACTATTAAATAGTAAATAATAGTGAGAAGGATCACACCTGGCTTATCTGCCACCCGGGTGCAAACATAATTTGCTGACACTGAAAACTAAATACTAAAACCATACATTTCCTGGTTTGTAGGTAAAAATCTTCTAAAAAGGCATTAAAAAACAGTGATTTGATACTCTTTTCTCCAGTTTACATCAGTCGCAAAACTTCAATACAGTTAATATCGCAACAATTAATTATGCATATTCCATATTATGACATAGTACAGGGTTTCCCAAAGTGTGTTCCGCGGAATACTGGTGTTCCATGAAGAGTTTTTAAGTGTTCCGCGGAATCTTACGAAGAATGATAATTCTTGTATGAATTTCAGTTTTGAATTAAGAAAAAGTAACCTAGGTGCTCCGCTGATATCGTAGAATTGATAAAGTGTTCCGCCGGAGGAAAAGTTTGGGAAACTCTGGCATAGTAAATAGCATACGGAATAGTAAATCGTTAATAGTTCACATTACTTTCGAGTAATGTTATCATCGCAATGTCCATAATTAAAAAATGTGGTTTGTATGAAATCTACTTTTTGCAGCTAAATATGAAAGTTTCTTATAAAAATTATATTGCAACACAAATAACTTTGATTAAATCCACTGAACAAACATTCCTTTCTCGTTTTGAGCTATCCCTAACTCTAAATGTATGCTAATTTTAATTTCACATCATAATCTTTCCTACATAAGACAAGTGTAGCACACAAAAAACAACAAATAATGTTGTTGTAATATTAAAAACGATGGGCTAAGCTTCTGTTGCCACCTTTAATATACTGCCACCTAGGTGCGGTGCACCCCTTGCACCTATAGGACGGTGCGGCTCTGATAGTAAGTATATTAATATTAATTTAAAATATTTGAATTGGCCCTTTTTTGAGGCTTTGAGTGAATTAATAGAAGTCTCTTTCTTACTATGGGGTATAAGCACTTACAAAGAAATTATGACAAAACAAATAATTTTATGATACAGAAAGTACCAAAGCAATCTTCTCTAAAGAGGGACAGGAGGTGAGTGTTATAAAAAAGCAAATGAAATATAAATACATAATCAACAGGTATATTTGAATTATCTGAAATATTAGAACAAGTATATTTTTGATGAAAATGTGCTGAATGAATGTTTGACCTTTTAAATTGCTCTCACCAGTACACAAATTTGGTCATTGTCTATATTTTTTATTAGATCTTTCTTTCAAGGTCTATATGACAAGGAAGGTAATACCAATTGCTATGAAACCACCAATACAGCTCTCTTAAATCATCAGAACATAAAAACATTGCTATTATGGTGATATGATAATACCATACACAAAAAAATTATGAATCAAAAGTAGTGATTGTAATGTATATTAAATATGATGCATATAAATATTTGAAGTTTTAAAATTATTAAATGGTAAGATTTAAGACAAATGTATCCTAAATCTCCTTACCTAGATAAGTAATGCATTTTGGACAACACCCACAGAATCCCCCATCAGGTTTAATGTAACCTAATTGAGGAGGACAATCCTCTTCTTTAATCTCAGAGCATCGTACTGAATCACAAGCATTAGGAGGGCAGGCAATAAGTGCATTGCTAGAAGACATCATAGTCCATAATGCCACCATTAATGTGACCACATTGTTTGCCTGTGATTAATGAAAAAAATATCATTTATCAAGTTTGCATTATAATTGGTACTCAACTTGTAAGATAATTGGTATTTTATCATCATTTTCAATCTTGAAATAAATATGAAAGTACTACGTAGTTTCCACAAGAAATACTTTTTGTGGAAATGTCTAAATATTTCTTGTGGAAACTATAAAGTACTTTCATATTTATTTCATCATGGCATTCCACCAAGTTAAGCTAGCATATTGATTAGATTTTCAATCTTATTTCAAAGGAGTTCTCAATGAAGGAATTTAGATTGTATTTATATGTCAGGCTCAAATTTGGATGAAGTAAGAGTATATTTTTATAAAAATTGGATGAAAAAAGATTAAAGATTCAGTATCTGCATTGAAAAAATAGCTGCAAATACATGAATGTCATTGTAATATTTAACATTTTTATTTTAGACTGCATAGATAACTGTATAAATGTTAATATATATAGCAAATATCATTGCACAGAATAAATGTAGTTTTCTCCTATTTTCTTGGAAGTGAAGGTTAACCCTATAATCCAGAATATAAAGTGCACAAAGGAGCCTCTTAACCATAAGGTAACCATGCATCATGTTATTATCTTTGTTAGTCAGTCCTTATCACAGATTCATTACAAACAAAATCCCATATCTGAAAATGTTACAGATTCCTGAATCAAAAATACTACAGGAAACTTTCTATGAAAAAAGGAGGGATCATCCCTTGCCAACTCATTGGCTCATGAAGTACTCAGGTAGCCACATAACTTTTTGAAAAAAGAAATAAACAAGAGGGATTCTATAAGAACTATGAGATAAAAACATGTATAACAGACTTATTATGTATAAAAATATAAGTAAGGATAAGGAGTATATGTTTAAAAAAATAATGTCTACTGAATGGATATTTGATAGTAGAAAAGCCTATATCAATAGCATTTATGCAAGTTTTATTCTGATGGCTGAAGCCTAACTTACATGAGAAAAAGGAGGAAGAGATTTCTGGGGTTGAGTTCTCAGTGTTAGGTAATTGTTTACTTTAAAGATACTATAATGATAGCGATTAGATATATCAAAACTATGAAAAACAGAAATTTGGTAATAAAATAGAGGCTAAGAAATATTTTAAGAGAGCAATAATTAGGAACCTCTCAACTAAGAAAAGTTAAAGGTAATCAAATCTGATTCTAAATAAATGAGGTGTAATTTTAATAAGCAACTCCTAAATAATAATCAAACATATGTAAATAATTTCAAACTTATCTCAATGATACAAAACTTTCAACTGCACATGTAATTTCCAGTTCATCCACTCTAACTAAATCCACTTCACTAAATTAGAATTCAGAATAATCGAAATGTATTTCTACATTATCATCATTGTAAGCAACAAAATCCTTACATAGTTGCTTAGAAGATAATAATATTCAAGCTCGAAAAAATTAATGAAATTTCAAATTTCATTTACTTCAGAACCTTAGGAAGAGAGATTAATAATTATGATATCACAAATTATGATACATACTGTCAGCCATTTAAATCCCATTTCTGCTGTTCAGTAAACCTCTTCACTCTTCTAGGCGATGAACTCTTTTCGCGCTCCCTATATCTGCCGCAATCTCCCAGCGTTTAAGATGTCGGCAGGAAATGGAACTTCGTACTCTTCCTGCTAACGATTTTTTATTATGTAAGCCTCTAGTTCGTTCGCGTCAGCTCCCGTTATCGCACTCTTTCAACAACACTTAGCCAACTTATATGCATAAGACAGGGTCGTGGCAGAGTCATTAATGATATCTTTGTACTACTAATGACCGTTCATTATGAGCTGTCCTTACGGGTCCTTGAATCGAATTCCTGGAAGAAGTTAGAGTGATTGAGTTCGTGTCTATAGGATCGATATATCTGATTCTCCCTGAAGTTGAGTCTTTATCTGGTGGGTGCCCTCTGCGAACAACATGTGTCTTATTGAGCCATCAGATTTAGGGTGATAATGAGTGATGGTGATACGAGTAAACGTCCATGCGTTGACGGATTTTAGTAGCAAAGAATCAGTCATATTAGTTACGATCGTCAGAGGTGTCTTTCCGCTGCTATTGGATTGAATTTCTTTTGATTACTTTCTCGATAAATTCGTGAACCTTGAACTTGAGCGAAATAAAAACCTTAGACAATTTTCTTTAATGAAACGGAGAAATATCGGCGTCTTGTAGTATGTACGTCAACAGCAATTGTAGCTAAGGGAATGTCTATTATTAAGTACTGAGTATCAAATGAAAGTGTAAATCATATATAGAAGTAACAGCTATCATTTAGAAATTGAAATCCATATTTTAATATAGCCATTATTTGAAAATTAAATCTGCATAAATGAGTAAAACAACATCTGAAACAGTTCGTGACGCTTACAAGGAGTGACTCTCACTTTTTCCGAGGATTTTGATGAATATTTTTATGATGGCGCAAGAAGTGGAGCAATGAAAAAGTGTTACGGAGTTCGTGTGAATGGATCCTAGTTTTGTTGCAATAAATTATCGAAAATAAGTTATCTGAGTATAGGCAACCCCGCAACACAACACGCTTCCAGATGAATGAGTAAGGAGATTATCATGTATTTGCATATATTTCTTCGTCTTAGATTCATTTCATTTTTATACATATTTTACTCGCTATTCATAGATGGAAGTGAGTGAGTGACAGCGTTCCTCTTCCTTTACTATTGATCGGATGAATATATTTCAAACTTTCGGCTGGAGTAGTGCACCTCTTTTTCACCAATTAAAATCTTTCGCAAAAAAGTTTTAAGGTTATATAAAGAGACAGGAATTTTAAATTCGATTGGTATAGTTTCTGTTTTACTACGTTCAGCGAATTGCCGAAATATTTTATTTTGTACCAATATATTTTTTTCATATTTTGATATAGTATCGATCTGCAATGTTCAACTGAACTCATGCAAACGAAAAATATGAAAAGAATACGAATTATTATTAGTTGTATGTATCTGGTTAACCACTCTTTCATCGATTAGTTACTCCATGGGGAGGGCAAGGGGAAGAGGGGGCCACTCGGCTTCATCTGGCCCAGCATAAATAAACAACAAGTCAAGTCAAGTCATGAGAAGTAAAACTTGAAAAATTCATCTTGTCAGAGAGATCAGCAGTGGCAGTGAAACTCAGATTTGAAAAAAATACTGAACGTAGTAGCCCGAGGCTGTTACTAACCGTATCGAAGTAGTATTGTTAAAAGTGCTTTGACAGCTAAAGTCTTTTCGTACATAGGCCCCCACAGGAAATCGAACTCGGGACCGCTTACATCGAAATCGAACGCGTTGCCCACTTGGATATCTGGTACCACTTAACGGTATCGTTCATGTTGATTCACATCGCTTCACTTCCTCTAGCTCATGTCATACGATATAACCATTGAATCTAAACAAAAATGAATTTACTATTGAGCAAACATTTTGGGAAAATATCCTTTTACTATAGATAGTCAGTTCGTAGATAGTGTCAGTTCGTTTAGTTGCTTAAATTTTTGATTTGTAGTACATTTGTTTATTTTCATAACCTCTTTCTTTTGCTACTATAGTCCCCTCAAGTTTCACCAGTACGTAGATAATTTAAAAAGCAAAGTTTTATCTACTTTACGACATGCTGGAATAATCAATATTTTAGATTCATTTTATGAGCATATACGTTGTCCGAATTACTACCATATTGTTTTCGAGGAAAACTTTGAACAACAATATTTTTTTATTTCCGCCATTATCAAAAATAAATGTTTTCTGAAAAGATATGATTCTGAAGTATTTCGTGCGACAAAAATTTTATTTTAGAAAATTAAGTCATTAGAAAATCAATTAAACCCAGAAAGTAGGGGAGGCAGCGCTCGTTGAGATAGGAGCAATGCGCGAACAGCATGACGCATGGCGGGTAAATACCCCTAGAATGTTCTCCCTCTCCTCTCAATTCCCTTCTTGCGAGAAATTTTCGCCCAGATTATCTAACAAACTAATCCAACTACCTTTAAATTCAAGGTATTTCAAATTCTACTCATTTAGAGAATAATTTACAGCGGCAGTTTGTGTCAACCAAAGGATGCCCCAATGATTTTTTATACGAAACGCAAGTTACTCTGTTTGAATGGGGATGGCGGTGAATGATGTAACTGAAAGTAAAATTTTGTTATTCCTTCATAAATAACATTTACAGGAGAACTTATTTAATTTGTCTTTAACTATGATGTTTAGATTAAAGCTCGTCTTTTACAATACGCATTGGTTTCGATGACACCTCTCTTAAGTTTTAACAAAAGTGTAAATTTTAGCGCTTTAGTTTCAAAAACGATTAATTTAAACTTAAACGTTTTGAAATCGATGTTTTCTATCGAATATGTTCTTTACTTTAAAATTAGTTAAATTTTCTTAGGAATTCTGAAATGGTTGATACAAACTGTATATGTATCTAAGATTATTTTCTTAGAATGATTTCTTTTGATAAAAATGGTTGCAGTGCAGTAATGGTTGCAGTCAATGGTTGAAGTACTTTTTATCAAGGATCAAATTTGCAGATGTTATCACACTATGCTAGTTTTATAGCTTTTAGAAAGTTTACTTATTATAAATATAACTTAAAAGAATTCCTTAATACTTAGGCAAATAGCTAACAAACAATCTCAGGAGGTGATGAATTTTCACAATTACAGTTCACATTTAATCTCGAGGATATTACCTCAGTAAAGATTTTGTTAGAATAGAATGAAAGATGCCACTGATGGCTGAGTTAACATCTATAAGGAGTACTATATGAACCATCAAACCAAAAGATTTACAAAAGATTACAAGATTTTGTAAATTGAGCAGTGACCAGCCATTTGGTGCAAGAAAGACAATCCTTCCCTTTGTTAGACATCCAGGTGACATTGATGATAACATTGATGATCGTGCATAGTCTCTGGCTCTTAATTGATGCTAGTAAGAAAGCAAGGAAGGTTAGCCAGAGGACAGGGAAAATGCCAGAGAGGCAAGCTAAGTTCATATAGACACATTAAGTGACAGCAGGGGGACCACAATTATGAGAGGCAGGCCCTATGCTCATCAACTGTCCTTGTGCTGCAGCACATGTGCATTTGTACATTTAATCATGGGCCTTTGTATAACTTTACAACTTTTAAGGAAGACTATGTTATTGAGTGTTCAACATAATATTCTTAGTGGCCCTCCATTGGATGAGGCCCCCCCCTTTGGTCGAGGCCCTCAGCTAGTGCATAATCATAAATCTGCCCCTGCTGTTAGAAGAATATAATAACTATACAACATTGTATTACTATGATAACTACTACAATAATAACTACTAGTATACTATGTATATACCAACTAGATTGCCTGGTAAATTAATTACTTTGGTTATTTTTATTAATCTTAACCCAGAGAAAAATCAGTCCTGGGTAATGAGAAAAACTGGGAAAATCCAGATTGCTTTGTAACTGATGAAAGAAAGTATCAAAATGTATTTTTCCCAAACCTGTACATTATTTTTTAGTCACATATGACATATATATTTAATCATATGATTTAAAATCTGAGTACACCACTACCTCTAATTATAATATATGTAATTTGAATGCATAAATAGTAAACCTGAACTTCCAAGGGCTCCAAAACGTTTTGAGCTACTTAGAAACATTCTTAAATCATTATAACAGAGCAAACAAGAAGAATCAAAGTGATGGCAAAGGTATTTAATTTTACTGATATTATTAAGTGAGTAATTTTTCTTGTGAGAGGTAATAGTTTTACTTACTTGGACAACTTACTTAGCAGGCTTTAATAAGAAAGTGAAAGATTGGTTGTACATTCTAAAGATTGTTAATTTATGGAGAGAAATTTTAAGTAAGACACTGAGAAAATACATTATTTACAGATTTATTACACACTAAAATTAGATATGTATTAACCAAGAACAATTAGCTAAACCACTGAGACCAACAATAATTTTTCATTCCATGAACATAGGCAAAAGATCCATGATTCAGGTAAAATAAATTTGCCATCAAATAAGGATAGGATTAATCCCAAGGAAGAATGGACTTGAAAAAAGTCTGACGGGACCAGGAACTTCCCTTCCTTCCCGGTCTCGTCAGACGTTTTTCAAGTCCATGGGTGTGCACCATCTTGCGCAAAGTCACCCTTACCCGTTTTCCTGTGTAAGGATTGGATTATAAACGATTTCCATCATTATAAATAATTATGATATAATTAATAAAAGGTTAATTTGTGTAACAAGATAAGGTCTTACATAAGCCCAGCTTGTGTTAGATTACATGAATTTTGTTTTGTTTGAAACTTATAAAGAGACTTTTGAAAATGTTTACAAATAGTAACAAATTTTAGACCTGTTATCTTATCAATGACATGAAGAAACTTCAATTTTTTGCCTGAATTTCTTTCAAATGGTTTGCCTGAAAATTATTTCTTATTTATAACTGCTTGCATGCTTGATATTGTCAATTACTGCAATGGCATTATTTCTGCTAAAAAGATCTGCATTCAGGAGATGAAAACTCTTAATAAATCCATGAAACAATCGAAAATAATGGACTATGCACATAAATAATAATAAATAGTAATTTTTTTTAATGAATAACATTATAGGAAATTAAATGAAAGATTTCAAAGGAGACACTGTTATGAATTGATATAATGAAGCAAGTGATGCAACAAATTTTATACCCTTTTCCTTGTAAAAGTGAAGGTTTGATTTTTTTATTATTCATGCATCCCATAATTGGCCTAGCTAATTAAGAATTCACTCTGATTGATTTTTTTGAGAGTATGGGGATGACTCATTAAAATGAGTTTCTTCCTGTCCTAAGTGGTTTGTGTGATGGAGCTGCAAACTATGAAATTTAAAAAAATGTTATGTTGAACGACACAGAATCAGGAGTGACTTTGTGGTAATGATTAACATTAAAAAACTCCATTTTAACTAAAACTTTTACTAAACCACAAGATTTATACACGCACGATCATGGTTTCGCAGCATGGCTGCATCAGTCACCTGATGATGCAGCCATGCTGCATCATCAGGTGACTGACTTGACTTGACTTGTTGTTTATTTATGCTGGGCCAGATGAAGCCGAGTGGCCCCCTCTTCCCCTGGCCCAGCGCCTGATGCAGCCATGAAACCATGATCGTGCGTGTATAAATCTTGTGGTTTAGTAAAAGTTTTAGTTAAAATGGAGTTTTTTAATGTTATGCTGGTTTACTTTTTGCACCCTAAAGGATATTTTAGCTCAGACATGGTTAACCCTCTTAGTGCTATCCTTCTTCCTGGGGTACTGGCGAGAAATGCATAGGGTTTTTTTAATAAAATGTAGCAATTAGGGGAAAAAAACAATATAAAGCTATTTGTTTACATATCTATATGCGTTTTTTTTAAATNGTAAAGATCAGCTATTCCCATATCTTGCTGAATGGAACATTTTTCATTAGTCTTTTGGTAAAAGACAGAGGATAAGTATATTTTGTAGCAGTAGTAGAAGTAGTAAAATAGTACTAGTTTATTTAGAAAGTATTCTAATATTTGCAATTACAAAAATAAATCCAATTTAAACAACAGAATATTTTACATATTCTTGTTTCAATCTTATTCATGGATGTAATGATACTAAAGCTGCTGAGGTATATTCAATGATGCTGAAGAATGAGATTCATCCTGGTCATTCCTTACTCAATACTATGAAAAGTTTTAATTACATTCTCCTTCACTTACGTGGTCATTTTTCAGTCATAATATTCTAGCTCAGTGAGCATAATACTTCATTCTTCTATTGGAAGTAGTATATTTTCTTTGGGCTGATTACTTTACAGAGATATGTATATTTATGTCCATTAAAAATACAGTATAAACTCTTAGCAGTTTAAAACACTGCGTAAATTATACATCATCAGGCAGAATCTGTGTTTAGAGAGAAATGGAAAACCCCAGATTACCAACTTCTCAGTAATCCAGGGCTTCTGGTTTGTCCTTAAACACAAATTCTGCCTCCTGACATATAGCTTACAGAGCATTTTTAAACCTCTGATTCAATAATAGTCGTGTTCCAACTTTCTTTTTCTTTCAGTATAAACTCTTTAAACAGGCTACCTTGGAACTACTAGTAGACATCTGGGAGTTTTAGTTCTACTAGTTTTAGTAGACATCTGGGAGTTTGGCATTCTGGCTGGTTAATCTGATGTTTTCATACATAATTTATGTTTATACATACATATTTCCATGTGGTTAAATATTTACAAGGTACTATGAGTAAAAAGTGGAGAAATTGTGGCTGTTTGTGTTTGTCATAATTATTAAAATAAATTGGGGTCCTTCTGTTTCTATTATAGAAATAATTATAAATTTTCCTTCCTTACATGAATTTATTCTACATTCATGCATAATAATATGTTAACTTTAAGTCTAATGTTTTTCTAAACAACTTCTGACTCATTTTATATCAAGTCTGAAGTTATATATATTCTTCCTAACTTTTTAACCTTTAATAGGCTGTTGCACATATACCTAGTTAACAGGCCTGTATCCGTAAATCCATCTGAAGGTCAATTTGAAACAAGAGTAGAGGAATAATATTGTATTTTTTATGATAAAAAGGTGATTCTACAATTATTTTTACTAGCTTAATATTTCAGGGATTCATTTTTATGAAGTGGAATAAGTTTGTAGCCCTCTTTGCATGGTGAAATAATTTCAATTCTAATTCATTGCACAGCTACTAAATAAGATAAGAAAAGTTTACAATTTAAAAAATCCTTTTCTTAAAGAATGCTCTTTGTTAAGACTGCTCTCTGATGTTAAGGAACTTTTTTTTAAATTTTAATCAGGAGTAAAATTCTATGTAAGAAACCCTATAACTTTCATAACTTTAAATAATTAGCTAAATAGGCAATTTTAATAATTGAAAGTTTTATTACACAGTGGAACACCAATAGTGCCAACTGAGTGCCTCCTTAAAGTAGACTTGGAGGATGAGCAGCACAAGAATCTTCTGCTGGAGAGGAGGCTACAGGCTGCTGAAGAGGGCAAGGGTAAAAGCAGTCCAACCATAGCTACATCCACAGCAACCATTCAGACCTATCCAGTGGTGGTCCTTGACAGCAAAGTCAATCCACTCGCAAAACAACCATCAATGAAAGAGATTGCTCATGCAGTGGTGACAGCTGCTGCTGCTCTGCTGCACAGCTGCAGAATGAAGGACAGGAAGGAGAGAAATCAGAATATATGGTAGAAAGCTATTCGGAGTTATTAATGAGGTTCTCTATAGTGTTAGAGAAAAAAGAAAAATATAGAATAATACCCTAACTGCCATCTCATTTTTATAGAGTTACCAGATCATTCGCCTATCTTGTGGGTTAACATCAGCCTGTTAAAATATTTTGAACATATTTCCCCAATCCACATTATTGAATGTTTTCTCTAACTACAAATCCACAAAATGTACTCTTTCATTTTTCCATCCTCCTTTGTATCACTAGTCATAAGACTATATTTGCTTCCCTTATCCCCCTCTCCTTTTTAAATCCAAATTGATCTTCTGTAAGCATGTTTTCTATTTTATTTTCTATCTTTTTATAAAAATTTGGGTAAGCAATTTAGAAGTGTGGGTAAGTAAACTATTTGTACAGTACTGTTCACATTTGTTTGGTTCACTTTTCTTTGAGGTAGGAGCTATCTCACTTTTTCCGAAATAAAGTTAGATTCTTCATTGCACATAAATGCTGTCATTAGTCTAAAAAGTTCTTTTTTCAGGGTTTCTCCACCATTTTTCATTAGTTTAGCAGGAATTCCAACCTTCTACTCTTTTAGTTATTTAAAGCTCTGTTAAACTCTTCTCTTATTAGAGATCAGTCACTTATTCCCTCTTCCTCATATGCTAAACCTAGTTCAATAACTGCCTCTACCATTGGTTCTGTACCATAAAGTGTTTCAATGTATCTCATCCACCTCCTTGCTATTTGTGCTTCATCAAAGAGTAATTTGCCATATTCATCACCCACTGCAGTCTCACTGTGTCTTTGGTTCCTAAATACTTCTTGACCCTTTGATAGGCAGCTTCCATTACCAGTTACATAATAACTGCAAGTATATAACCTTTCAATGGAATGGTTATTAGACATTTGGAATAGTATTCAGGAAATTAAATGCAAGAATTTGAATGGCGGCGCTATTTTCATTCCTAATTTTGATAATGGATGCATGTAATATTTCTTCCTTCTTAATGGGGACTAACCTCACTTGATAAATAAAAAAATGTAAACAAATCGAGGAAAGTATTTTCTATATTTGATTAAATGAATATGAAAGTGTCAGCATTTCGAAGATGAATGATAAATATCAATCAAGATACTCTAAACAATATCTAGAAAATAAACAACGATAGCTTTCACTTAATCAAAAATAATCTTAAATATTTTATCTTAAAAACTTATACCGAACAATGTAATTCATAATTCGCGAAATAATTCATGATTATTCAAGAGTTATAGTAATCGCAGTAGTAGTTTCCTACCCTTGCCTCTCCTTACTGCCCCACCCCTAACCGTTGTCTGAGCATAAAAAGGTTTGCAGGCCACCAGCTCGTCCTCTGTTCTCTCGACTGCTGAAGGTTCCGGTTCAACTCTGTTCGAAGACACCTCGCTGCCGTACGAAGGACGTCGCCTGGCATTGAATACCTGTTCGTACAGAGTTGTTCGCTTCTCTTCGTGAGTTTTATTGAAAATATAAGTGTTCAAGGTTTTGATTGTCCCTCGTTTATTTAGAACATAGTGTGCATTAACTTGGTTTTACGCTGGTTTGACCAGTTTCCAACATCTTTTTTGGAATTCAATCACATAGTGTCGGAATCTACAAAATTGTAATTTTGTTCAGGTGCGTTATTTTATCGCATGGATTTTATTGCTATACCATGCCGTAATCGATCGCGAGTTGGTTGCCCGAACCTTGCAGTTTTATCTTACAGATCGTTTTCGAAAGTAAGCAGATTGGTTAAATTGTTTCATTCTGATTGCGACGTTTATCGCTTGCCATTTTCATGACAATTTTAAATTTTGATGCATTTGTTCCACACGAAATGACTTCGCTAATAAGCTGCTCTGTTTAATGGAACATACATTCGAACAACCGATACATTGAGGGATAGAAATCTTGGATTTCTCGTATTTTCCCTAAACCAAAAACTTATTACGTTCGGATTTCAATATGTGCATCGACGTTCGATAAAATTAACCGTGATTTCGGAATTAGTAAATTTCAGCCAGATTTTTCTCCATTGTAGGTGGTGAATCGGAATTTAATTAAGAATTAAATGTAGGGTTCGTACTTGACCCTCGGGCTTTCGAAAACCATTAGACTCAACTTGCATTGAAATAGCTCTTCATTACTCCGGTCCTTTATTCTTTCCGATTTAATATTGTACTTAAAGCATGTTGAATGTGTGAGCCAACCCTTAAAGTAACCCCATAAACCGACAGAACTTGTAGCGGAAAGCAACTTTGGGCATTAGACTCTGGCAGGCGGATTAAAGTAACCTCGTGAGTCAAAAGCATAGGAATGGATGAATCATTACCTCGACTTATTCTCTCAGCTTATTTTCTGAAAACTGGTTAAATCAATAACGCTGATGTATTGTGATAGCATTGACTTCGCGCCGATGAAATCAAAATGTGGAAGGAGTGGAAGCTATTTCAGTAATCAGAGATGACTTAAGACGCTTACGTGAGGGTGGGAAATCAACACACACAACAAACATCCTGCAAATATCCTAATGTGCCTTTTAATTCGATCAGGTATATCAGTGACTTGATGACTGTCACGCCACCTCAAAATTGTGTAGCTTACTAGATTTTTGATAATATATTCTTTGAAGAGTAGTTAATCCGTATTTCTGAAAAAAGGCGAAAAATGAACTATTGAATCAAATTTAGAAATGATTTTTACAAATTTTGTTGGGTGGGTTCGTAATTAGGTATTCAAACGCTGAAGCCTCGGTTGAATGTTGCGCCGTGCAGCGTAATTCTGTAGCGTGCATTGACTGAAACCCGGTCTGTTGATTCAAGCGTCCTACTTAGCTTATCCATAGATAAAAATACTTACGGAACGCTAGTTATTGGCATTCTGCACGCAAATCTTCATGAAAATTTTGTCATTGATTGGGTTAATTTAGTTTTTGGGTGTCGAATTTTCTGACAATTAACGTAGTAGAACAGGAATTCCTCGGAGAATTTTTCATTATTGCATAATTTTTCGTCAAATTTAGAGACTGCTACAAGTACTTCAAGTGTGTCATTTTAGGCCTATTTGCAGAAAATTGTAGTTTAGTTTTCGTAGCTGTATTTGAAAGAAATCCAGATATTTATTAAGGTCCTTGAATTCACCTAGTCATTTTGGCAAATATCCTTCATTCAATCTTTATTGGTGAAAAGTTCAAGAAATTAATTCTAGAAGCTTTCAAACATTTTGCACAACAATTGAAAGGCTTTAGATATTTCAAAACTTGTTACAAACTTAAGTTTATGGCAATGTTAAAAATAATTGGTATTTTTGAAGAAATTTTAAACTTACCTTGCTATTGCTAAAGATTTTGGTAAGAATTTTGTTGACATCCATTTTCATAAGTAAATGTAATTTTTACATTATGCAATTTTTTGCCAGATATAATGTTCTGTAGAATATGCTATGTTTAATTTTAATGACTAAAACATCCACTGCAGGTATTTAATTCAGAAAATTTACTCTGCTGGATATGGAGGAATTGCAGCAAAGAAGACACCAGGAGTACATTTTTATTCTTTATTGTGAAATTTTTGAATGTATGTACATTATATTACAGAGTGCAATAAAAAAATGTCACAAAGGACCTTTCCAAGTTTCATTCTAAGCATGGCCAATGCCCCACCCTCCAAATTCCTTGGTACAGTAGGGGGTGCGAAACCTGGGCCTATCTCAGAGCTCAAAAATTCAATTGTTTTTCCTGTAGCTGAGGTGTCTGCCATCTTTGCCTACTCTACTTGTATTCTCAGTGAGTGTCTTTTCAATGGCATTGAAAAGACACTATCACTGAGAATACAAGTATAGAAGGCAAAAATTGATCTGAAAAAATAAAATTGTGAAACATAAGAAAACAGCATTATTTTTTATCCAAATGAATGACCTTGTGGACTTAGTATAATTTTTTTGAACAGCTTTGGCTTCAAAGGGTTAAAAAGTGGCACCAAAGGCTTAAAGCAGATTTTTTGGAAATGCTAGAATGTTCTGGAAATATTACAACTTCTTTCTGCAAATTTTAAAACACTTAAAATTTAACTGAAAATAATTAGAAAATAAAGGGTTAGACTAAGAAAATTGGAATTCAAGAATAATTATGGAACAATTTTAAAATGACAAGAGCAAGAACAAACAAGCAACAATGAAGAATTGCAATAAATTTCAAATAATGAGCAATGCATAATTTAAATGTATGAAAATTCTATCAAATGGAAAATATTTTTTTTACATTGAGTAGTACTTGAAAATGACCTTAATTATACTGTAAAGCCAGAGGTAAATGGAACTTAAATATCACCATGCTCAATAAACAGTGTCATGAATAATTTACCAATAGAATTTTAAATAGACATCTACAAATAAAAGTTTCTGAGAGAGGGACATGGATGGTTTTAGAACTGCAGCATTTCTATTGCAAAGGGCACTTGATCTTATTAAAATGTAAAATATGGAACATAAACTGAATTAAGAAGCATGAGGGCCTT
>KZ308782.1:370263-388074 GCA_000376725.2 Ladona fulva
GGAGTGGGCGCATCAGGGAAATATTTTGTTCGGTAAGGAAAGAAGGGGTGAAGGGTATAGGAACAATTGCTCGTTTGCTAGCATTCCATCCTTGGGGAAACTCATTTACCAAGAGTATCATTCTGCAATGGCTTTCCACGAAGTCACGCCGGCTAATATCGATTTTATTAGTTTAAAATAAATTTGTGGATGCTTCTTACCTTCATCCCCTCTCGCATGGAGTGACACTCACTATTGACAATGGATATTCATGAAAAGTTTTGTGATAGCGGAGCACTGAAGAAGTGCAAATGGGGTTCGTGTGAATGGGTCTCAGTTTCGCTGCAACAAATTATTGCTTATAAGTGTAGCTAAAGGAGTGTAGGCAACCTCGCAACACAACACAAGCCGAATGGGTATGGAGATTACCCTGTTTTTCCTTCGAATTACATCCCTTTATTGAAAACCTTTATAGGGCTGACCATTCGTATGGTCAGCCCTGGTCTGATGGTCTACTCGCTTCCCGTTTATTCAAGGAGGGAGGATTCTTCAGGTCATCCATCAGTAGCGTAGGCCAAACGTCGCCGATCATCTTCCGCTGCAGATTCCCGAAAGTCTCTTTCCGAAATGCCAAAACTTCTCCAAGAAGTTTCATGACGTTAAAGTCTAAACGAATTTAAACGAGCAAAGAATTTCAAGGTTTTTATCAGTAAAGCAAGGCTAACTTATTCGATTTCAGAGGGATAATCTTATACAAAAAACATTGTGGTACATAACAATATGTACGTTATTCACTACATGGAATCTTCTTTCCGATTGATTTATTAATAAAGGCATTTTACTTTAGATGAAATAAATTTATTCATACCGTAGTAGACTATTACATATTCTGTATTTTGGTTATTAATCAATACACATTCTTTATAGAACACAAAGGAACTACTGGTATCAAAGTTGCTGTACCATCAGGCTGGACGCTGATTCATTTTAACCATGCTTACGTGGGCATTTTCCTCCTGTAAAATTAAGTAAGTTTATATTAATGCATGCTATTTATATATTGAGATTTATATAAACGTAGGTTGACATATATCACCTTCAATATTAACAGAGCTCAATATCATAGGTATACCTTACCATACCATAGAATTGCTACTTATCAGAGTAATCGTAATCATCTTGAACTATTAAATTATAAAAATAATTTTAACGTAGTCATATTCAAATAATTTTATTTTAAATTTCTAATAGTTTTAGGAAACAGTTTAAATCAATGCTCTGTTTATCAAATTGAACCAACCGGACCCTATTGGTAGCGAATAATAGTTTGCTATATGTTTGTACACAAACATCCATCCATTTGTAATTATGTACATAGTTAAATTATGCTGTAAATTTCCACTTTCCGGGTGACAGTGAAAACTGAACCAGAACCGAAAAAATTGGAATTCTCTAATCCAAACCGAAAGCCATTATTTATTCCGTTCCGATTTCAGAACAACACTATTATATTCGTATTTTTTTCGCTGTGCCGAAACGACAAATATCACGGTTCGATGCCCTTGATAGTGGAAACGTCGACAGACATTAATGATGATGCGCAGCAGGGAAATTTGGTTTCTCGCGCCAATGACAAACCCAAGTTCCTTGCATTATCATTATGATAATTTTGTCAAAGTGTAACGTAGTAATAGTATAATACTAACCCTTTATAATTACTTATTGGTGTCCCTATAATACAAAGTACGTGATTTCAAATTAATACGAACGAAAACAATTTAGTTCGACACCCTCCCGTCCCCAGCAGAGTTTCAAACCGTAATTTTTCTTTCCGATTTTCGATCCGATTAAACGAAAATCAAACTTCTGTCCATCTCCCGTTTCTCTCCAAAAGCTAACGTCGAACATGTTCAAATAGTTTTTCCGCTCCGACCATTAGATTATCACATCTTTTTGAAAATTATTTAACTGTGGGCAGCTTTCTTCGATTTGATAAGAATACGTTATATTTTTAAACGTAACTTGCGATGTTAAAGAAATATTGATCAGAATGTTGGATAAAATAAATTAAATGTTAAGATGTTTAAAGGTAATTTCATTTAAGTTTGTTGCATGTTGCCATTTAACTTATTTAGTATATCTTCATTTATTTACACATAATTAAAATAGAATTACTAAGAAACTAAAAGTTTCGAGCCGGATTAAATAACGGTTTTGGTTCGGATACAAGAATTTCAAATTTTCGCTTCGGACTCGGATTCCACTCCGGCTAAAACGACGTTTCTTTGACTTTGACGTTGATTTTGATTTTCTGTTTAATTCCGGGTGGATGTCCTGGTCGCCCTTTGCAATTGCGATTTTAGCATGCCTCTATTGCCGTTGATGCTAATACCGAAGATGATTAATTGCAACACTTTATCAATGCTATTTTTCTCAAATAGAGCAATTTTTTATGATTTTCTTACAGAGAAATAAAGCCGCCCTCTATTACTTAAGGGGATGTTGGTTAAATAGGTGTTTAACGTGAACGTGAAATAAGCTTGTGATTTTTAAGCATTAGATATTTCATTAGGAATAGTTACTTCGTCTTTTGACGCATATAGGACAGCATCCACAATATCCTCCTCGAGGATCTATGCAGAAATGAGGCGGTTTACATGTGCTTTCATCAATTCCTGCGCAGCGAACCAGTTGACATATGTTTGGAGGACAGGAAGGCTCTGAAGAAGAAAGGACCAATATCAAATACTAAACATGTTACATGTAAATAAATATATTCGAATACTAATGTATGAAGACGTAGTGGATATTGAATCAAGAACGCTTGAATTCATGTTTCCGTCATATAAATGTATTTTAAAATGATAGTTTAGTAAGTCATGGTGCACCAGGAATGTTCCGACGCTTACCAGGCATCTTAACGCAAGCGGGGCAGCAGCCGCACCTATCCCCGTAGGGGTCCACGTAATTTGGAGGATCGCATTTAATTTCGGAGACTGGAAGGCAAGAGACTGCGGCGCAATTAGGGCAGCCGGAAGGACGTCCGCAATTTCTTGCAGATACGACGACTCCTAACGTCATTGCCGCGACCAACAAAACTCTGCACTGTGTTAAAGAAAGTAAACATTTTATTCACCACCTAATTCGATTTATTTACTATTTTTTTTTCTCAGAAAACTTGGAGTTCCAAACAGATGTATGTATAAGAATCCCACAAATATTTTACCATCTGTTGCTTGCTGATGCTTTACGATTAGACTTAAAAAGAAACGATGTATGATACAAAAGTGAAGATCTAGGAACTTGTCAACGGGGGACGAACTTCCTGAAGGTGGGTGGGAAGTAAATTTTATTTTGAAATTATCTCCAATCAATTTTTGAAATTCCAATTCATTGCCAATGCCGTTTTGATGTGATGCAGCAAACATATAATCATCTTAGAAAAACTTTGCAATCAGATTTTAATGCAGACTCCTCATCACATCCTAGGCAAATTACTAGTACTAAAAATTCATTAAGGGGCTGGCGATCGCCCCTTGGGTCCCGCAATTCGGTACTGACATTGCTCGTTACAAAATGAATGTTTGGAAATAATATTCGGTAGATGCAGAATTTGGCATAGTAAAAACTGTAGTCTCTTCACTTACGTAATAATTAGCTCTCCATTTGTTTGCCATCTTCAAAGTCCAATTCTTCAAATAGAAAATATTTCTGTTCGGCACTTTGCACAGTTTCAATGGTTAGAAAACAACCGCTTGCAATTCTTTATATATGTATAACAGAAGCACTATCTGCTTCTCTCCTGAAAATTGCTAAATTGTCGCCTACGGTTGAATTTCTCGTTTTCTTATCACCTAAGATCGTATGCTCAGTAATATTTTCTACAAAAATCATTTGGTGAGAATCCGGTTTTCCATAAATAACATGTTTACAAGAAGTAATTAAAGTAGAACGAGAAAAGATTTTGCAGTTGTGGAGTGAGAACCAAATATTTTGGCACGTGAGAAACAGGAGTGGCGATTTTTTTGCCTTGGTATCAACAGAGCAAAGTGTAGGTTTACTGAACTTTAGTAACCACCCATACAAACTGATTTTTACAATCATATTGACTACAATTTCCTTTTATTTATAAGATGTTATTTTCAGACACTTCTTGGTTGGTCCAGATTCGAATTAAGTAAATAATAAAGTTGAAATATTTCACTCAGTAGAACAAGGAAAAAAAATCCTTTGATTTTTATATATAAGGTTATATTTCGTCTTAGACTATAGGTAATATCCTCATTTGAGTGATATTTGCAGAAATAAGATTCGACAGGTCGTGGAGGCCTTAATTAGTGATATGCCACCAAAAAGGATCTGTATAAACAAATGACTAAAATAGTTAAGTATTTCGCACAGTTATTTAAGTATTAACTAAAATATTTGCTTTCTTACTTTTTAGACTTCAAACCGCTAATTTTCTCTAAAATTAGGGTTTCAAGTACACGGCAATGTGGTCGAAATATTTTACCCAAGTTGAAATTCGATCGATCATCACAATTGGAAATCACATCACAAACGTGGAAATGTAGCAATAGTTAACGATAATTCTCATTGCTGCGTTGGCATACAAAAAGTTTAAATAAAATAAGAAAGGGAGATTAAGAGAACAAGCTTACAAAAGAGGCGCTTTTGAAAGCAGCAATTAGCTCTTTAAAACTTAGATATAATTAGAAATCTTAAATATTTATCACATTGAGTAAGGTTCGGCGAAATTCTCTTGGGTTCAGATATTAGTGCGACTCCCATTTAAATTGGTAATCTATTCGAAAGCTATGAGGAAAAAGCAAAATGTCATAAAATAAAGAAAACATTTCGCTCCGCAGTTTTATTAGCAATATTTAAGTGTTAAGTGGTAGTCATTTATAAGTACTTTGATAGCTAAGGTTATTTAACCTTAACTGTCTAAACTCCGCCGGAAATCCACAACACTGTTTTGTGTATTTCCGGCCGCTCCCTGACATTTCACGGACTTCAGTAGTAGTAACTATTGTAAAAGTGCTTCGACACGGTCATTAAGGTGAGCCCCCACAGGGAATCGAACCCAGAACAACATTTACCGAAGGTGAACCCGTTACCCACGTGGCTCTCTGGAAGCCTTAAGATGTAAATTATTTGCTGTCTTTCTCAACTATCTTTCTCAGATTTTGTCGGTTTATTAGTTTTTACAGAAAAGTTAACTTTCCAAAAGTTTGAGCTGAATTTTTTCATTTGAAGAGGCCTCTTTAGTTTATTGTCATCGCGTATCTTTCGGAGAAGGATTGAGTCCCTAAAACTGCTTGTCCTCGCATATATTTATCTTATTTAAGCCTACTGTATGACCGGCAGAAGTAGCAGGGAGGTCGCATATTACCGATTAATAATAATGATAATAATGCGAGTTTATCCAGGCGAGACTATCAAATCTCTTCTTTCATCTAAACCTTCCGCATATGAAGTTTAAAAGAGATAGCTTGGAAAAAAGCGAACGGAAGAAAATTACTTCGTGGGCTTTGCAAATCTATGTGTGTATGTTCTTAGAAAATAAATGCACCACATTAGGAAAACACGCAGAAGAGGAGGGGCGTCAAAAACTAGCTCAAGTTACTCAAGGGAAAGACAGGTTTAATCACATCTGAAAAGCAAACAAAGTGGTACAGACACATTTTTCAGATACATAACAACCAGAAACAAGTTATTACAATAAATTAACAGCAAAATCACAGATAACATCTTCCGAGAGTGTACTTCCTCTGAATCGATTTAGTAATCGCAGCCTAGTTTCTAATCTCCTTTCTTTGATGGGTTCCCAACCTGGATCTGAGAGCATTTCCGCAATTTTTGCTTTTTTTATCGTAGACTATTTTGCAAATCCCATCACCTTGCGCTGCACTTTCTCGATTTCGCAGATACACGTTTCATCCTCTGGATCCCATATACTCGCCGCATATTCAAGATGGTGAACGTTTAAGGAGTCTCGTATGGATTCGGCTGATGTTTCTTCACTGGTTCACAATTACCATAGTCCCATTCGGAGGATTCGTGTTTAACGTCACTTACACACCTTAAAGGATTCAGAATGGAATACAAACACAAACCTTTAATTCCGTGCAATAAGCATTTATGATAAATATAGAGAGCACGGACATTCGTCCATGTCTGGACGAATCTGATCTCCATACGAGTTTGATGATACCAATACTGCGAGAATTCCGGCAGTAGAGATCAATTCGACGACCTTAGTAGGTGATTATTTGTTAAATGTTTTTTTTTAATACTTCATATTGCGATATCTAATACAATTTCTACGGAACAAAGAACAATGTACGTATGTTTGATATTTTTAAGAGGTAAATATCGGTAAGACATGGGAATGCCTTAAAACGATAGATATTTTTTTCTAAGACTATATAAGCATCTTATATACTATGAACTCAGAAAATACTACAAATCTGTTTAAACCAAATTAAGAATTGTGTTAATTCATTTCATTGGATTTGAAGTCTCCTTCTAGATTAAAGAAGACATTCACTTCTGAAATCATTGCCTGATGTTCCCATGTACGGAAAATCGCTCAAAATCATTGTTCGTTTGCAACTAAACAATAACGACTCTCCTCATAAACAATGAAATATCGAGCGCTTTCGACAGATATTTGTAAAATGTATTTTCAAACTTGGTTTAGGGATCCGGAATATATTTACTTTTCTCAGCCTGATAAGTCACCCCACTTCTTAAGATTAAAATTTATTGGCAAATCCAATTGTAGAATTTGAAAACTCTTTCGAAACCGAAAATCATAGTTCTGAATTTTGTACCAAATGTAATCTCCGCTCTGAACTTTTTAATGGCCGTGACCGAACTGATGAAATGGAAAATTCGGGTACCTACAGATCATGTTGAGGAAATTTTAATGCGAATTATGTTGGTGAAACTGGAAGGTGATACCAAACACGCGCAGCAGAAGATNATATGATGTGCTAAAATCTTACCCTTTGCCTGACGATGGAAGTCCACTTGCGAAACCGGTCGCCAAAAAATACAGTGTGGAAAATTTACGTGTGAAAACGTGTAAAAGTGTATTCTTCCACTTTTTTTAATTATTGAAGGTAAATTTCACTAAGCCATTTCCCTTTATTAAATATTGTTGATCATATGATATGGAATGGAGAAGAGATAGTGGGGGTAGTGGAGAAGTAAATGGAAAAGGTTACCATGAGAACAAGCCACCTATCAATGGGGGCAATATTCCATGGTTCCCTTCTCCGCTTTCTCTGCCATTAATAGTTTAGATGTGATGGATGATATTTGGCAGACCATCATTTCTTATTGTTATACTCGCCAAACTTTCCGCTGAGTCTCGACGGGGAAATAAAAATCGGTAAATACAACTATAATCGCGACTTAATGTTCTCCGAAAACGTTAGGTAGCTGTTGTAATTAATGATAAGGAGGGATAACTCATTGTATTACAGAAGGCACATTTTGTTGCTTCAATATTTGTGAGATCACAATGGCGGTTCAGTTTTGAAGGCATATGTGGAATTTGCAAAAGAAGGAATTAAACTGACAGAATAAAATGAAGCCGCAGAAATTTATCAAAAATGTCCTCAAGAAAGAATGCACATGTACGACCTAGTAAATCCACGCGTTAACCCTAGAGTTCAAAGAAATTTCCTTTATGCACTTAAATTTTGTCTAAAATCACCTCAAGTCTTCCAAACATTTTCTTTTTTCTCTCTCCGCTCTAACCAATATGTTATTTCTGTCCTCCTTTAATCGTGACAACTCAGTGAATGATTTTCCATATCGTAATATGCAATATTGACCTTTTTAAGAAACGCTTCTAATTGCTGTAAATTTAAACCAATAGTTTTTCATCACAGACGCAAAATCCTCAAATTAACTCCTCCTCATGTAGATCTTCATGAAATATACTTATTAATTTTAAATGGGTCTAAATTCCCCGTATATATTTATGTGAATTAGCGTGAGCTCGTATTCAACAATTACCTCGGTCGACAGGGAGACGACATGTCAGCAAGCTTAAAATTTCACAAATTTCTCACATATTTTATCAAAACTCTCAACATTTTGAATAAAAAGTAATACTGTATAGCCAAAATAAGAATTTATATCCGATTTCCCTTCTTTTGGTGTTTTCCTCGATTTCATTGGACAATTATAATTTAATTTTGCAAAATAAGTATATACCGCAAACGATAAAAGTGGCCTTTACTTGAATTTCTTATGGGAAGGCTATGGTATGTACTTCAATGGTCAAACAAGTAGCCTATTATTTGCGCAGGAAGGACATTTAACTATCTTTAAGGTTTGAAAGCTTCTGGTTCGCGAGTTTTAGACATACATACACACACAAACAAACTCCCTACTTTATTTTTAGAGAAGAAAAAGATTGTTTGCCGTTTTCAAAATATCGATGTTATCTTTACCCGACCTCTATCCCCCTCTCAAATAGGGGGCCCGGATGCTATCCATGGCTAACTTATGGAGGTTTCCATTAATCCAAGTCTATATAGCAATTTCTTCTTTCACTTAGAGAAGTATAGAGAAACAGGGAAAGAGGATGAGGAATGCGCAGGAAATCAAGAAATAATAACTGATTAGGTAATTCAGGAACTACTCTCGGGTTTTCAACCGGGTTAAGATGTTGCAAAATTCCGACGGCTCGGCTCAACTTCAGTTGCCATTTTTAATTGAGACGAAGTTAATACAGTCCGGGGATCCCATTCATCCGCTGGAAAAGCATCAGATGACACTCTCGCTTATTGAGGTGTATGGGGAGATAGTCTAACTTACGGAGGTCCGGATGTGAAAAGTGGCTTTCTCGTATAGAAGTTTCAACATTCTTACTTCTAAAGGTTTTGGGGGGTTACAGAGTTTCCTCGCTCACAGAACTTACTGTTTCTCAATCCTCGCTTATCTGGGTCCCGCTTATCCAGCTTTGACTGTATGAGTGACGAATTTAGTATTATTGGTATTAGTGTAACTAGTATTAGTGATATTCAAATTTCGCGCTACTTGATGCTGATTTGCATTTACACCACCAGTGGCCATTAGACCTTTATGCCTTTATGTCAGTGAAACGTGTGCATGAATGATTGACGGAGAAAATGCGAAATGTTTAGTGATTTTGTGCATAGTGTAGCTAAATTACGGACATTTTATCATTGATTAATTGTACGTGATTAACCATATTCGGAATCGTCGATCCTGGAACTTTGAGATATAAGTTCTTACGTCGTTCGTCGATGAAGATAGCCAGGCTTATTTGTGTTAAAGGTAATGATTATTTCAAGTATAAGGCTGATCAGTCTGAAATTACTTGTCATTTCGAGCAGATTTATATGACAGCTTTTGAAGAAAGTCTATTATTTCAATGAGTTAATTCAGAAATTCAACTGCAAATAGAGTATAAATCATAATTTTTGCACTCTTTGCTGCTTGAAATATTTTTGGCATCTTAATTTCTGATACTCTTTCTAACGCATTTTTTAATGTTTGAGTGACACTTTCCATATGACATCTAAATTGGTTCTGCATTCGGTAATTAATGATTGTAAGGAATATGACTCGTGCGCTCATTCACTGCACTGATGTGCAATCTCGTGTCATTCAATTTTTGGAGAGGAAGGCTATCTCAGGATTTATGAATTATGATTCTTTGTTGGATTTAAAGCAGATAATCCATTATTTGTTGAATTTCATATTGTGAAAGGCAATTTCTTTATATACATTTTATTCCATCTTTTAGAAATTTTTCCCTCATAAAGCTTATATAACTTGGAAATTCTTTGACTACATCCATCTTTCTAACTTTATTGATTTAAATTTTGCACTTTTAGGTTCTTTGAAGTGCATCACTTGAGTTGATGGTTGGATATTTCATGAAACTTGCCATTCTTGCATTCCTTTATATGTTTACAGCTTTATACTATAGTCGTAACTGGAATGTATTCAGATGCTTTGTGTGTAAATAATTCAGATTGTTTGTGTGTCTATGTTTATAAATGAATCACTTTTCGTTTGTATTTAAGAGAAGTCATTAGTACTGAGTCATGCCCAGGTAAAGACAATATCCTTTTGAGATAATCTTGAATTGAATAAATGATCATGGAGCAGAATTTCAGCAAATATTTCACCTGTGATGATGACATCCTTAGGAGATTAATTTAATTTGGATGAATAGCTCATGTCTTTAAGCAATTGTGAAGTTTGAGTAATCCTTGTATGACTGATGGAAAATATTTCCTTTGGTTACGATGGGCAATATCAGCTGGAATATGGAAGTAACTTGAGTATTTTTTGAAGAAACAAGTTATGAAGAGGTGCAATCAGTTTAATCAGTTTTAATCAATCCATAGTATTTTCAATCATTTGCCCCAGTTTGGGTCATAAGCAGTATCTTTCCTGGGGCTGGAATAAAAATATGATAGATTGATTTGTTCTCCTCATAAGGCCATGGGGTGGTGAAGAAACCCTGATTGTGTCCTTTATTTTACCTTATTAAGCAGTAAGCAAGTATACTTGGATAAAAAAGGATTAACCTATGGCCTAATATCGAAGGTGTTTGAAGATAGCCAAGGGTTTTCAGAATCCTGGGGTAGGGCAATTATTTGGGGGTTAAATCTCTATATTAAGAAAAGAATTAAGTTTAACTATTATTCCGTGAATGTTGTTTAAACCCTGTAGGTTGGTGAAAAATTGTAAAAGGATGGCGTTTAGCATCTTATTATGTGCTATGATGTCTGCACAGGAAAGGAGAAAGGAAGTTTCTGAATTGAATTTTCATCTCAGCCTTGACTGCACCTCCAAGGAAGGAAAATGGTCTCCTGAAGCTTACTTTTGTGAGTCTAGGTTTGCATTTATTGCTATTTTTCCGTATCATATTGATTTTAATTTAACTTTCCTCTTAGAAAAGAAACATTTTGTATACATAGTGTAGTATACTTTGTAGGGATTCAAAAATTTGTCATCAATTTTAAAATATAGAGGAAATCGTTTATAGTGACTTTCAATAGTAATTTTATATATATAATGCAACACTGGTATATGTGATTTGATCACATTTTGATTGTTTGTTTTGATGGATAGAATCAACATTCTATGAACTTGATAGATTTGTGTGATGCTCTGTTGATGGAATGACACAATAATTATGGATAATATATGTAAATCTGCATAGAGAAACATGTAGACTGGGTTTTTATTCATAATTCAATTTTTTATTCATTTAATGTGTGGTCTGTTAAAATAGAAACCCTTCCAGCCACTCTGATTCAAAAATGATATTAGTAACCAAAGATTAAAATAACTGGAATGAAAAGAACATTCCCACATTACTCTCATTGTGTATTTTCTTACTTAAGTCTTTATGAGATAGTTATTAGCTACAATAGATCCCGAGGAATTCAATATTCATTATATTTGCTCTTGATTAAAGCAGAAAGTCTTGATTTCAAGAATTAGCACACTGAAACATTATGCTGACCTTAAAATCATTTTTAGTTTAACTTAGAATCAAAAATATGTGACAAGACCTAGTCATTATTCCCCAATAGGTTTAGTCAAAATTCCACTTGATTTCCACTACTGTTATTTAAATTGAGATTTCCACTTGGGAAGTGGTGGAATAACATAGAATAAGTTAGGTGTTCCTTATTTACCATTTCATCATCAACATTGCTATAATCATTCAGTATTTGCTGAAGATAGCATTCTGTGGTAATTTTAACAGTGATATTTTATCACTGAAGTATTTTTCTCATAATCAATTAGAGACATTCAAATTGTGATCTTTTTGCAAAAATATGCTTGTGTATATAAAATTAACATTTGTATTATTANGAAAAATTTATGCCGCCAGGAGATACAGCATTAAAAATTGTTGACGCGCGGAATGGGTTAATAGCTGGCGTATATTTATCTCATCTCTCCTTTGTCTCTAGAATAATTTTTCATGCGCATTATCCTTATCATCGTGTAATTAATTTACCATGGAGACAGTTGGTGAACTGAATCCTATTTACCTCAATAACAGTAATCTAACGTCGTCAACAGATAATATATTTGAGTAAAACACGCCCGGTTTTGAGGATTCTATCTTCAGGTTATCGGAAGACAGGCAATGAGAAGGTGTATAGCAAGTAGATGTATGTATAGCAAGTTTCTTGTACCACTACATTCTCTTACGTTCACAAGGATAATAAGACAATAACTCGTCGCAGAGGTCTATACCACCCATGTAGGAACTACTGCTTCCGGTTTATTCCTAATGACCCATCTTCTGTTTGGTACCTCGATAAATCAGCTACCAAATTCAGAGCTGATCATTAGGGCATCACGCCTGTCTTTAGAACGCAAACACCACCGGTTTCGAGTATTCTATCTTCAGGTTATCGGAAGACAGGCAATATATGCACAACAGAAGGTGACAATGGTGAGTGGGGGAAGAAAGGAAGGGGAAAGAGATTGTGCATTGGAAAGAAGGGAATAGGAGAAAAAGTGGGGAAGTACGGACAAGTAGAATGGGTTGATTATCGTGGGAAAGATACTCATTAGCAAGGTTCATGGAGAACTTTAGGTGGCGGTGAATTTGCAGCTACTCTAGCAAGATAAGTTCCTTTCCTTATAGCCAACGTGGAGGATTATGGGGAAAAAGATGCATTGTGATTACTATCATTGAGATGAGTGACGAAATGGGAATTTCCCGATATCTTAGAAAAGGAAGTTTGATCTTCTGCTGCGCGTGTTTGGTATCACCTTCCAGTTTCACCAACATAAATCGCATTAAAATTTCCTCAACATGATCTGTAGGTACCCGAATTTTCCATTTCATCAGTTCGGTCACGGCCATTAAAAAGTTCAGAGCGGAGATTACATTTGGTACAAAATTCAGAACTATGATTTTCGGTTTCGAAAGAGTTTTCAAATTCTACAATTGGATTTGCCAATAAATTTTAATCTTAAGAAGTGGGGTGACTTATCAGGCTGAGAAAAGTAAATATATTCCGGATCCCTAAACCAAGTTTCAAAATACATTTTACAAATATCTGTCGAAAGCGCTCGATATTTCATTGTTTATGAGGAGAGTCGTTATTGTTTAGTTGCAAACGAACAATGATTTTGAGCGATTTTCCGTACATGAAGTATGGACCGCTACTTATACTTTATTGGACATCAGGCAATGATTTCAGAAGTGAATGTCTTCTTTAATCTAGAAGGAGACTTCAAATCCAATGAAATGAATTAACACAATTCTTAATTTGGTTTAAACAGATTTGTAGTATTTTCTGAGTTCATAGTATATAAGATGCTTATATAGTCTTAGAAAAAAATATCTATCGTTTTAAGGCATTCCCATGTCTTACCGATATTTACCTCTTAAAAATATCAAACATACGTACATTGTTCTTTGTTCCGTAGAAATTGTATTAGATATCGCAATATGAAGTATTAAAAAAAAACATTTAACAAATAATCACCTACTAAGGTCGTCGAATTGATCTCTACTGCCGGAATTCTCGCAGTATTGGTATCATCAAACTCGTATGGAGATCAGATTCGTCCAGACATGGACGAATGTCCGTGCTCTCTATATTTATCATAAATGCTTATTACACGGAATTAAAGGTTTGTGTTTGTAATCCATTCTGAATCCTTTAAGGTGTGTAAGTGACGTTAAACACGAATCCTCCGAATGGGACTATGGTAATTGTGAACCAGTGAAGAAACATCAGCCGAATCCATACGAGACTCCTTAAACGTTCACCATCTTGAATATGCGGCGAGTATATGGGATCCAGAGGGTGAAACGTGTATCTGCGAAATCGAGAAAGTGCAGCGCAAGGTGATGGGATTTGCAAAAAAGGTCTACGATAAAAAAAGCAAAAATTGCGGAAATGCTCTCAGATCCAGGTTGGGAACCCATCAAAGAAAGGAGATTAGAAACTAGGCTGCGATTACTAAATCGATTCAGAGGAAGTACACTCTCGGAAGATGTTATCTGTGATTTTGCTGTTAATTTATTGTAATAACTTGTTTCTGGTTGTTATGTCTATGAAATAATGTGTCTGTACCACTTTGTTTGCTTTTCAGATGTGATTAAACCTGTCTTTCCCTTGAGTAACTTGAGCTAGTTTTTGACGCCCCTCCTCTTCTGCGTGTTTTCCTAATGTGGTGCATTTATTTTCTAAGAACATACACACATAGATTTGCAAAGCCCACGAAGTAATTTTCTTCCGTTCGCTTTTTTCCAAGCTATCTCTTTTAAACTTCATATGCGGAAGGTTTAGATGAAAGAAGAGATTTGATAGTCTCGCCTGGATAAACTCGCATTATTATCATTATTATTAATCGGTAATATGCGACCTCCCTGCTACTTCTGCCGGTCATACAGTAGGCTTAAATAAGATAAATATATGCGAGGACAAGCAGTTTTAGGGACTCAATCCTTCTCCGAAAGATACGCGATGACAATAAACTAAAGAGGCCTCTTCAAATGAAAAAATTCAGCTCAAACTTTTGGAAAGTTAACTTTTCTGTAAAAACTAATAAACCGACAAAATCTGAGAAAGATAGTTGAGAAAGACAGCAAATAATTTACATCTTAAGGCTTCCAGAGAGCCACGTGGGTAACGGGTTCACCTTCGGTAAATGTTGTTCTGGGTTCGATTCCCTGTGGGGGCTCACCTTAATGACCGTGTCGAAGCACTTTTACAATAGTTACTACTACTGAAGTCCGTGAAATGTCAGGGAGCGGCCGGAAATACACAAAACAGTGTTGTGGATTTCCGGCGGAGTTTAGACAGTTAAGGTTAAATAACCTTAGCTATCAAAGTACTTATAAATGACTACCACTTAACACTTAAATATTGCTAATAAAACTGCGGAGCGAAATGTTTTCTTTATTTTATGACATTTTGCTTTTTCCTCATAGCTTTCGAATAGATTACCAATTTAAATGGGAGTCGCACTAATATCTGAACCCAAGAGAATTTCGCCGAACCTTACTCAATGTGATAAATATTTAAGATTTCTAATTATATCTAAGTTTTAAAGAGCTAATTGCTGCTTTCAAAAGCGCCTCTTTTGTAAGCTTGTTCTCTTAATCTCCCTTTCTTATTTTATTTAAACTTTTTGTATGCCAACGCAGCAATGAGAATTATCGTTAACTATTGCTACATTTCCACGTTTGTGATGTGATTTCCAATTGTGATGATCGATCGAATTTCAACTTGGGTAAAATATTTCGACCACATTGCCGTGTACTTGAAACCCTAATTTTAGAGAAAATTAGCGGTTTGAAGTCTAAAAAGTAAGAAAGCAAATATTTAAGTTAATACTTAAATAACTGTGCGAAATACTTAACTATTTTAGTCATTTGTTTATACAGATCCTTTTTGGTGGCATATCACTAATTAAGGCCTCCACGACCTGTCGAATCTTATTTCTGCAAATATCACTCAAATGAGGATATTACCTATAGTCTAAGACGAAATATAACCTTATATATAAAAATCAAAGGATTTTTTTTCCTTGTTCTACTGAGTGAAATATTTCAACTTTATTATTTACTTAATTCGAATCTGGACCAACCAAGAAGTGTCTGAAAATAACATCTTAGAAATAAAAGGAAATTGTAGTCAATATGATTGTAAAAATCAGTTTGTATGGGTGGTTACTAAAGTTCAGTAAACCTACACTTTGCTCTGTTGATACCAAGGCAAAAAAATCGCCACTCCTGTTTCTCACGTGCCAAAATATTTGGTTCTCACTCCACAACTGCAAAATCTTTTCTCGTTCTACTTTAATTACTTCTTGTAAACATGTTATTTATGGAAAACCGGATTCTCACCAAATGATTTTTGTAGAAAATATTACTGAGCATACGATCTTAGGTGATAAGAAAACGAGAAATTCAACCGTAGGCGACAATTTAGCAATTTTCAGGAGAGAAGCAGATAGTGCTTCTGTTATACATATATAAAGAATTGCAAGCGGTTGTTTTCTAACCATTGAAACTGTGCAAAGTGCCGAACAGAAATATTTTCTATTTGAAGAATTGGACTTTGAAGATGGCAAACAAATGGAGAGCTAATTATTACGTAAGTGAAGAGACTACAGTTTTTACTATGCCAAATTCTGCATCTACCGAATATTATTTCCAAACATTCATTTTGTAACGAGCAATGTCAGTACCGAATTGCGGGACCCAAGGGGCGATCGCCAGCCCCTTAATGAATTTTTAGTACTAGTAATTTGCCTAGGATGTGATGAGGAGTCTGCATTAAAATCTGATTGCAAAGTTTTTCTAAGATGATTATATGTTTGCTGCATCACATCAAAACGGCATTGGCAATGAATTGGAATTTCAAAAATTGATTGGAGATAATTTCAAAATAAAATTTACTTCCCACCCACCTTCAGGAAGTTCGTCCCCCGTTGACAAGTTCCTAGATCTTCACTTTTGTATCATACATCGTTTCTTTTTAAGTCTAATCGTAAAGCATCAGCAAGCAACAGATGGTAAAATATTTGTGGGATTCTTATACATACATCTGTTTGGAACTCCAAGTTTTCTGAGAAAAAAAAATAGTAAATAAATCGAATTAGGTGGTGAATAAAATGTTTACTTTCTTTAACACAGTGCAGAGTTTTGTTGGTCGCGGCAATGACGTTAGGAGTCGTCGTATCTGCAAGAAATTGCGGACGTCCTTCCGGCTGCCCTAATTGCGCCGCAGTCTCTTGCCTTCCAGTCTCCGAAATTAAATGCGATCCTCCAAATTACGTGGACCCCTACGGGGATAGGTGCGGCTGCTGCCCCGCTTGCGTTAAGATGCCTGGTAAGCGTCGGAACATTCCTGGTGCACCATGACTTACTAAACTATCATTTTAAAATACATTTATATGACGGAAACATGAATTCAAGCGTTCTTGATTCAATATCCACTACGTCTTCATACATTAGTATTCGAATATATTTATTTACATGTAACATGTTTAGTATTTGATATTGGTCCTTTCTTCTTCAGAGCCTTCCTGTCCTCCAAACATATGTCAACTGGTTCGCTGCGCAGGAATTGATGAAAGCACATGTAAACCGCCTCATTTCTGCATAGATCCTCGAGGAGGATATTGTGGATGCTGTCCTATATGCGTCAAAAGACGAAGTAACTATTCCTAATGAAATATCTAATGCTTAAAAATCACAAGCTTATTTCACGTTCACGTTAAACACCTATTTAACCAACATCCCCTTAAGTAATAGAGGGCGGCTTTATTTCTCTGTAAGAAAATCATAAAAAATTGCTCTATTTGAGAAAAATAGCATTGATAAAGTGTTGCAATTAATCATCTTCGGTATTAGCATCAACGGCAATAGAGGCATGCTAAAATCGCAATTGCAAAGGGCGACCAGGACATCCACCCGGAATTAAACAGAAAATCAAAATCAACGTCAAAGTCAAAGAAACGTCGTTTTAGCCGGAGTGGAATCCGAGTCCGAAGCGAAAATNCAGGACTTTCTCTTATTTTTGGCTGAACAAATTTGTGTGAAAAACTATTCTTGTCTTGTAATTTTTGAAAATCTTAAATTTTTTGAACGTTGTAAATAGTAAAATGTAATATGAAGACTACATTTTTAAGCACTGGTAGAGTTCAACCTCCAAAGAGCATTTCTTTTGGTGAAAAATTGTAAAAGGATGGCGTTTAGCATCTTATCTGTGCTATGATGTCTGCACAGGAAAGGAGAAAGGAAGTTTCTGAATTGAATTTTCATCTCAGCCTTGA
>KZ308783.1:0-83298 GCA_000376725.2 Ladona fulva
TCGGGAGTTATTTTAGGGAACTAACCTATAACGGAAATATGAAAACATTTTTTTGCAATTCTACTTAATAAGATTAAGATGGATAATACAAGGTAAAGTTCTTCAAGTGGAACTGCGTAAAGTGTTTTCCTTTTTCCGTTATCAAATTATATCACGCTTTATCAATTGTCATGTTCCTCGATGTACCCCTCTTAATCTAAGATACAAGTATAAATTAATAATATAAATACATAAAAATATAAATAAATATGGGTTATAATACAAATCAAAAAAGTCTCAGCAATCAAAATAGGCACTGTATTTTTATATTGAAGTGAATGAAGATTGCGGTAACGGCGAATTATGCAAAACTTCAACTAATTTCAACCTCCCTTCATTTGACCCATAATTATGTTTGAGGCAAATGAGATTTTATAAACCAGATATCAGAATCCACGAAAGAATGGCAACTAGGTAGGTATGATATAGCACCATTATGCTTTTTGTCGCAGCAATTTCAAATGAGTGTTGTGATGGACTCCAATTCAAAAAACAAATATCCATCATAGTCAAAGCGGAGGAGCAGTTCCAAAACATGTATTTCATAAAACATGCAAAATATTTCCAGATTTTAAACAGAGGGATATATTCTCTCCGCGTTGAGAAATAAAATAATAATGTCGATTTTATGGAGTAATTACGCGCAATATCTTATGGAGGTGGACATGAAATTCCGACGCCAATCGTCCACTCCATCGACATTAAGTACGAATGGCACTTCCTCTTGGCGTAAATTCCCTCCAAGCGAACGGATCGAATGGCAGCTCGACAGGAATGTCGCTTTATAAATGTTCTTAACACGGATTTTCACACCCGAGCCCCGTGTTAAACGGCCCAGCGAACACACTCTTTTTGTATAAGATGCTCCGAGGAGATAGTCTCTCCTCTCCCATACATTCATAACGGCCGAAGCGGACGTTTTAATGCGCGCTTTCAAGTTGCGAAATTACCGATATCCGATGACATTAGTTTCTTTGACATTAGAATAAGCTGGTTTTAAACATATACAACCAGATTTTCCGGTGTCAATCCACCGTTAAAGGTCTACTGGTGAACTCGGGGAACGAGCAGAAAAAGTGACGTTCGTAAGGCAGGCGGTCACCGGCGGAGATAGTTCCTTGCGAGGTGCAACGCACGGCTGAGACGCAGAGGGGTGAGTATGGAGGGGAGATGAGCATCTCCCCGTCTTATTAGTAAAACAGCATCGCTTGTCGATGCAATCGCTACTCGGGTATGCGACGCTCAAAATCGTAAACGCCTCTCCTCTTTATCAATCTACAAGATTTCTTTCCTGCTTTGAAGAGAATGGCACGTAATTGAGTGGAAGAGGGAGATTCCGTTGTCTCCATTTCGGGAAATTATCCCACAGCCCTGTCCCGATAAGGAGGCCCGCAATGGAAATTACACTGTTCTTCGCGGCGCGGGAGGATTTAATGAGACGATGGATTAATAGTGTTGGGTTTTAATGACGGAAGAGATTAGTATAAGTCCTTGATTAGGGGAATGTTGTGAAACAAGAACTATGGGGAGAGAGACATGGAAGTTCTGGAATTTTCTGTGCTTTTGATTTGAACCGATAGGAGAGGTATTGTTGGACAAGGATCGGAGGAATGTAGAAAATGTAACACCATCGGGCGAAATAGAATACGATGAATGAATGGGGCAGTAAATTATAATGACTGAGTAAATTATGTGACTAATTACTGAGTACATTTGGAATTTTTTTTAGTAAATTACGTTTCTACTGATTCGCTGGAAACTTGACCTCTTTACCTATATATTATACAAAAACAGGTCCTAATACAGTCATAATGCCAGAAGTCAGTTCCACTCAAGCAAGTAGTGAAATTAAACTATGTTACTGCTCATTTAAATTGGGATTCAAACTGAGAAAGAAGTGTGAACCATATTTGGAATAGAATATTTTAATATTTTGACTTATAAATCACCCTGAAAAATAGAACTTCTCGGTAAATACAGCGCAAGAATAATGTAAAATTAGAAGCATATGGTTCTCCCGATACTGTGCGGAACACCAAGGGAATACTTACGGAACAATGGGCCGTACCAATGGTGAAGCATCGATATAGATTACCAACAGAATCATGCTCAGGAAGATATTTTATGAAACGTGATATGAAATTGAATTAGTCGTTCAGCTTACGAGCTTATAAGGTGGTGCCGTGCAACGTTTTTCCTCAGTCTTGAGATCGACAACGATAGCTGATGGATGCTGCAGAAGCGGTCACGAGTTGGAGCGCAGGAGGAGTGCAAGGGTGCGGCAGAGGCAGGGCGCAGAGGTCAGGCGTTGTAGTGGGACACACAGGGCGTGGCAAAGGCACTGTTCTCGAAAGACGAATGTTGGATAGGAGAAAATGGCAAAGGGAGTCTCGAGGCCAGCGGTGAAGAAAGCGATGCTGAGGAAGTTGGAGAAAAGAGAGGGCATGTAGGCAAACACGCGTGAATGGAGGAGCGCATTCGACCATTATTCAAAGTCTACTACTAACTGGAGTAACAGTTACGTCGGAATCCGAAGTGTTTCTTTTATTTTGGGGTCACTGCACTTAATTTATTACAGGTGACTCGAACACGTCGCTGTTTTATTTTAATGGTCGATTTGTCAATGTTTAACACCACCGAGGCTCGGATTATGCATGCATTACACGTTAGGAGCGTAATTGTTAGGTTTACGGCTTTAAAATCAGAACGATTTTGGTTCGATTATAAAATAAGAAGCAATAAATACGTTCTGATTGAAAACATATTAACCGAAAGAACTTGTGAATGCTGCAATCATTTTTAAAATATTGTAATCGGAAATGCGTCGGAAATTTAACCTATCCCTACTCACGAATCTGGCTGGTGTTGATGTATCGGGGTTATATTGATTAGTTTATAATGAAACATTATCGGTTTATTTTAACATACCTAACCACCTCGAGCTCAAACGCAATATGTAGTGCAAGATTTGTTATTCACCATAGACCCATATTTTAAATAGTTCACTGCTTACTTGTTAAGAGGGCATATCATCCGCTTATTCGCTATGCACTCTATCTTAATCTACGAAATTCATAATTACCTACTCTCTCTCTTTTGTCTTCCCACTTAAATATTCCATTCCTTTCTGCTGTCGCGGAGCATAATCATTAATTCTAAATCATTCCCTCAATTCCTTCAGTGATTAATTTTACTTCCATCCAGCAGCCATTTGTCTTTGAAGCAATTCGCGCTTACCGCTTCGTCGTGGGACTTCACCCAGAACGGAGACGCTTCCAACTTCTGCTTTGCTTGGCGACCACTAATCACGAACGGTAAAGACGCATCTACATGATATTAATTGGCGTGGGATTTAATCGCGGGTTAGATTTAATTTATCCATGTTAATATGCTTTCTATGAAAGTTAAGTGGTAAGTTATCCCCTCCGGGCACCCATCGCTCTTCTTCTGCCTGCATCGCCCCGAGCGAAGATTTACTGCCTTATAAGGCCATCCCTCACATCCTTTATTTAAGATTTACATAGATGCGAGAGAAAAACAATCTGTAGCATTGATAATTGTCATGAAACCAGAACGGCAATAAAATTCAGAATCTTCTTCAGAAGTTTTCTTTCTTAAGGAAAATATTGCAACTGCGAGGTACGTTGTAATTTATGGTCATCAAAACTGGTGCTATTTTAACATTGGAGCAATGGAATGAATAAAATTACATTTAAATATATATATCTATGACAATAATGAATATTTTAAAATCATACTTATCGATAGATGTTGCTGAATATTTTATGAAAATCATATAAAATAACCATATGACTGAATAAACATCTGACTGAAATTTTCAATACATATTTGCTAAGGAGAAAATTTTACGTTGAAGAGGTCAAGAGTATCAAGTTTAAGAGTGTTGTAAACGTACGATTTGAATAAAGATCTAATTTAGAGAGGGCTGCAACTCAGTAATCTTGGTAATAAGTGGAACGGTGCGTATTTTATGAGAAACTTTCTAAAAACTCAGATATTGTATTTATTCAACAAGCTATCCAAGGTATATTTAGGGCATTGAAAAATTGAAAGATATAATATAATTATATTCGTAAATTTAATTTTCATAGATGGCCATTTGTTACAATGTTGGACGATATCGTTCCTTTATTTGTAAAAGCATAACCCATAAACCTTAAATTGAAAATTTCTCAATACCTAGAGTGAAAATTATGGAATATCACTAGGAAATATTTACCACATATGTTTGGCGAGAAATTGAAGATGGCACCAAAGGTTAAGCTCTTGCATGGAGAGGCTTCAAACACGTCAATTCATCTCGATATATCACCTTCCATAGGGGCAAAAAGAGATTCCTCTCATTGCGATTACGAGGAATAGATCAACGACTTCTCATTCCTCTACGCGCTACCATCTACATATCCTTATAGAGCACAACTTCCTCGTTGAAGAACAGTTATTGCTCTTTTAAGTGGATCGGTTTCTATTTGTTTGCGGCATTGCAAAGAAGCGACGGACCTGATGATGATCAATTCCGTTACGTTTAACTAGATATTTTCCATGCGAAAGCGGATTAACTTTTTGCAAATTACATTGCTTCCATATGTGGAAAGAGATTTCACCTAGTGTCATTGACTCGCTTTATATTTTATAAATAGAGATTTACTCTAATTAATTGGAAGTATTAGATGAGGATTTTGATACCAGTATCAACTAAAATATCGCGAAAATTAAATGTTTAAAAATATAATTTTACTGACAAGGGCTGATTGTTGCTCAATCGAAACGGTTAAACTAAGGTAACTTTGTAATGTTGGTTTACGGGTCCTTGAATGAGGACCAATAAGACACCTAAAACATGTAGAGAGCCTATGTAATTACTTAAGTTTTTAGTTACGTAGGGAATTATCATCAACAAGGCTGCTTTGCATCTCAAAACCTTCGCCACTCGCAATGATATTCCTTGGAGAGGGAATGAGGATGAGATGAGGCAAGATGAGGAGTGAATTAGTTTTTCCCTGCTTACCTAATTAAACCATATTACATAAGATCAAATATTCCAATTAAGTACGGCACAATGACCCAATAAATAACACTTATCGTAGTATTCGATAATGAGGTACAAGGATATGTGCCCTCATTTACGACTCAGTAATTTTCATATGATTATAGCCATGTGGCCGAGACAAAGAAATTGAACACTTAGAATTAAACTTTTCTGTGTCCCGGGCCAAAAGATAAATGAAAAATATTCTATCAAGGTATGGTAACAGGAGCAAGCTTGTAGTATTGATCTTAGAGTAATGTTTCATTTGTATATCATAGGATATTACGAAAACTGGTGATCTAATTGGTTTGAAGAAATCCATTTGGGTTAGACCACCGATATACCCACCCCTAAATATTTTGCAGAATTTAAATGAGATGGCAAATTTCACATACTTACTTCACTATAATATTTTGATATTCATATAAAACAGTTTTCGTTGGATTACAAAATACCTATTTGTTTCATTGATCCAATTGTCCTCATTCAAGGACTCGTAAACCAACGTTACATAGTTACCTTAGTTTAACCGTTTCGATTGAGCAACAATCAGCCCTAGTCAGTAAAATTATATTTTTAAACATTTAATTTTCGCGATATTTTAGTTGATACTGATATCAAAATCCTCATCTAATACTTCCAAGATCGACTTCTTCAGCTAGGCAAATGGTTCTCAAATTTTGTTCAGTACAAAATATAAAGATTTTTGTTAAGTTCAGGTTTTCTCTAGAAAATGCTCAATTTTCATAGCCTTGGTCAATTTAACCTTTTAATATGATTATCAACTACATGTGGATGATTTTCTTCAGACAAATTTAACCAATGTAAGAGTCACGAAAAAAGTCTCAAATATAATTACCCAAACCTTGTCATCATTCCTATCGTCTAGTTTAAATATCACACGCTTAGTAATAGCTTTTACATCCCGGAACAGCTACTGAGAAACATTGAAACGCTCCGTATTGACCTCGTCAACATCTGGCAGCTCTAATCCTTTGAAGAATTGAGGTTTCAATAAAATGTAAGGATGGAAGAACTGCATGAATGCGGAGTTCGTATTCCGTATGGTGCGTTCGGGCTCATTTCCTCAAGCTCAGGTTTCATAATCATCGCAGTCATCACGGGTGCAAATTGATGCTGCGTGTCGATGCTCCTCAAAAACTCAACTACCGCTACTGGCAATCGCGAGAACCGCAAGATGCATGATGGGAAACATCGCAATCGAGCGGCCACGCAAGGAGAACTGGCGGAGATATTTATGGCCGCTCTTTTAACACACATTTTCATAGATTCTCATTCCGATGTGTTTCTTGCCTACTGATTCGTTCTTTCCAATGTTCTCGACTTTCGCCATCACTCTCAATCACTTTGATTGCCATTCCCCCTCAATCGGCGACCTATCGACCTCCTGCATCGGCCATCTTAATGGCGCTATTGAGGGAAGGGCGTGTCCCATTGCCTCGATCGAATGACTGCGGAGAAAAACAAATGAATGGAATTACCTATTCCTCTCCCTTCAGCCGAGTTCTTCGATCTTTTCAGCCCCATTCTACATGCGCCTTAACGGTCCGTCTAGTCTGTTGCTTTGATCGCACGAACATGTCGCGGAAATGAACCGAGTGATAACAATAAAGTAACAATGAGAAGTTAGAGGAAACTTCCCTCGCGCTGAATGATGTAATCATATGTTGATAATTACGATGGTTTTCAAAGGATAAAACTGGTATTTGAATTACGTTTGAGTATGCAATTCGCTGAACCTTAAGCTGACGTTTATAGATTAAACCTTTCATTAATTCAGAATGAATAGAGCCACTGTACTGTATAGAAAGAATTCGATTTATTTGTATTTGGAGTCCGAATTATTTACTCAGACCTTTCATTGAAAGATATGACGTAGTAAAGTGTCACTTGTCTTCTAAAATTCATTCTTCGCACTAAAAATACACTAAAACAGATTTTTGCAGTTTAATCTCAAAATAAAATAAATAATTACATTTTGTTAACTCTAAATCAGGGAAAATATCCGTCTAACTTTGGTCAAGATGGAATGCGCGTTTCTCGTTTGTAAACAAGATACAAGCAATATATATTCTAATTGCTCCTCTCCTTTACGAAAGAATGAATGTGTATTTATCCGAACAATCGACTATGCTACAGTAAATTTCTGCGTAATTTTACAATTCGAATTTCCACATTATTGAAAAAATAGATTATATATTTACGATTCGATACTAGAAAGAAATTAAAATGTCAGTATTCAAAATATATAGGGAAAAAAACATTTCATATTAAAAATTTAAAGACATAATCAAAAGAGGGGTCAAAAATTGCTGAAGAGGGATAACCAATGATTTGCTTCATGGTTTGGTAGCAGATGATATCTTACTCCCCTTTAAGGAGATGACTTATCCTTTATCGTGAATTATTTTAAGATGAAAATTAACCTACTCTCCAATTTATTACAACATCTTTCAGCCCATCTTAATGAATAGCCCTCAAGGAATTCTCAAAGCTCTCCATCTCTCAAGTTATGACTTCTAAATCCTCGCACATTATTTGATAAATTTTGCTTTAGATTTTAGTTATTCTAAATCCAAAGCATTGCAAGCAAAATTTTTAAAATTCTTATCTAATAAGCGAGCTAATAAATAAATAGAAGTCCGAGTAAAATAAATATACGAAACGTACTGAGATTTTATAAAATAATTTTCAACAACTCAACGTTTTCATACCTACAATGCAAACAATCTTTCCCCATATCGCAATATTCTCTTCGATACAGCCGATAGCTCCGTAGCATGATCATATATGTATATACATAAATTTATGGCGGTACTTGGGTTTCGCAAAGAGAAACTCCGTGGAAGATGGGGCAACAATGCGACATCCATAAACCGGTTGGAGAAGTGCATCGCTGAGAGTTTACATCACCATAAGACCTCTTTATATTTTCCTCAGTATTTACGTCCGATATTTACAGCGTTTTATAGATGGATGTGTCCTTTTTGCTGCCTCAAAGTTCCCATCGGGAATCGGCGAAGGAGGAGAAAAAGAAAGGGAAGAGTGAGAATGGGGCAGGTGAGGTCTGTGGCCCACAAAAGGGAGCAGTTAAAATGCGCCGCTTTACGGCCATTTGCCTTCGAAAGGAAGGTGCACTTGGCGATTCATGCCAAGTCTTCCCGCAGATGCGCGGATAAAGGCCACGATGCTCTTTTTCCTCCTGCGATTTGAGTCTAGTTTGATGAATTAGCTATCACTCGTGATTTTTCCCTCACGTTTTGGGATCGCCGTGCTGAGAACGGTAGTCAGAAGCAAATGGGATATAAAAGTATACTATTTAGTTGGAATGAGCACTGCAAAATTTGCAGGAAACCTGGTTCGGTGAATCAGTCATCACTACCAAGATTTCGTTGATACTTTGCGATCACCTAGTTGCAGATGGAAGGCAGAATCAAATGGGATTTTTAGAAAAGGATATTAAACTATGCGTTTTCGTTAATACCAGAAACAGGGCACAATCCATACAATTACAACACTAAAATTTAATCCATTCTCAAATATATATAGAAAAATGTTAGATGCAGTACCGAAACAGCAGTAGCCTTATAGAGGCAAACGTAAGGAACAAGATAGAAAAGAATGCGGTTGTGGAATTAAATTCTTTATCTTATGTGATCAAAATGTCATTTCTTCTTTTGCAGGAATATATCGCAAAAGAGGATGTGAGGACCTTCGGTAGACTCAGGGGCGGATTTACGCTATCAGATACCCTAGGCGCAAATATCAGATTGAGGATTCTATTAGGAATTTTGAGAAAGAATTCAAATTTTTGTATAAAAAATACACAAATATACATCCCACAGTAATTTCAGTCACTTCACTACAGCAAAAATAAATTAACAACTATTGAATTACAAAACATGGTATTTATATAAATTACAAAGAATGATGGCTAGACATAGCAATCTAATATATCCTATAAACATATTGCATAGACTTACTCAACAAATATAGAATTATTTATCGCAGCTAAAAATCAAAACAATTTTACTGAGAATTTGTTAACAGTCTGATTGAGGCTGATTGCGCCTTCTTATAAATCCGATCCGGGGTAGACTTGGGAGGGGAAAAGGGAAAATACGGCATTACTGAACTTCAAAGTGAATAGATACAGAATTTGATTGCAATCTATCAGGAGTATGGCATTTATTGAATAAGTAAATTATCTACATCTACAAAAGAACCATGCAATCCGACTGTCGGTGTGTGGCATAAGTTGTAAACACCAAGCGCTCTAGTTACCTCTTCAGCTTATTGTTGTCGCGTATCGTTCGCAGAAGGAATGAATCCCTAAAACGACTCTTTCTAGCATCTTTCTTTCTAACTTTACGCTCTTTGTCGGTTCGACCGAAGAAGCAGGAGAATCCTATAATACCGATCCCGTCTTCCTCAAATGTACTTTATCGGAATATAGCAAGCAATCGCAGCCTAGCTTCTAATCTCCTTTCTTTCAAGGATTCCCTACCTGCGCCCGAGATCAATTTCGTAACGCTAACATCTTTATCATAACATTTTTTAACCCATCGAATCCCCTTGCTTTGCACCTTCTCTAGCTCTCGGGTATACGTTTTATCCTCTGGATCCCATATACTTGACGCTTATTTCAGATTTGTCCGTGCCAAGGTAAAGTAACATCGCTCTGTAACCTTCATCAGTTTTAGGTCAAGTTCTTAAAGAATTTATTTTTTCAAGGTTTTTGCAAGATAATGTTTTGATAGGATTTAATGTTTTGATAGGATTTAATTTTCTGTTTAGAAAAATTTGATGAATGCAACGCATTTTGAGAATAATTGGGTATCGACTGCAGTGACGAGTGATTAAAAATTCTTACTTCTGCCAAAGTGACAGTCATTATTTCAGCCAAGCCTGTACAACTTAAAAGAAAAATACAGAATAAGTGACAATAAATGATAACGGGCTTCAGATGAGGGATCATGCGGAATCAGGATAATTGTTTATGATTTACAAAGACTATTTATTAAAAAATGAAAATACGAATGAGTAAATAATGAAATATGTTCATTTTTCAGCAATATAGCAATATTACAATTTCAGCAAAATTTTTTCATATGTCGATTGACGTTGGCGAGAGAAAATTTTAGAAGATATTTTTAAACTTATTGAAGTGCCCAATTTTGATTACATCCGTTAATTCTCAACTTTAAAATGAAAACCAAATAATTTGATATTCCATTGCTGGTTAAACCTCGGACGCAACATGGGACCATACGTGGTCCGTAGGCAGCATGTTGCGTAGGCCTGATGTAAATATTTTTTTTTTTTACAGTCAGTGATCTGTAAGGAGTGGTTTTTCTTTGACGAGAAATAAACGCATGACCCGACACACTTCTCATTTATCACAAGCAATACTTTGCGTTACACTAGTGTTCCTGTAAAGTGTACGTATTCCAAAGGTTATGAGTCTATTGGTAACAAGATTTTAGTTTTCTCTTTGCGGCTCGGCTGCTATCGAAGTTACGTCTAAGTTCGCTCAGAGAAATAACACGTATTACCTTCCTGTATAATCGAAAATTATTATTAGGTATTACTTTGGTATTCGGCGGATAAATTTAAGACATTTTCGCACCATTGTAGCAATTTCTTACTTTGGAACGAGTCGACTGCTACGTTTAGTAGTAGTGGTATTGTTAAAAGTGCTTCGACAGCTTAGGTCATTTCGCACGTGGGCCCCCACCAGGAAACGAACCCAGAACCGCTTTCACCGAAGTCGAACGCGTTGCCCACTTGGCTATCCGGGAGCCCGAATACTACGTTTTTATTACTTTTAATGACACAATATGATATTTAGACCAAAGTCCACTTGAGATCGAATCAAATAGTTCCACAAGTATATTAAAGGCCTTAATACAGAAAAACTGCATTAATGGAGAAATAGAGTGAATTTAAAATGTTACTTTTCGGTATTCAAAAAGATGTTCCTCCCTAAGAATAAAAAACTCACTCTCAGGCTGATCTAAATGAATCTTTCATATTTTTACCTTCAAACTGCGATTACTCCAGATTATAATTAATTGCTATAATAATATATTAATGCTTATAATTAATTAGCTGCTGAAATGACATAAACAAATGTACATGAAACATTTTTTGCCGGGAGAAAATTGCTCATTAAAATGAATGGGTAGGAAATTTACTACATCTGAAAGTAAAGGAGCTTAAAATATACTTAAAGAAAGGAAACGAATTGCAAGTATACAAAAGCAGAGTTAGGTGGAAAAACTACGGACTTTCTTATAATATCAAAGGTAAGGTTGAGACAGATTGAAAAAATGCAATATATTATTAGACATGCCATTTTATGTAAATTTGCCAATTGGTGAGGTGTGAAATTAATGTAACACAAGTATGAAATTAATAGAATATGAAATTAATGGCACGCAAATATATAAATGAAAACATTTTTCAACGCATTAGTTAAGAAGGTCAATTATTATTAGCTATTCGACAAAAAATCTAACAACTCAGAGGAATCAACACAATATTTACTTCTTTAAGTTTCCATCTTTCCTTAATAGAGTAAGAATCACGTCAATGGAGATTTACAAGGAGAAAATCCTTACACCTACGCTCGAAAGAATACTCGGAAATCCTCTCGCAGATGGTCACGTAAGCGGTAAAACAATTTTCCATCTATGGATGCGGTAGGAGTGAGGCAGTGAAAAGGGAAGAATGGCGAAGGATGTGGGGATAGACTGCGTATTCGCTAATTAAATCAGTCTCCGAATCGACGAGGCCTTCGCAACCCACGGCCGATTCTCCTCGGAGGCGGCGGGAAATGAAGCCGGGACCGTGACTGAGCGAGAACGCCTGAGGACGTGCTCGAGAAAGGCAGTGGGCGTGCGTGGCCTGCAGAAAGGACCACCCGTGCCGGCGGCGGCCGATGAAGTGGTTTGGGGGCGGACGAGAGTGGGCGGAGTCGGGGCTTATGAGAGTCGAGCGTGTCGAATCTTTTTCGGCGATTGAACCCGCACTTTGAGTATCCGAGTTTGTCGCGAGTTATATTGAAGGAATGGTATGGAGAGAGGAATGGAAGTAGGGAGAGAGGAGGAAGATGAAAGTCATGAAAAAGGGGTGTGAGGAGACGTGCGAAAAGAAAATTGGAGGAGGAAGGGTGGGAGGGTAATATGAAGAAAAAGTATGAGAGATGTTCTGGAAAGAGAAAGGGAGATGTTACTCGAAAGATAAAAAAAAATTAAATAGATTAGAAATATATTCTTTTTAACGAAAAAGATGAAACAAATATCTACCGATTCGATTTAGCCATATATTAATGAATGATAAGGAAAAATAATAGTACAACCTTTAAATCTTATCTAAACCCTGAACACAACCATCGAATTTGTGAATTAGACAACTTCCGGCGTTAATTCGCGTTTTCATAAGAACCACTAAGATACAATAAATAAGTGTTACTATGTAATAGTAATATTGTAAAAAGTGCTTCGATAGCTGAGATCATTTCGCACGTAGGAACACACTTAGTATCGAACCCGGGGCCACTTTCATCAAAGGCGAAAGGGTTGCTCACATGGCTATCGGGAGCACTTAAAATCGTAATCAAGATGCTAATTGACATAGAATGGGAATTTTGGAAATTATTGTAAGGTGATAGTATTTTAGAATAAACTTGCTCAACAAATTTAGAGATGATATGCTCTCAGAAGAAGTGATGGATATTTTGCACCCATCCTATTACCTAAATAGATCAGATACTACTAGGATATTAGGAAAATAAATGCTGGAAGTAATCGATTCAAAGATGATTTTCTCCACAGATATCATGCGACAGTAACAGATTAGGGAGAGAGAAATATGGTGCATGCACACCCTACTATAGGTCGATTGGTGGCTCACAGGGATCGCTTAATGTTTAATATATGAAAATGTGGATGTATAGTCATTATTAAAGAAACCTAAAAATGATTGATAAAATAAAACTATATTCTGTTTCGAAATGTGCTTTCAATCCTCCATTGTAAAACATCAAAAGAAATTCATAGCAAAATACCTGAGCAACTTTCTGTGTTAGGAGTCAAGTACTACACTTGTAGAGTGACATAATTATGTGAAACGAGAGAATACAGAAACATATAAAAGAGGAATAATATCTTAATAATTGATAATATTAGCGGTAAAATTGTTGAAAATGTTTAATTCTCGGTTAATTAGTGAAAATATCAAGCTTTCAGCTGTCAAATGTTTTAAGAAATTTACTTAAGCAGAGATGGTTACAAATAAATCAAAGGTATAAGCGCTATATGAGATGTATATAAATGAGAAATGGCAGGAGAAAATAAAGCTAAGGATGGAGTGAAAGAAACTTAGCAAAAGGGAAATAAATCCTTTAAGTAGCAAAATTAGGTTAGAGATCGAAAATTTTGGGATAATATGCATTGGAAGTTTCTACAAAGTAATAAAAATCTATATAAATAAATAATAATGAATATAGCTTTTGAAAATGTAAATTAAATTAAAAGATTTGAAGTCCAACAGCGCCGAATGAAAAACTAGGAATAGTTTTATAGAAACGCATCATTAGTGTGAACTTTTACTACACCACACAATATAAGATAAATACGTCCATGGTTTCGTAGCGTGGCTACATCATCAGGTCTTGACCTGTAATGTAGTAATGAACTAAATCTCGAATTTGAACGAACAAAATAAGCGAATAATAAGCCTTCCGCAATATCAGAAAAGCACTTCGACTCATCGTGTTTACTTTTGCATCGGTTTAAGGCATTTCATACAATAAAATATAAATATCAAGGTTTTATGTTTTCCTTTGCGATAAATCTCTCCGTCTGAGGAGGGGGGCGGATGGAAAATAAAAGATGTGAGCTGTTTTCGAGGTCAACTGAAGGTTTCATTAATTCCTCATATAAAAAAAGTGAATTTTCCTTATATCTTTCATGCTCCAATCATATTTTTTATTTCTATTCCTTCTGAGAATTTCTTTCTTCCACATGGGAGCAAATTCTGCAAAAGTCAAGATCAGTTCATGGTGTCCCCTTTCCGTTGGCATATTCATGCGAAACTCTTTTAGTCGAGACAATTACATCCGTTTCATGTACTGTATTATTGCCTAAATTTTATTTTACAAATGTATGATTGGTTTCGTCCGTAAAACAACTCCATGATTTATTTTTACAGTATAAAAATATTTCTCCTTTTTTATATGAGATAGCATAAGTAATTGTAAAGTAAGGAGATTATAGTTCTTAAGTAGAATATATATCGGTGGCGTAGTGGTAGCGTGCTAGCCTAGCAACGCCGAGGTCCCGGGTTCGAATCCAGGTTAGGGCATGGTTGTTTGTGTTCGTCTAGGTTAATCGTAAGAATGGTCTCAATAGACCAAAATTCGCCTAAATAAAGACGTCATTATTATTATTATCATATAATCCTTCCGTTAGCTCTTAACCCTAATTCGTAGATTAATTTGTGATGTTTTAATTCTCCTTTGTGAATATATTTATGAAAATCTAATAAACAAAATAAATACCTGTTTAACCAATGTAAAGGTTAATTTAGAAAATGTTGTGTATATTTTACTGCTTCATTATATTATGATTAGGTATATACCGTATCTATTTAAGCTATTCAAACTATTACTAATGTATTTTTCTATCATATTTTCGAAGAATTTTGAAAGAAAATCGGAAATCTGCCGTAGCTTAGATCAAATTATAGTTTGAAAATTTGATAGGAATTAGATTAAGATTTTTTTACATATTTGGTTGGATAGTTGGAACCCTTAAAAAGTAGAAAAAAACTGCTAATAATTCTTGTAAGTTTTTTCAGATAAACATTGCTAATATGGATAGATTACTTGCTTCCCCTTGAAGTAACACCTGTCTTCTAACTTACTTTCTAGATAAAAATCTTTGGGAAAGCAGGTAGTGCAATAAAACATTTATTTCAATCGGTCTCGAACATTAATTTGCAGAAACGTACCCCGACGACCAAACGATGGAAGAACGGTTTGATCACATCGAAACATACTGTCCGAACAAAAATTCAGCGAAAGGAAAATCATCTCGGCGGTGTAAAATTTTGTGGAGGTATGTTAACTGCCATTTTATCTTCGCCGACGACGAAACGGAGTTGGAATGGGTTACAAGGTAGTATAAAGGATATTTGTGAACCGGATTGGGCATTTCGAGAGATCGAGACGAGTTGAACACGTGTCTGGGAGGAAATCGAAGCAGGAGATGGAATGAACCGACAAAAGGGGAAAAGAAAGATCACAATCGCCAGTGATAGGGAAAGAATGCGGGATGAACATCGGATATAAAGGAAATAGCTCGGATAAAGAGGCAAAGAAGAGGAGGGAAAAGGAAGAGGTGTTCGGGCGATAAAAGCAGAACCTGATTGTTGATCGCGTCAACTCGAAATGGTCGTTACGTCGTTGATGGTATCGGCTGAGTTTCCGGGTCTTATTCGATGTCATATTTTACGCATTTATTTCCGTCTTCAAAGTATCAAGAGCGAGTACCATTCGTGTTTATCAATGTTAATGGTAAGGCTCTCGCATTTGTGCATGTGCATTTATAAAGATGTCCACTTCGAAGTAAATCGAGGAGTGGTCCTGCTTTCCCCGCGGAGATTTGAACGCTCCCTCCTCGGAAACTTTTAGCTGCTCGCCTTAGATATACTGGCGTAGAGTTCTGCCTTTTAAAAACAATGAAAATGGAATTGCTTTGTAAATTTTCAGTAAACATATTGATAGGAGCGACCAGTTTTAATTCTCAGAGTCATCATATGGCCCTAATTGCAAAGTGACTCTGTGATTCGAAACTATTGCCTCAATAAATTTGCTTATCGAAACTTTTCAAAGTTAATTTGTTTCAACTACTGAGAAAGCGTTCCACAAAATCTTATAAACAAGACTATATTTTAAAAGGATCACCATTTAGGATCTAATGAGGGCATAGCTAAAGCGGTATTGCTAGCTTATTGGTTCATTCCATGTCAACTCAGCCAAGGCCCCACGCCCACCATCTCAGATTTTCACTATTTTTCCTCTGTAGCTTGTGTAAGGCTTAGCTAAGAGGAATCAAAAATATTTTTCCAAATACAGATCATTTCTATGATATGGTTATTTGTATGGGTGTGGGTCTCCCCCAAATATTGGTTAAGTTGACATGGAGTGACCCTCTTTTATTATGGAAGTACATACGCAAGAATTGAAATATTTCATTGGAAAAGAATACCAAGAACTTACAGGTCTACCGGATATATTTGGTCAGAGACACGAAAGAAATTTACCAATGTGAAAGAGTAACAATTGCATCAGAAAACATTCATATTTACGAAGATATCACCTTTAAAATAGGGATCAGCTATTTTGTAATTTATGTCTTTTTACTACGTTCCTCGCGTTAACTTACAGATAATAGGGATAGCAACCATTTCACATGTAAAAACCGACTCCACTGAATATACTATCAAGTTTCACTGAGCACTTTTTGAGAACCAATTGCCACATAAAATCAAGCCAGTTTTCTTTTCCAGCAGCCATGAAAGGGCATTTAATACATTTATTGTATGGAAGAAAATCACAAGAAAAGACAAACAGAAAGACTTAAGACTAGCACGCCCATAAAGTTATGAAACAAAGACCACTTGCTGCTGAAAACTTTCTGTTTATTACTAATAGCAACTAAAAACTAATCGTAATGGCTGTCAATACAGCAATATAATAGAGTGTACGAGTCACAGGATTTAAATGAATTCATACTATATATCAGTTTAAGCAGGATTTTTTTCAGAGCATAATTTTCCTGAAAAGAAAATAACTATACGCAAATATTTTGGATTGGGCACATTTCAAATTATATAATACTATTTTAGTTCTCGATATTACGGAAATATTTAACAATCTATTCATCAAATTCATCGCGACTAAAATGGCTATTAACGAGGTAAATGTTGCGGACAAGGATGGTGTAATGATGTTAGTAAAGAATACCTTTTTCTTATATTATACTACCTTGATTTCTGTCAATGAGATTAAAATCTTCATACAAACAGTATATTCTTATTAAAATACCACATAATCTATTTGCTATGCGGTTATGATACAATCATCAAGTAAGAAGTACAATCTTTCCCCTTCCTCCTATTTAAACCCTAAGTAAATTTTCCCCAACAAAGTGTGCAAATTTCGAAATTTCATAATATCAAATCACTGGTAACTAATTTTCCGTTGTTGTAGATCATTTTCTGGCACCTGCAGATGAAGTACCAACAAAATTACATCTGAGTACATTACGAAGCTGAGGCTAAAACGCGATAGCGAAATATATTCCGACATGTGAAATGAATGTAGTAATTAAACCTTTAGCACTAATGTAGAGTTCCTCGCAGTAGCAGTAGTTTTTCCGAAAATGCTTACCCATCAGTCCGATAGATGCTTACTACTACGTGATTGATAGGAACCGTAAAATTTCTGTATTGGTCAACCATGTATGGGTCCTGTCCTGTCCCAGTCCTGCGTGACTCAGAGGCGAAGGGAGTTAAGAGCGAAGTATGGACCGGAAATTATAAACGGATCACATCATTCGAACCCTCCCATCTGTTGAAAGTACGTAGGCGAAACATTCATTCGGAAAAAAATGTTCGGAAAAAGTACGGCATCGAAAGGCGTTCCGTCGCTCTCGATGCGAAGGAAGAAGAAGAGGAAAGCGCGTGACGAAACAGTGTTCGGCCACACGTGTGCCATACAGTCACAACGGACGGCGATGAGCAAAAGAAGTGCTTCGAATACGTTTTAACGACTGCTTCGGAACTGCGACACGCTCATCGGAACCTTTACGACTTGTCCCATTACGTTAACAAACGTCTTCGAGAGATGCCATCGTGAATCCCTTTATACCACCCCTTTGAAATACTCTCTTCTGGAACGGTCGGGAGATATAACCAAATGACCCGAAAATCTATTCACATCTATTATAAATCACGTCCGCTCGTAATTGTAACGATTTCGGATGGCGTTCCAATACGATCCCGAACACGTGGTTCGATTCGATGCGCCGTTTGGAGTAGGGCATCGCTTTACTGGGAAAACAAGCACTAAATATTCATCCAATGCAACGGCGATCTTTCCTTACAAATCACATAGTTAAATTCTCTCGCTCATATATCCACAGCGGTTTCTTTCCACGGAAAAAATAAAGGTTTACGCCCACAAGTTTTACTACTGTGTTCTTCTGTTACCTACTTTGCTTTTAAGAAAATAACTTATGCGGGCTCAAGCTGTCTCGTAAATGAATTTTTATCGCGGTCGATTGTTCCAACGCTGTTTAATAGGTGGAGGTGAATTGCTGAGGTATCGCACCACACTTGTTTCTGTGAGAAAATGAGCACTATGATACATACTCGATGGAATGATCAAAAGACGCTCAATGTTGGTGTGTGGAACGACATCTTGTCAGCTGTCGATGTTTCGGAATGGGAATCTGAAAGGAGGAACGGATGTGCGAGTTTTATTGCTATTGGGATGGAGCGGAATTGACAGCTGAGGAGGAAGAGAGAGAGCAAAAAGGATGGAGAGGAAGAATGAGTGGTGCTTATGGCTCCGCACAAAGTTTCTCACATAAGGATTATGTTGCAGTTGGAATAGAGGGCGATTCATTGCTGAAATTTACAACTTTGAGTCTGACGCTGTCATGTTTCATCGCTGTTACTGTTGATTATTGTTTGACTCACAAGATAGCCATCTACCTTTAAAGTAAACTAAACAGGGATAGGCGTATACCTATTAGTACAATACACATAAATGTTGCATAACTAGGGGTGCCCTGATAACTCAAGGATAACGAAAGGGAATAATGTCGACGTTACCGGGACTCGTACCCAAGTCTTCCAGTTTCCAGGTTGCTGTAACTATTGAGCACCACGCCGAACCAATATTACTCCGTTTTCTTTTTCATAAACAGCATTTCTCAATTTATTGAGACCAACTCTAAGTACTCCACCGCTAAACTAGTCACCCAGTTAAGCATATTTTAAAAATCATTCGATTTGTATCCTTAGAGAAACCATTTGCGGTAGGAACATTAACATATTAAACTTTGCACTTATAAAATAAAATTCACAGTTGCTGGCGATGTTTTGTGGAAATAAATGATAATGAGAATAAAAATAGTTGTAATTTATTGTGGAAAAAGTACAACTACTCTTATTCTCATCACTTTGCACTTATAGCCAATAAAGATATTAAACTTTGTACTTATTGATAATAACACCCGACACAAGAGTTGGAGATCCGATTTCGATTTCTGGTCAGTGCAGACTTCTTCGCGTCCATTAACCCTCCAATTTATACGACTCAATATGATACTTTAATGTTGTCGAACTATCTATTCGTCAATAAAAAAATGGCGTTTTATAATACAGTAGGCCTTAATAAATTATTCCTTGGCATCAAATATGCCTTTTACTAATCCTGCTGTTTGGATTAGAGGTTTAGGAACAAGAGTAAAAGTGACATACATATAAACGCCGTAGGGACAAGCGCCTCATCTCAATCAAAGATGTTCTGAGCTTACGTATTCATCAAACCATCGGTATCAGGTTACCATATGTACATACCTCCTAAAATGATAATAAGTGTATGAGAGAGGCAGAGCAGACTGCGTGGGATAGAAAGGGGGAGGAAAGGGAGAGAGGAGAGGAGGCTGAATAGTGAGGAGAATGAGGTGGTTTGAGAAGAGTGTGGGATGCCAGACGTGCCTCGTAATGGCGAACGTGATTGCAAATGGATCTGCGGGAATTATTTATTCCGGTCTTCTTTACGATCTTAAAACCAGCCACGCAAAGAACGAGCCAGTCTCTACGGGTCCCCCTTTCAGACTCTCCATTCTCATTCCGTCGATTTCCTATCCTTAAGACTTCTCCATAACACTTCTCATATATCACATCCTTAGCCTCTCCTCATTCTTCTTCTATTCCCCTTTGGAAGTTCCCTTATAAAGTGGGTATATCTCCTCCTTCTCCGGTACATGGTTACGAAAGAAATATTTCTATAACCATTCCTTCAATTTTAATTACTAGCCGATCTCTACTTTCGCCTTTCCTACCTCACGATTCCCATCCTCGCTGTATTCATCTCTATTTATCACCAATATCTTCGATTATTTTTATCGCTCCATGAAGCATCTCCAGGGGAGAGTGTGCCGACTGAGTCGTGGTCACGCGCACGATTTCCATCTTGAGGGAAGGAATGCCAATTAGTTCTAATTTAGAACAAACGAATGTTCTATAAACATACGGGGAATAGTCGTGTGTTCCTTTTCCCTCAAAGTTGTCTCCTTTTATCTTATTCAACCACCTTCTCCGGTCTATAAACTACATACAGAAAATATGCATCTATTTATTGGAGTCTAATAGGAACACGATATCTGCATAAAAATTTAAATATCCTAGGGGAGAAATGTTATTCTTCATATTATTATAAAATTCTGAGAAGAAGCCGTTAATTATGATTTTCAAATACGTAGGATAAAATTAATATGTCCATGGGTGACTTCGTGGAACTAAACTCGCATTTTCTTTCAGTTTGTAGGTTGGATAGTATAATACTTTTTCATAATTACGAATGTGAGCCAACTTTCAATTCAGATGGCATTTCCAATCTTAGTTATCCATTAATCGCACTAAATGTTTGAATGTTTAAGCGCAGAAGTTAGAAATATGAGTAAAAAATATATATACATACCACGGGCGTGTTATAAAGCTTTAGTATAAATGGAAGGCTTCCAACGAAACTCGGGCACTTTTTGACGAAAAGTTATTATATATCCATTTAAGCTTAAATACATAAATATATGAGCAAAATAGCAAACAAAAGAAACCGTAGTATTTAATCATTATTCTAGGGTAGAGCGCTAAAATAATGATTAAATGAATGACTTGAAGGCTTAACTATTCTATTGCTTAATTGATGAGCCCCATATGCTGAAGCTTTAATATATTTTTTGGGTGAATTACGAACTATATAATCATAATACCCCACAGGAATCTAAAAGTCTACATCATTTTGCAGAATAATGTAAAATTCCAACTCAATGATTTGTTGGAAGTCTTTCAATAATTTCCATCTCGGTCATGACGGTGAAGTTATTACGGAATACAGCGCGACTAAAAACGAGAATGATGAACGAAAATCGTGATCACGAGTGGAAAATTCAAAGCTCGCAAAAAAGATGCTTTCTTCCAACAATGGCGCAAAATTCGAACCTCGAATAAGTGAGCGAATCGCATTATTTTATTTGGCGACAGGACGTGGCTTTTTTGTTCGAATCCCTCTCGACGGCAACAATGCACTGTAATCGTAAATAACTGATTTTTCCGCTGAATGGCCGGCATTTACGATCGTTACCTGGACTTGAGTAAACACGGGTGTCGAAGAGTCCTGAATGATGGTAATACGACGTCGGAGTGAAGAGGGTGTGCTTAGGGGGCGGCGTCTGGCGCCCCTCGGACAAGTGCTGGCAATAAGAAAAGTCTGCGCGGGGGAGGCTTTCGGGGAGGAATTCGTAATTAGGAGCCCTCAAAAAATGACGCCCAGGAGCTTCCAGTGTTTGCCGGAAGGACACAAATATGTCGAATGGCTCCGTCGTCGAGGGTTGAATAAACATTAATGGTTCGTTGATGGCCGAGGAACGGGAAGATGGATGGTGCGTGGATTGACGAGCGTGAAGGAGAAAAAAAGCACCAAATGAAAGGGTCAGGGGAAATAAGGATGCGGCCGAAGAAGAAAATATAACTGTCATTGTGCTTCCATATTATTCTTTTTTGTTCTTTTTTCGACCCCAAAAGGTCTCCTTAGTTTTTCCACCTTTTTTAATTCGTTTTCGAAGCGTAATACGAGGAGGAAACGGCGAGACAGGTGACTCCGGCGCTGCGTCAGAGGCTGTCATAAGGAAAAGGACCTTTCTTCGTAAGAGTTGACGGATGAACTGATGATTTGTGTGTTTGTGTGTGGGAGTGGGAGGAGTAAGACGGGAAGCGAAGGTCAGGGGATGCTCGTTCAAAGAGTTCGGGATACAAAGGAGCGAAAAAAGGACCCGGAGGAAGCGTTAAGAAGAGTTCGGATTATGGCGATGGGGAATAAAAAAGGCGGGCACCTGTTTATTCCTAACGCGACGTCCAGTAAATGACAAATAAATGCCACTGGGAACAATTTGACGGTGGTAAAATGCGGACGAGATTCGGTCCTTCGGTGAACCGATTAACGGTGTGGAAATCGGAGGGAAAAGGGGGTTCGAACCTTTGCCTTTGGATTTCTGTTTCCATTCACGCAGAGAAATGTTTGGAGTGAATGGAGAGAGGAAAATGAATCGGAGGTGTTATCTGTTTGTTGGGCTCTTTGAAAAGGAGTTGTGGCGATGGTCATTTGGGCGGAAATATAATACGAATCGGTTCAGTCTTTGAGGAGTGATGAAGGAGGAATCGGAGCGTCTTTTGAATTGGATGAATAGGGTTTGATCGAGAGAAGTGACGCTATGCAAAGCGCCTAAATTAACGCCGCCAGAGAAGTGGGGTCGTCAAGAAGGAATGGTTTTTGGGAGGGGTGGATAAATAATTGCTATAAGCATTTCCTGGCTTTTACAACGCTCGCTGAATGGAAGACTTGTCTAAAGGTATGAGATTGCTTAGTGATAAACTTTGTGATCGGCTACTGCCCTTGGACATAGTTCTGACTTAGCTTAAAATAGAACGCACCCAAGATCTTGATTTGGTGTTTTTTATTTATTTATAATTTATTTTGTGCTGTTTTTATTTATTTATAATTTATTTTATGCTGTTTTTATTTATTTATAATTTATTTTATGCTGTTTTTATTTATTTATAATTTATTTCATTTTATTTATAATCCACCCCACAGAAATGTGATTATATTAAAGAATATATAATAATTCGGTCTAGACTTTGCGATAGATCTCCATTATAAATAATATCGAATAAAAGAACATTAAATTTGATATAATAATCCTTATCGCCTCTCAAAGGGTGCTGTATTGCCCTTAAAGGGCGACAGAGTTCACTAGACCTCTGTCACCCCTTAATGAACCCTTGGGTGTAAGTAATATTTTGCGAACAGTTTTTCTTCCGATATATAGCACTAATTAGCTTATTATAAGAATAAAAAGCGCCTCATGAACTTCACTAACCTATGCGCAGTTCATAATTTAAACTTTCGCAACCTTTTTCAAATTGAAGGGAAAGCAGTAAGTTCATTGAACAAAGTGGCTCCAAAATGCTCGGAATATATCATCTGAATGAATATGACTCATTCCTTTTCAGTTGAAAACTCAATACTTCTCTGAATGCGATGACAGAAGCGTTTATTTTATTCGCACTCCCATGCGTTATTAGATACCCCTCAAACGAGCGAAACACTTCCCGAATTTCATTTTCCTCCAATTCGATCGTCCCTCTGTTCACTGTCGACGGGGAAGCTTTGAATTTTCAGCAGAATGAAGGAAACTCTCCTCGAAACCCCTTTAGTACAAATTAATCACCTCCAGTCTTTTTCGTAATAAGAACGTTTTTCATTCAAAACACACTAACGCTAACACAACAATCTTTCCTGCTCGGCGATAGGAATCGTCCTCCGTTTGAACTGAGCCTTTCAAAGAAAATCAACAGGAGTAGCCCCTCGGGAGGATCTCCTTATTAACCTCACCACCGTCTTTGCATATCCTTTAACGAGCGCACTTATTACCCTTTTTTAGGGAGACATTCGTCTTCCTCACAGCCCTGGTAGCGTAAGAATGTCGGGAGGGAAGGGAGGAAATGTATAGACGAGGCTGGGATGTCGTTGTTACCAGAAACGGGGAAAAATACAAGAGACTATGGGTTCTCCTCCATTCTTCATTTTTTAAATACATTCGTTATATCCTCCAATTTTTTTCGGGCCGCCTTGTAGGGGATCTCCGTTGCATACCCCAAAAGCCGCAATGCCCTGGGCCCATACGTCCCCCACCCTTTTGACCCCTTCGCTGGGGTGGAAAGAGCAAGAAAAGGGTTGCCCTTTTTCGTACGTACATTCCCTTTGTCCTTCTTCCATCTCCTCCCTTACTTTTCTCCACGTGTCACCCCCTGCTCCATCCCCCGGAGGGTCCACCGACGTCCCCCTCTCATCTCATTTATTTATTTTTTAAATTCTTTCCTACGCTAATTCCCTCCCTCGCCAGGATCTCAGTTTTTATTCCCTCCTCGCACAGGCGCCCTTCTGTCTCTGCTTCGCCATTTAAAATCTCCGGCGATCTGTTCTCCTCTCCAAGCCGACTTCTCCTTTTTCCCAAATCTCCCCAAGATTATTTCGGCACCCGTTCGGTGAAACCCCCTTCGGTTCTTTTTAATCCGGACCTGTAACCGAAGATCAGTGTTGGGAATGGAGTCTATCTAGAACGGAACATCTGTGTCCAGAGTTAGTGGGGAATCTCATTAGTTTTGCCAGAATATTAATACTTTTCATTATCTTTTATTCGAATCGTAAGATCCTCTCGGAAAAATTTTATCTTAGTCAAGATGCCATAGATTGCATTAGAGTACCGTTTATGTGCTGTGATAAGGGTAACAGAATATCGAGCCTCATTGTACTTCATTTCTGGATAAGTTAGTAAGAATGAGCTTTAATACTTCTAATTGGAGCATTGGTGAATGCATACACGAATTTGCAATAACGTTACAGCTAGCCCTGAACAGAATAAGATTTTGATGCATACGATTTCAAAAATATTGGATAAGTTGAAAATTAAAACAAATTATCGTTTATAAAATTATGCTAAAATTTTCTATTATTTATGGATTATGAGTAATTCGCTTCAAGGGTGGATTTAAGATCCTATTAGATAATTTATGAGGACATCAATGCAATACAGTAAAAATCGTCCATACCAGCTACATTGCAGTTTTGTGTGGTACTGGTAGAAGTTTATTTAAAAAATGATTCTTATAATTACAAGTGTGAAGAAAATGATTATTGTAGCTAAGCATTGTTGTCAAGTTATAATTTATTTCATCTAATTACCATTGTAAAATTATACCAAGCAACACATAAGTACCATATATTATACTTGGCTTAAGGCACTCATGCGAAACCTATTCATCACGTCATTTTTAACTCATTTAAAAGAGCATTTATGGAAATACCACACTCCTTATATAAAGAAAGACAGGTCATCGCTTTTCCTACTCAGAAGGAAGACATGCTTATTCCCAGCATTTATGTTTATTTATAATGCAAGCTCATGAAGGATTCGGCTTGGCAAATAAAAATTAACCTAATTTATATCTACGTTGTATTACCCTGGGGTAATATTTCCTTCATAAGTGCAAAGGTAACTAATAAAAGAAAAAATTTAAAAGAAGTTTTTTCTAGGAACATTTTCCAAAATAGTAGCAGGCACATGATCCCTAGTTCATAAATATTTGTCCTAGAATAACCTCTAAATACGAAATATAAAATACGTAGAAAGCAATCGAGAGATAAGGTTCTTTCGGAAGCCATGAAGCAAAATTTCCTTTGCAGGGAAGCGATAATATGAGTAACAGAGGAGGAGAAAGATGGAAAAAGAAGCGAAAAGATAAGATCGGCCTGGACAGAGCCCGGCGAAATCCCGTGATGTGGGCGGGATGAGTTTTTTGGGCAGCTAAGGGTCGAAGGGCGGGGCAAACGGGGGGTATAAAGGGTGAGAGGGTTGGCGGGAAAGGGGGAAGGATTTGTCCAGGGGAATGTTATGGAGGTCTGAGGATACCGTCAGTGGAATATCTAAAGCTTTTGATGTCTCTCGCCTTTTCCTCCGCTGTTTTTTATATCTTCCAATCCTTCCACCCCACGGAGCCACATCCGTCCCCAGGCGATCCTCCGAGATGGGGTGGTCAGCAGAGGGGAGAAAAGGTGGAAAAACATAAAAGAATCGAGGAATTCGTTTGGGAGGTAAGTAAACGCGCGGCGCTGAATTGAGCTCGGGGTAAAAGACAATTCCGGCGTGCCTCGTTTATGACGAATTTTCATTTAATTTCCAGAAGTCGAGGAGCCGGCCGTTTCGATCGCCGAGTTATTTGCGTGAAATTCATGAGAGAGAGATGAAGAAATTCGCATCGAGAAATGGACCGCTCTTTTAGAACGTATTATTTCATCGGAGAAGTATACTGAAAGCCAAATAAGGCAGGGGATTAAACCAATAAATTATTTAATTTTTCACTGACTACAGCACAATAATGAGCATGCCTTACAAAAAGCTTGGAGTGTATATAAAATTAACGAAATTATCGTAGTTAATTTATTTTAAAGTTATGTGCGGCATATATACAAGTATATTCACATATATGTATCATCCATATGTATGTTTCTTACCTGTTTACTGTCGATTTTTATAAATTGCATATTCACCTGATCATCGATTTTACATAGCCTACGAAAAATGTGTAGTATTTCAATGATTTAAATTCTGTTATTAAAAATACTATCATAAAGTAGTAAAATGACTTGGCGTTAGAAATTTAACAAGTATTTGATCGTATATGACTTTTATAAGTATTATTCACATGTTATTTCTTGTTAGAGAAATTAATTTATTACATAACTTTCGCTTATTGGCTTTTTATTATATTATTAATATCGTATCATTATTTTTATAATAAATCCTTTTTATATGAGAAGTTTGCATATTTTTGACATCTTTATTTCAGGGCTATGTATGCGTTTCCCAGCTTTCGTTTATATATTATCAAAAGTTTTTATCAAATACTATGGAAAACTATTTGAACAAAATATATACTGTAATAGTTGTTACCTTTCATAGAAACATCACAAAATAGCCCTTCCGTCTTGCGTGAAAATCTTTCTGGTTCGCAATCATCCGTAAATTAATAATTCAAGAGTACTTGAATATAAAATCTTTAGAAGAAGCCTTAAATATGTGGAAGTTCATATCAATGTACAATTTTTAAACCGTGAATTTTGTTTTACTTGAATATACATAATATAACTCATTCTCACCTTATGATTTCAAAGTATCTAAAATATTTGGATATTTTCTTATCCTCTTGCTGATTATCACTTTCGTGAGTCAATCGTTATCAGTAAAAACTTGAAGGTGAGTGATTTTGGAACTTTTGGTAAAGTTACAAGTATGATTGACAATATACTGGCTGCAATATCAGCAGGTAATTCTTTCAGAAGGTTTGTAGTTATTTAATTTTGGCAACTTACATTTGCTTGCAATTCTCTTGAAATTATAGAGATTTAATGAATCACGTTTAGTATTTTTATTTATCTAAATCAATATTTCTTATGCGGCTTTGTAGCCTTCCAAATCCTTGGCATTGTAAAGAATATAAATTTTATACCAAAGACAAATTCATGGCAATGAGAAATGAATGTCGAAAGAAACGGAAGGAAGCAAGTGAGGAAAAGGAAAACGCGAGAAATATGGAGATGGGCGTGAGAAAGAGTGAGTGCAGAATAGAAAGAGCGGTAGAGAAGAGTTGCTTTTTCGTGTTTTGGGTTCGCCTCAAAAAGTTCAGCCGATAGACGATATGTCCGCTGAGAGTAGTAGTAAAAAAAATGAGCGGCGTAAAAGAGGTTCCAAAATTTTTCGAGGTGCGCTCGGGAGAGGGTGGTTTTATCGCCTTCCTTTGTTTTAATTTTTTTCGGCAAACTCCATTTTTTTCCCACCGTTCCCCTCTGGAAGCCTCAAACCCCTTTTCTCCGAGGGCGAGCTCCGGAAACCCGATTTTTCGACCACCGGTGAGAGAGACGAGTGTGAGGGAAGATCTTGAAGGTGCGTTGATACGAAAGGGTATAACGTCTCGCTTCATTTCGTGCGTTTAACTATTCACTCTTTTTTCGTCACTTTTTTTCTCGAGAGGAAGCTCCTTTGTGTGCGTCAGTGTGAGTTATTTTCCTTGAGGCAGTGCGCCTCCGCTGCGGTCTCCAAGGAAAGATCGAGAGGGAAATAAACCTTTCATTCCTCTCGAATAGTTGTTCTTTCCCGTGTAACTTCCTTTTTCACGTACCTTTCCCCTCTTTGCTGTCGAAATACGTTCCGCGTAACTTTGTCCGCACCCCCTCGCTTTTCTTTGAAGATGACAGCGATCCGACCGAACTACCGGAATTGGACATTTCAAGAAAGAGCACTTGTTTTTCAGATTATAACACTCACGATAGAGCAAGGAAGGCAGAGAATATTCTCCTATTTTATTAGATTAGCAGCAGAAACATCGAAATACTTTTACAATGTCGATTATCTATGCGGAAATGGAGCGTTCTTCAGTGGGATAATCTTACTCGATATAGTAATCCCAACGATCCGTAAAAGATATCGTGATTAGCTAAGTTATTAGTAGAGGGAGGTATTTAGAGTGAAAATCTTGATAAAATCGTAACATGTTTCAGAATTGCTCATCTTGATTACGCTTCCGAATACATCGGAGAGAAATCTAAGAGCCGCAGCATATTCATGTTTTCAGATAAAATTACTCGAAACAACTCTGGATATCTGATTCCTCCATCACATTATCCAAGGATTTTTTGGTATTTTCTAAGCTGCGGCAACGCGAACCTTCTTTCTGCGTTTCAAATCCCGATTCTATCCACAGAAGGTGAATTACCTAAATGCACCACTTCTAACTTCTCAAGTGCCTTTTCGGAGCAGACCTCACTTCGGTCATCACCGGATATTTGAGCTGCTACACTTGCCTCTTTTAATGTACTGCCGATTTCCGTGAGAAAATACGCCCATTCGAACATTTTCATAACGACAGAAATCATAAATACATCCATATCATTTGCAAATGATGTGCCCTTGAATTTACTTCGATATTCAGAAACACCGAGAAATTAATCTGGACTTTTCCAAATTAACGCAATATATTTCCATTTATTTTTAGGATTCGGGTGCATTTATTCAGCTACCTACAGAAATGCAATATATATGTGATTTTCTCTCACAACGACGAATACAATGCGATATCTGAGATTGACATAGAACGCTTGCGCTTAAAGATATACCAAATTATGAGAACGATTCACTAATTTAGTGCAGAGGTAATGCCGTGACGCAGATTATCTTTTCCCGTTACTCAAGTTCTGACAATCTTAGTCATTTGATAGAAACTGCTTTCGAAAGGGCGAGATCTTGACGAGCTTAAGGTCCGAGAAACGTAAATTAAGGTAAAAGAGAATGAAGTTACGGAATCGGTCTTTTGTAGGCCTGAATGCTTCTCATATTATGTTAACCTTGTTTTTTTTAGTCTTTGTATGGAAATTTATGAGAATTGCTCACAAAGGAGATAGAAAGAGGTTAATCCCGCTGGAATTATTAGCTTGACCATTGTTTTTTTAGGTAACATTAACTTCGATGTATTGCCGAATACCAAGAAAACGAGAAAATATGGACTTCATAATGGTCCGCGGTCTAAAAAGTCATATCAAGTTAGATATCATCAGATAGCATATCTTACTTCCATTATTTAAATCCATGCATCACATTATAAATAAAATTAATTAAAACTTAATGAAGGATATGTCCGGTTCTACCTATTTCAAAGTGTTCAACGGAAGAGAAACTGAAAATTATTCACAAAATGTATACCATTCTCGATCAGTATCAAATTAAGTGAATATTGAACATGGAGTTCTTCATTATGAACGAAGCCCCTTTCTCAAACTCACAACGCGTTTGTTCTTCAAAAATATAATTGTTGAAAGCCAACCATTTAAAATTAAGTTTCCTCATTTGATGAGAATCTGATGCTATAATTACCAATCATTATTCAAATATCTTAATCAAAATGAATGTATAGGAGAAGTGTTGAAGGACAACGCTGTTAATAGCTGTTTTTTACCCTTAAATCGTCAATACAATATCAGAGCAGTGAACATTATAGAGCGAATAACTACTACAGAGATAACTAGCAATTCGTCTCCTTTGTTACTAATTCTTCTCATCTTCTACAGACTATATTAAGTCTCCGAATTTTTTTGTGAAAATTGGCTTAGACTTAATGACTTGATAATAGTCGTGCAACATTTTTGATGTGAAGGCCTCTTATAGAGCTTAACCAACCACGCGGAAAGGCAAGACCCCTTTAAATTGGAAAGCCCTGCATTTAGATTAATCAATTCTTAGCCATTTCAATGTAGATATCGAACACAACACACATACATACGTTTACGAATTTGTACATATCACTGATGCCGATTTTACCTTTAGGCACAAACTTCTGAATCCAAAATTTATTTACTTAAACTGGGAAATGTTGGCGGGCGGGTGAGTTCACAGCTAATTTTAGAAATCCCTGGTAGGGGTGGAAGTCCCTGGTAGCTGTTCTGTAGGACATCACTCCAGGATTCAGAAACTTTCTAACCTCTCTCCCTTTGTAAGAAGACAATCGGAAATGCCTATCCAGGAACTTAACAGTTTCGATTAGGAAGTTATGACCTCCCTTCTCAAATATTTTCATCAAGACGAATCAAAAGCATTTTCGCAGATTACACTATACTCTTTGCAAAGGATGGTGAAGATCTGGCTACAAGTCTTCTAGAACTAAATTCTGCGGGACGAAAGATAGGACTCAGGATAAAGTTATCGAAGACATACGTAAAGTGTAATTATTTTGCAGTACGAGAACCAATGAAACCATTGAGTCCTTTATGTTTCCCTGCCTCTTTACGAATCTCGTCAGATTTTCAGTAGGAATTTATGGGAGATGAGTTTGAAACCTCGATCAACTTCTTTCGGGTAACAATCGCGCAGCACCTCATTGGCTGGGAGCGCGGTTTTTGCGGACTAAAAAGAGGATTAGCGCCCGAGGGAAGAACGGTTTCCGAAATGGGAATTCCCACGGCGATAAACTTTTCGGGAGCAATCGAGGAATCTGGAATTTCTCTGGGTTCGAGGCCAGTTTTTGGGGCGATCTTTGACTCTTGGCAGGAATTTATCGGAGGCGATGGAATCCGAGGGAAACATCAAACACTTCCCCACAGAATGTCGATCCAAAGGCTAAACTTTACAGTTGGACGGCGTGGGGAGGCAAAATATGAGGCGATTACTGAAGATACGCCGCGAGAGGTATTTCGCGGAGGAAACGGATGACCTCGTTGGCAGGATTTATGAGGCGAGATGAGAGCGACAGATGGTAATGCGAGGCGAAGGTTGATCGAGTTGCTCGAAACGGGGAATAATATGCGGATGGAGAACGGCCTCTCCGAGGAGCGATAAATCAGAAATAAATACGCGACCGCGTACGTTTGCATCGGTTGGGAAAGATTTTTGCCGCCGCAACTTGGGTTACGTGGGAATCGCTCGTGATTGACGCTTTGCTGAGGACGTGACAATTGGGACAAAAAGAGAATGAATCGACTCATTTTGGTTTACGTGTCGATCCAACGTCTGAGAGCGCAATTGCGAAAGTAGAACGTATTGGTGGAGAATGCACTATTTTTACGATTGTGATGATCTCAGCGAGGCTTCAGAATGCAGAGCTTTATCTAAGCTTACAATAAATCATCATTCTATTAATTTTCAATTATTTCAATAAATTAACTCATATCGTGAAAGTTATGCTTTTGTCGAATATGGGTGATTTTTTTGATTCATCATCATAATTTGCATAACTCATTAATAAATAGACATACGTAAATTTTAAAAACTACGAAATGTTTTCCTTCTCCCTCAAAAGTAATCTTTAACGTGTATGCGCTAATTTCATTAACTTGCAAACATGCGTTAATATCCATTAATTAATATAGTCTGTTACCTACCCACAATTTTCTAATTACCCTTTTAAAACGGTTTTATCGCCTTAATAACGCTTTCTTTAAATGGCCAGCCTTCACTTGTTTAGGAACGACTGAACATGAGGAATGAACTAGACCACTGATTATATTTTCGTTTAATTCTTTTAGTGAACGCGGATGTTAATAATTTGTTGAGGGTTTCATTTGGAGAATTTCTAAGCAATTGCATAAGCAGCATATAACCGTCTAACAACCATATTAAGGAAATTAAAAAACCAGGAATAAAAATAATTTTTAAAACATTTCTCAAAATAAAAGAAAATATGGGAGGCATTTATATGGCGCAACCTATTCCTTTAAGGGATGTTTTCCTGCAGGTAATTTTTATAGATTGAATCACTTTCATTCTCAACTCATCTGTAACATGAACGCATACAGTACGCCAGGAATAATATTTCTTTATTTAATCGATTATATGGTAGACATATACGCACTGCCGCGCCGTCCTATGGGCGCAAGGGGTGCATCGCACCTAGATGGCGGCATCTAAAGGGAGGCAAGAGGAGCGTAGGCAGCCATTATTTATATTACAGCAACATTATTTGCTGCTCTCTGAGTGGTACTCACGAGTTATCCAGGAAAGGTTATGATATGAGATCAAAGATTGGCCAACATTTAAAGAAAAGAATTATGAATGACATAAGACGAGAAAGGAATATTCTATTAGATCAAATCAAATTTATTCATGTTGAAATAGAATTTTTATATGAAGCGTTCATATTTAGTCACGGTAAATATTAACTCATAACGACAATTTACTTAGTCCGTGTACGGAATCTGCATAATACCGATGTTTACTGATGTTTTTTGACCAATGTAAACTGGGAAACGAAGTCATAAAACACTGTTTTTTCAGTCTTACAAAATAATTTTGATCAGTAAATCAGGAAATGTACGGTTTTGATAATTAATTTTAAGGGTCGGCAAATAATGTTTGCACCCGGGCGGCAGATAGGCTGAGCGCGGCTCTGGCCATATATTTACACGCGTGAACAACAAACTGGAACAGGAAAACTGTGTTTAGGGGAGGTTCGTCCAGTCGAATTGATTTTTTTCCCGTGCTTTCGACTCTCTGACCAACGCTGTCTTTGCGACAACATTTACCATCGATTCGCTGTGAATTAAATAAATCACCTCGCTACCATCTTGCTCGCAAATCATCAACCGTCTCCCACAACCAAGATGATTCCCGGAAATAAATCAAACGAGTGAGATAAAAATTGTACGTCATCCTTTGGGTGAAGCATGGTTTCGGTGTGCAGCATAAGATAGCGGATGCAGGGAAGGGTGTGGTGAGGGGATGGAAATCGGGAGAGACACGTTACTGAGGAACAATGCGACGGCGGTGAGAGAAATATGGAAGGGGCGGGAGCAGATAAAAAGCGGTTTGGGGTATAAAGAGGGGCTGATGGTAAGGGATGAGGTCGGCGGCAAACGACTGATGAAAACCAGGGGGCGCTCCATCGGATATTTAACAAGAATTTTGGCTCGCCGATGGATCGTGGCGAGCTAAGCGGTTTTCGGGTTTCAGTTTGTTATTCCTTCCTCTTTCTGCCACCGCCAAAAAAACCTTTGCCTTCTTTCTGCCCCCTTCTTCCCATGCCTTTCCCCTATTTCTACTTATTCTGAGAGAAAACTTGCGATCCAAAAGCATGGGAAAATACTTTGTGAAATATTTGGAATTTCTTATTTTCTCCTTGAAATCTTTCAATCTCAGTAATAAATGGAATGCAGCAATTGGGTGAGAAATAACTGTGAAAATGCAATGATACCTTATGAATGAATGAGTCCAAAGAAAATATCCTTTGAAAATCTCAGTGTCGTAAACATTTTTTCCAGTCTTGATTGGATCTATTCCATTGTTCTGCAAATATTGTAATATTTCTCTCAGTTTTATATAATCTAAATTTGAATCGATATGTTTATATCGAAGGTATAGTAGAGAAAAAGTTTTACGTTAGAATATTCTACCTCCGTATCTGTAAATATTCGCTTTCAGGGCATTTTATGTATATCTTAAATAAATATATATTTAGACTCAAAATCTTGAATTATTCATGTAAAATAAAAATTATTCTTGTTCTTCACATGAGCGTCGCTTTAATGCGCCAATTTAAAAATCACAAAAAAATATTTTTTTTGCGTTATTGAGCTTCTTTAGAATATTGTGATCGTTAATTCAGACCATATTATGTACATGAATTATGTATATGCTTACTTCTGGATAGAATGGAAGAAAAATACATTCAATATTACAATATCAGCGAAGACTGATAATAATCTATAGATTATTTTACAAGAGTTAAAATTGCGCGGATATCATTTCAACTTTTGTATGGATACCATTTACTCCCTTTTATGCGGTGCATAATGAAATAATTCTGGTTTTCAAAAATCATATCATACGTTCGCTTCCTTTACGATCCGCAATGATAATCGTGTGATTATACCCTTGTATTAATGACTTAAAGTATTCGTATAATTAATATCAATCCCTCCATCAAACAATTTCACCGCTCTTTCCGCCATTTTGTAGCACCAAGTTGGCATCTCTTACATAGGAAATTTTTCTTAAAGTTTTAAACAGCTGTTCTATTAAATGTTTAAAGCATCATCCAATCAAGAACGTCAATCGGGAATCTTCACTTAGTTTTCTGCTCCTAAATTGCCTCTTATTGGGAAATTCCATCCTTAGGGAATGCATTCCTTCAATTTATGAAGAAAGTAACATATGTCTTCGATCTATACAATAAAACAATTTTATTATTTTATATAATATCCCAATTTATTGAGAGAAGAAGAAGCAATTTACATACATAAAAATGAGACGCTGATTCCCACGTATGCGCACGAAGGGCTGAATTCGATCCTCCGATGAGGAAAGGCAAATCTAAGAATTCCTTCAGAAGATTTCGATTTCTTTGGGGGATCCCAAAATTCCCGAAATGGTTTGACGCGTTAACGACTTCAGTTTGTCGGCGTCGTCCTTGTATACCCCACCTTTACCTCATCCCCTGCCCTCTCCTCTTCGCAAGGCATTCGATATTTTCAAACTACTCAAAGGATGCCGCCTCCGCGGGCAATGTGATCAACCGCCCCAGGGCGGGCACGGGGAGTGGGGCCGCGGGGGTCGCTCAGTAAGACATAAGGATCGGACGTTAATGGGCGATGTTCGAACTCTTTCGGTAAAGGAGTAGGCTGCAAGCAGTTGCGGCATTCCTCTCAAACGACTATCTCTTTCGGAACGCCAAGAATTCCACGTGTAAAGCGCTCCCCCTTCTCCACCTTCCTTGTCTTTCTCTTACACTGCTGCGAGCGAAGGGATTGATCCCACGGAACCGAAATTCTGCCAAGAGGAAGTAGCGATGTCAAGGGGTTGTTTGGAAGGTTAGGATCACGGTTTTGGGGCGCACGATCACGGATATCCGATTCGGTTTGTGTGACTTGGGAGAGGGGAAAATCAACACGATTATATTAACGGAGTAGAAGATGGTAATTCTTATGTTATTTCTCAATTTTTTCAATCGATTACCTATTAAAAATAAAATTTAATTCCATATTAGCCTACAATCACATTACTTCTATGCATTACTGCCAATTCATTTATTAAATATTATAATGATGTCGTAAATTTATTATTACTATGGAATAATGTAATTAATAACACTCTTTAACTTAGATAGTACGATGATGATTTAAATAATTTATCGTTTATATAATTCATTGATGAATAAAATAAATATATTAGTTATGTTTGATAAAGATTTTCGGAACTCCGAGAGATTATTTATGTTAATCACAGCTTATTGAAAACAAATGGCATTTGTCATTTTCGTTCTTAACATCTCTGTCAAAAGCTAAAATAGGTAGTTATGAAGGATTTTGCTTTCCTATTCAATATTTAAAAACGACCTTATTCTCATTCATGAGTGAATGAAGAAGTATTGTTCCGGATGTTGGCTACATCATGATTTGTAATAAACGGCTTGTCATGAAATATATATCCGTTTCTTCATTAATATTTAATTCATTTTTTATGTAAAAGTAGTCGAGTGAACTTAATTAAAAACGAATTTAATTTACTCCCGAAGAAAGACTCTTTTTCGAGTTAATGTTTATCACGCTGTTGTGAGCAAGGTGTTCTAACATTCGGTACAAAGTTAACATGGAACAATATTCATGGCTTGTTCTGTTTAGAAAGTAAACTTTAATTTATATATTATTTCGTTTTTACGCTTTCATAGCAAGTGTACGATCCTTTGATCCAACATTTTCGAATTTTGCGCTCCAGAAAGCAGTCGCCAGCTAGTTCTCGTACTGTAAGAGATACCTTTGCATATGCTTTGTAAAAAAATGTGAAGGAAAGTGTTAAACCAATTGTTTTTGGTGAAGGAATTAGGACCATATCTTGATAAAAAAATATTCGTGAGTTATTTCTATTTATGAGNATGAATTAATTTTCGTACATATTCTAAGCAAGATCTTTTTGATGACCGATATTTCCTGAAGCAGAGCATATCACAACTAAAAGGCGTATGTATATTAAGGGTACAGTCTACTTTAGCTTGTATTTTATGCTGATATTTATGCTGATATATTATTTATTACTTAGCAGATTATTTTATGTTTCCACAAAGTACGATATATATCCTATAACACACATTGTCCAATATGAACCATTCTTAACACACTTCATATTCAGCTAAATATTCTAAATTCAATTAGAAAATTAAAATCATTAATGATCAACGTTCATTTTCAGTTTAATTGGAGAAACTTCTCCGATAATTGCTTTATCCACATTAGTTGGCTGCGAAGCTCATATACCAGGATTTATTACCCGATTAGTCCTACTTAATTAAGAACAGTATTTAAGAACTACCATTGTTCTCTCTTCCTACTCAGAGTTGTATCCTTTATTCACTAAATGAATTAGCAGTGCATGAAAATCAGACTTGTGATTAATCAACACAGCATCACTAACTTCAAATTCCAGAATCAAGCTATTGATAATTTTATTCAACATTAGTTATCATGGAAATCACATTCACTATCTTACGAAAGTTGATAATATCTCTGAAATTCTTTGTTGAGACTTACAACGAATGATAAATTACACATAATTGTTCTGCATGGTTTGATGGGATTATATGTTAAAGGACGTATTACGTAAGCATTGTTGCTAAAGTTAATTACTAATGGGTTATTTGTATTAATACTGCTGGTTCAGCTTATGTTGTACCAGCAGTACTGAAGATGACGCAAAAATATTGAATTTTAAACCTGAAACAATAAAAGATGATAATCTTCCAAAATTCAAAGATCTATTGATCTTAAATAGAGCAAATCTTATTTCTTAACTGTTACTACGTGAAATGTAGAAAAATTGCGTGGAAAGCTTTGATATTTTTTATAGTGAATACATATACGCTTTATTATTACGTATTTTCTCGTTCAGCGAAAAAAAAGATATTTTACATTCTGATTATATTTTTCCAAAATTTAATTTAATATATTAATAATTATTCCACAATATGGAATATTAACTGAAAATGGTCGAAATTCCATAAATTCTCTGATGCTTTTAACACTATTTCTTGAATCTGTGTTACAAATCATGCATTGCACAAGAATTTTCAAATTCAGAAAACTCTCTTCAGTAATATAATAAAGTTTTTCCAAGTACTATAAGAGAATTTCTTCTGTGATTGAGGCATAAATAAATAAATAAATCTCTTATACGAACTCCTTTCTCTCAAGAAGGACCTTCGGAACATGTTTCAAAACTCACTTTGTTTTCCAGGTTTCAAATTGAGTCTGGTTTGCATCAATTAATGTATGATCGTTACCTAATGTTTCTCCCCTGACCAGATAATATCAAAATAAGTTTCACATATCAGCAAGCGCGCAGAGTTCCCAAAACAAACATAATACTATAATTCTTATGGGATTCTTTAACAGAAGAGATACAGAGGTGAGGATTTCAAATACGTCGAAACGTTTGGAAGCAACACTTTCAATCTGCCAGATTTTTCTTTCGAAATTTCTCATCTGCTGTTCTGAACAATGCTACGTTCCCTTCGAGCGATTTCTTTTGGGAATTTTTTGGAGGATGTGTTCTTATTAGGATTTTTATTTATTAAGAGAATATTACATTTCCCACAAATTAAGTTGAAGGATATAACTAGATAGCTCGGTGTATCATACGAACTAGGTTTTTTGCCCTTTATTATTTACCGGTGAGTTATAGGTATTTCTTGCGGTGCCTAATCTATTAATAAATGAAAGAATATACATTAGTATGCCTCTCTCGTTACATAGCATTTAAGACTCAAATGATAGAAAAAATATTATTTAGAAGCGATGCCACGTGATGAGCTGAAGCGTATAAAGTAATACTGTTAGATAATTATTTAAGTAATTTTTCTCTATAAACATTCTACCATCTTACTTCATGTCGTAATACGCTCTTGGATGAAAAAGCAATGAGCCAACAAAATGACTGAGAATAAGACTTTGGAAGAGAAATTCCTTTGTTGGGTTCTTTGGTTAAGTGCGACATGAGGGATGATGTTCGATTGAGTACCCTGTTTTCAGGATGGGGGACTGAGAGGGGGTTAGGGGTAAATTCCAGAGGTTTACCTCCAGGGTCTGCGCCCATCCCTTCGGAATCTCTTCTCTCCCCTTTGAAAGATCTTTTCCCTTCTCTCTTCCCTTCAACAACGAATTTATCCCGGTTGATGTCTGTCCTCCTATGAAATAGTAAATGGAACGAAGAATTTGCTATTTATGTCATCCCTAACACCTCTTTTAGGGAAGAGGAAAAGTTATTACTAATATCTTGTCTATTAGGAAATTTTTATCGCTATAACTCAATCGAGAAAGTAGCACAAAACTTGTATTTACATTCGGTAAGTAGCTCTATGCAGAGATATGTTCTTTTCCGTACCATGGAATTTCCATTCCATTTATGAAATACCTAAGAGGAATACCAAGTTACTCTCTTCAATTATAATGGTATTAATACCTTCCTTTCATAATTTGTCTGCTATTTAGCTTTCAATAATCGCATCAGAAACTAACATCGTGAAATAAACTTCGTAAAAATGTGGGCATTTGATTAGGAACGAAATTTATAACTCAAGGATATAGAACATTAGACACTACATGTGAGGCGTATAAGATAAAAATATCTTAAATGTCATTAACCGACATAATTTTCTTATATATTATTACATCTGTCCCTAATAAATGTAACACGAATACTGACATTTTTTGACTGATTATTAGTCCTCTCAATACTCTCAATTATTTCATGCCATATAAATATTTTTAATTTTTCGTTGCAGGACTTAGTGCTGCAAAACATCTTTGATGTTAACAATTATATCCGAAAAAATAAACGAAATATAGCACCTCATATCTCACTGATATATTCACTATTTTTTATTATGACACTCGTCAGAGGCATTTTTGGATGAGGTTCGAATACAGCTATCGTATTATTGACGGCGTTCTGAATCAAAACTTCTGCAATACAAAATTATCTTTATCCGTTATCTAGACGCACCGCACGAATAAGTATGTTAATGCTGTTAAGTAAAAACAGCCTCTCAGAAACTTTAAACTCCTTATGGTGGTGTGAACCAATTTTTTTCAAATCTGCCCTTTCGATCAGCGCTGGCAAATTTCGGTTGTGTTCCCTCGAACCGGTTGCTTTAACGCTGACGGAGCATGTGAAGGATCGCTATTAAAGCTAATGAACTACACCATCCGGTAAATTACTGATTCGGTCGTTTAGCCCATCCGTTGAAAAAAGCGCGTGCAAGGGACTACGAGGGGTCAGGGAAGTAGATGCTGGACTCTAGTTCTAAGGTTAGATTTGATACAACTACTGTGAAACCTAAACCTTTGCTTCAAAATTGCTTGAATGGAGCCATTAAAAGACAAAGCTTAGCAAGTTATTCGATACGACTTTTATTCATTACAATGTTCTAATGCCGATTTAAAACCGGGAGGAAAGTTATTTCGTTGTTTCTCAATCCATTTGTAGAATAGACCTCTGATTTACTCCCTCAATATACTATGGCTGCAGAAAGCGAAAGAAATACTAAAGATATAAGGAGCCAAAGCAAGCCATATAATGGCTTTTGACTGCTCTATGATTTAAAATCGGACCTATGGATTAGACGCATAGCCTATAGTCGAATTAAATTTTACTAAAACTGTTTTATAAATATGTTGTACTGAAATAAATATCGCTAAATATATAGGTATACTTATAACGCCTGTAACATTGATTCATCTCACCGTCAGTACATTTTTTTGTTCTTTTTTGATCTATCTGCACTATAGATGTGAAATTATATTCACTTGTGCTCTTTTGTCACCAAAATCATGTAGACATAAATTTTAAAGATACAATTTATTTTTTGGGAAACTCTTATATGAAGTTAAAAGAATAACCAATGCGTAAACATGGAATTTTATATTTTCATCACTTGCTACTAATTTTCCATAAGCAATAGGTTTCTGAATGTAAGCCATAAGCATAAGTTTTCCACAAGCATAAGTTTCTAAATGTTCTAGCTCCCTATATGACGATGAAGTTCCGCCGTTTTCCTGCTAGCTTACTTTAAATTGCTGATTTCATTAAATGCCTCGTGCTATGATCATGATAAGTATGAATCTCCGATATTTACGGGAGCTGAGGATACAGTTGAAACATAAACCTTTATGCCATTGCTTCGACAACTTTCTTCCCCAAAACTTTGAAAGGTTACGGTTAAGAAAAAGGAGACAGGAAACCCAACTGAAAACTACGACGCCTTGTAAAAATTTAGGAGGCAGTTTTCGATACACGCGAGGACTATCTAATTGAATCGTCGAGAGTGAAATTTTAGTTCCGCTTCTATGACAATCCACCGTGAAATATTTTATCGAGGTATAGGGAAAGAATTGGTGGGTAACGGCTGAAAGACTATCTACTTCCTCCTTTATCTCCTTCGCTATATCAATTGGTTGAAAGGGACCTAATTGAGGAGTTGATCATTGGTCCCTCCGTTTCCGCCGTTGAGGCCGCCGCGGTCCCAACAGGTGGCCGACTGATTGAGTGGGGAGAGGGGGGCTAATGACCTACCTAAGGAAGGCTACTCGGGGTGTAGATAGTTCTATGGCTACAATTGCTTCGCTTTCCGGCGATTCTCGCATCCCCATTAATCTTGTATTCGAAGGCATCCTGGGAATCGGAAATAGTTCGATTCAAATCAATGTGGAGAGACAACTGACAAATGTAATTGGAAACATATGTCCTCTATGGCTTCATTTCGAGAAAGAAAGTAACAGCCATTTTTCGCTATTGTACCTCCCACATAATGTTACGCCTTTCACAATTTCTCTTTTCATTAAAATTCTTGTTACGGATCACGAGTGGGAGATGGCTGATAAAATAAATAAGGAGCAGGTGTTTCTCTGCTCATATTTTAGTTTAAACATACCTTAATCTTGCTTTCAGTCACTGAAATTCAAGTTTTAAAGAGCTAAACAACACTTGGGAAGTGGACAATAGGACAATGTGGGCGTTTATATTTCCTTGAGCTTATAGAATTACTATCAGAATTTAATGCACACCTTATTCCTCTAAAATAACTTTATGAATAAAATTAGAGAGGATATAGAACATTCATTTAATAGCTATAAGTATTCAATTAAAGTCTTTCTTTTCTTTGGGAAAAGTTGCAGTAATTTACTACACTTTTTGATAAAAATAAAACTGCATATTAAGTATGACCTTTTAGAAAGGCTACGCGTAAAATTTACTCAGTCTGAACTTGAATGATTTTTAGCGATCCCTTAAGAAGTAATCATTTTCATTGTTCTAAAATATATTCAATGTTTATAGCAAGGAACATCGATCCTTATCCTGTATCAGTAAGCTTTGCTTTTATTCAGAATATCCTCAATCTTTCCCCATAAGTCTCCGAAAGATTTGGAGTGGAATAATATGAGTGGAAAGTCCACACAAGAGCAGAACAATGACCCAATGGATAATACTTTTCCTGGTACTCGAAAAGGAATGACTAAAATGAATGACAATATTCAATATTATTCATACCACAATAGCTTCCAAATTGCATTAGCTATGAACGAAGCTGAATAAAAAATTAATTAAAGATGCCATTTCGTCAATGCTGCAGCAAAATATGAATGAAAAAAAATATATATACTCATCTATTTAAGGAACCAATCAACCAATCTATAAAGAGCGAATAAACCTTTTAGGACATCTTATGTCTTCCAAATTGAAATCACGTCAAATACCAGGAAGCATTAAATTAATTTTTCTTCAAAATCTGGTTTAATACTATGTTTACAGTATATTTTTGGAGGTAAATGATAATGTAAATCCAGAGAAATATCCCATGCAATACGTATTAACGTTCTACAAGAATTACCAAGATGTAATGATAAATGCTCAACGTTAAATGCTTACAAGTTTGATTTTATCCTGCTAAACTCAGATCTCTCTTCTTCCTGAGTTCAACGGCAAAAAAACTAAGAGAAGTAAACGCGGAAATATTTAAATTTTTGATCCCGGATAGATTATGCGCTGAGCTGAACTGGAAAACTTCCAGAAACGACAAAAAACTAGCCAGTTAATGCGCTCTAATTATTTGGAAACAAAATTTAAAATGTAAAACAATTCAGGAACTGTGATCCAAAAAACTGCCCATGAAGTGGTCTTCCGGTTGTTCCTTCACACGCACTTAGGTGGTCATCCAAAGCATTTGGATCACGAATGACTTACGACATAATATGAGGAGAAAAAAATGTATCTATCTACGATCTCTCTATCATTTTTTTACACTTTCAAATCTCACTCCCTTGCCAAACATTAGATCTTTCGATACACTCACTGGAGATGGAACAACCCCTTAACCTCCCTGTATGCATAAACATTAGAGTTTACGGTGACTGATCTTTAATACTTAATGGCAAGAAAAGAGTTTATGTAAACATTTAACTAGTGCATGGACCTGAACATTCAGTATTGTTGTTTAATATTTGTCGTTCCATTATGACCATGATTTTTTGCGTCAGATGTCACTACTGCCTCTAAAGTTTCTCTTCCTTACGTTTAAATCGGCAATATCGTTTGCGTTGAGCAACTTTTAACAGTAACAGTAAGAGAGAGTAAAGTTCGTCTAAAAATGAAACGTACGAATAAAATTAAATCAATTAATTACATTGATTTTACTTGCAACCGACCAAATCGCTCGTGTAGATGTTTATAAAATTTTGTCTTCAATAAAATCATTGGAAGGTAGATCGTCCCCAATAATATGAGCCGAAAAATGGTCAAATGAGTAAAGGAATGAAAGTTTTTCCTCTGAATCCTCTCTTGCTTCGAAAATTTGGGGTTGGGTTGGGTCAGATTTTGTGATAAAATCGGAAATCGGTAGCGTCGGATCATCTCATTAATATCTGTTAAAATCTTAACTTTGGACGCAACATTTCTCTTTGTTTTTCATCGCAACTTTCAGTTACTCATAGAAATCGTTGCTTCTTTGACTCATCAACCTGCTGCTAAATTATATCTCGCCATTAATTTCGAAGGTGTTGAACCTTCGTGATAGCAGACGGATAGTTGGAAAAATAATTTAATACGAGCGGGAATTTGACCAAAATCGACGCTCTTCCTAATCTGCTCGCAAAATCTCCGGAAGAAAATTGCGAGTTTCAAAACTCGAGCGTCAGTTCCGTAACATTTGAGTATTTACGATTCACCCTCATGTCAGATTAATCTTAACGACAATTAAATGACGGCCGCAGATTCTAATTCGAGATAATGAGCCATGGAAACGTTCAAAACATTAATTATCCCGAGTGGAGAATCTCGAACCCAAGTTCATGCGAACGTGAAGCGGCAAAAATTTGCACACAATGGAAACAAAATATTGCGAAGTCGGGGCTTATTATAGGCTGCGTTTGTGTTCTTCGCTTCGGACGATAAAAAATATTGAGGTTATTCATCGTATTTCTGGAAAAATGCTTAGTCAAGAATTGAGGCCATTTATTCGAGACTTTTATGGCGCTGGGTGGAGCTGAGAGAATCCTTTACCCTTGGGAAACCTAATGGTTTTTCGTACAAGACATGCCAAGCAACCGTTAATCCTGAAACTTATATGACATGCTAGACTGATTTTATGTCAAGTAAAATGAATTTTGATTAAATATTTACATTTATATGTACCTTCATGAATCGGAGCTACAAAAAGACTGTAGAGGACTAATTAGACCATTACAAATAATAATCATTTCTTTAATGGAAAGAGGAAGATTATCCCAATTAAATCCAATTTAGGAATCATAATCGTTGACGATCACATACAACCATACCATCCAATTCCAATGGTACTCAAACCCGGGAGATTTGGGTAAAAACACTATCATTTTAACCATTCCACCACCGTTGCCGGCAAACAATCCTTCTACAATCTCAAAGATTGAGCGTCATTTCAAAATAGCACAATATTTTAAGTTAATTAATTTTTTCTGTAAATATAGGGGCGCTAACGACAGTAAATTAATGGATAGGATGACCCGATAGCGGAAAAAATGGAAGTTATTCAAAAGAAGTTATCAAAGTAGACGAAAAGAAATCATCCAGATGCAGTCTATGTTTACTTTTTTATTCAGCCAGTATTTAATTCGTATAAAAAAGAGGTTAAATGAAATTTTTATCTCTGAATTTATTTTAAAACCTATTATGAAACCTCTATTTCTTAGGCGTAAACACCTCATACACTTGCTAAGCCTACAATCCTAGCTTATCTCTCACTTACCAATTTCCTCTGAGAATCAGCCATCAATCGTAATAATAATATATTAATTAAGTTAGCTCTTTCTTTGGAAGAAGATTAGACCAAGACATTGACATCAGTAGCGGTAGTTTTACCAGAACAATAGGATTTAGGGATCTCCCAGTTAGCCAAGTGGTTAGTCCCAAGTTCACCTACTAAGAAAAAAAAGTGAAGTAAGTGAAAAGGGTCCCGGGATCGATTCCCTGCGGGAGTCTACGCGAAATAACCTCAGCTGCAGAAACACATTTCTATTAGTACTATTCTAAATAATACTACTAGCAATTTCACCTTAAAATATGCCCTAAAATGATTAAGTTGGTATTCTTTTAGTGAGATCCAAGTATTTATTCATGCAACAGTATATTCAAAAAAGCGTAAGGACATATTTAGCCGCTACAGACAAAGGTGAAAATTTGGAATATTTTCAGTATGATACAAAAATTGATAATATGCTGCTTAACCTTTCCTCTTCATGCATTTATCCTGAAATGCTCTCATCTGACAGGCCTCGGCGGTTCGGGCTTGATATTCTGATACAGAAGGTTCGAACCCTGATTAGTGCATGCATGTGTGTCACTATCTGCTCGAAGGGATTTTGTTTGACCCTTTTTTAGGTTCATGCACCCCTTCTATGGCGCATACATGAAGAGCAATGCAAGGGAATCTCAGTGGCATCAAGTGGCCCAAGGACAAGTAGTTCAATGGGCCGTAAGCGGCACCTTTGTAGTTACCCTGAAGAATTTCATTATATAGAGAGCCACTTTATATCATAAAGATAGCCACAGATTTGAGGGAATTAATCGAACCTTATTTCGTCTTCTTCTATTAATCGATTCTCGGTTGCACAACACAACACTTGACCAATCACGTTTCGTCGACGCCACTGATTTTATTTTCTCTCATATATTAGAGGGTTATGAAGTTCTCGGAGATTAATAGCGTCGGTCGGCCTCGATAGAGTAGAGTGCCAGCTTAGCATCACTGAAGGTCTTGGGTTCGAATCAGGTTAAGGCATGGCCATCTGTGGTCGTCCATTTACAACGGTCAATCGCAGCCATGGAATAAGTAGACAGATTCGCCGAGTAATGACGAGATTATTATTATAAATATCAATTAAACGATGTCCGTCAAAAGAAGACAGAAATAATAATTTTAAATGTTATTTCTATATTGAAAATTTAAAGAAAGGCATTCTCATCCTTACGTATGGAAAAACGTCATCAGACGTTACTTCCCCATTTCCGCTGAAAAATCAGCAAAGAGTTATACAGGGTTGAAAACCAATTTCGTAGAGGAATTTTTGACTATAGGATTAATGATTGGTATGAAAATGTTTCGATAATTCTAAAGCAAAAATAATTTAAATATTTAACGTAAAATATTTCCTGACCTGATTATTTTTCAAATAACGCTTACAATTATGAATAATTTTAAGGCACTAATCACGGAAGACTTGTCGGTCACGTAGGGTTCATTAAGAGCGGGGTCAGTCAAGTAGGTGTCGGTCAAGTAGGTGTCGGTCAAGGGATACGGTGCAGGTCAAAAGAAGGGATCCGAACCGAATCATCCTCTTATTCCGGTCAGCCCCTTGGTTTAATCGTTTTTCGAATGACCATGTGGTTAACTTCGGTGGTCTCGTAGAGACGGGCAAAACAGCTGAAGAGAGAGGCGTGAGGTGAGAGTGATGGTGCTAAGGGTTGGTGCGGGGGAGGCAGCACGCCAAGGCCCCGCTCGCGCACCCGGAAGCAGCCGGCAACCGCTGATGGGAAAAGGCGGCACATTTTTCGACCTAAGATGGGAAGATAAAAGTTGTAAAGAGAGCGAAGAGAAGGGGCGAGGAGGGGGAGGGGGAGAGAGAGAGAGGGGGGAGATCGAGGAGAAAGATTGCAGTAGGCGTGCATTATATATTATATAAAAAAGAAGGATTTTCATTTTGGAGGAAACAATGACCAAATGGGTCGGACATTAAGCTGTGAGAATTGACAAGAGTTTGGGAATGAGGCCATCTAAAAAGAGAAGAAATCCTCCGACGCGTGCTTTTTTTCCTCCGTACTGATTTTTATCGCCTAATGTATTTTCCCCTTAATTCAGTTTCTTGTATTAGTGGAGTGGGGTAGGAAAAATATTGCCGCGCCTACTTTTTATGAATCCATTGTTGCATTCCGGATAATTGCTTCAATTCCACCACTGAGGATAATGAAAACTAGGATTTTGAAACATTCCTCTCTTGTTTGGATATCTCGCGGTTAACAATGGTTTCATCAGCGGAGCAAAAAATAATATAAAATGCAAATCCGTCCGCAGACTTTTATATGGAAACGAGATCGACGAAAAATTAATTTAATTTCGGTTTCGACACGCCGGCGAATGACGTATCGGGTGCGAAATATAGTGGAAATCGGTTAACACGAAAAAGGATATCACGAAATTTCAATTGACAACATGTACAGCACCGTTCCATTCCGTTTCCTATAACTTTCGATGTATATTAATTCGTTTAATGGGAAACGGTTAACATGGAACAACGGTTAAAACGAAAGTATTTCGTAGCCAAAGCTAACACATGCCTACAGATTTCATCGGAGAAAACGAAACGAAAGGCATTTATGTTGGGATTTCAATCAATGTGAAATCATCATTTTTATTTATGCAGCAACTTTGTCAATGAATTTCACAATTATTTAAAAAAGCTGTTTACGAATTTAAAGTTTTGAGTTCTGTGGTTAAAAGTATTATATAACCTGTATTGAGTGTATATTTGTGATGCTTTTCGATATAAGACGATAACTCCAAAGAAGGCAAAGCGGTGGGTTACGTTAGCAAGGAGTTCGGTTAACACGGGATTCGGTTAGCGCGAAATATTTGCGATGGTCGAGTTAACCGATTCCCACTGTATACGCGCAAAGTCTGCCACGAACGAATCAGCCGACGCAAACAAATAGGCGTTTAATGCTCCTGGAAGACTATTGATATAAAAAATAATATTATTTCTCGTTCGGGTGGAAGGGAATTCTATCAATGAGACCTTGGCATCAGCCACGCGAAGACAAATACTTCGGGCCGGCGAAAAAGAAACGGCCGGGGCTTAATCACAAAAGCGATGTATAATTTTTGCCTCTCGTAATTATACTTCAATTTTTTTCCAATTAGACCACGTGATCTTGACGCGAACCTCATAATTATCAACTCCGATTCCCTCGAACGCTTCCCCATTAATCCCCTTCCATGTCCCTCCCTAATTCATATTTCTCAATTTGGGATCCACAGTATTTTGTCATTAATATGATTGCGTTTTCCCTTTGGCCTTCCCCCATGTAGGTTTTCGTCCCATCCTAATTGAAGGCTGATGACCCCATACCATCCCTTTTTTTGACGTGAAATAATAATGATGGGTCCTTTGCGTGCTCCGAAAATGAGCAATGGCAGAGGGAAGGAGGGAGGTCATAAGACGATGGAATAGAAGGTTGAGTCTATAGGAAAGGCCAAGAAGGGGAGGAAATGACGATAAGGATGTTATGGGGAGAAGGATTGAGTGGGAGTATGCAGCAGGGGATGAATGAAACTTTTTGGAGGACTGTAAAGGAATTGATTGAGGAAAGAGAAGAGGAGAGGAAAATAAGTTCGTGAAGGAAGGGACGGGGAGACGAGGGAAAGTGATTGGGAAAATGCTGGAGGGGATGAAAAGGAGTGGCGAAAGAAGAAAGAAATAAACAGTGAGAGAAATCTGAGGGGAGGCTTCGGGTTGTGGAGGCGATTGGGAGGCAAAGAAAAAGTGAATGAATATCGAGACAGAAAGGATTTGAAGATGAGAAATTGGGAACGGAAATACAATAGACTTTTGATTACACGACTTCAAAGAAGTTGGACAGTGCGACGGATTAACAGTTAGCTATTCAATAAAATATATTAAGCAATAGTATGTATAATCATCCCCTTATTTTCTAATCATCACATCTTCACGAATGTAATATTTTTCATTTATATTTAAGTAAGGGATATAGGATAACGTATCATTCATTTACTTTCGTCTTTCATTAGTCTTATCCATGGCTATGATAACACTAGCTTCTGAGATATAAATGATACTGAAGTTGAGTAAGGCAGGGACAAACTACCCTACGCCTTATCTTACCAAGTAAGCGTCATTCCCTCAATTTCCGCAACTTATTGTACAAGGATTATGATTTAAACCGATCTTTATGCTGAAAACTTTACAAACAAAGATTATAAGCATATATTTGTATTATTTCACTGCCATTTATGTACTTATTTATCAAGAATTCCACGTACGTATAAAACGTACGATACTATTTTCATAAAAATATAATAAATACTTTTAAAATGAGTATCCTGTGTTAGGCTAGCATTATTTTTATCCTCATAAGGAAGGAACAACTCACTCATATCTGAAGAAGCGCAGCTGTTGTTATTTCTTTGAACTGGTATCAGATGATACTCAGAAAAAATAGTGACGTAAATGCGGCCAGCTAAAACCGAATAGGAACTTTATCTTAACATATCAAAAATTCAATCTGTAAATAAAACAGCGGCCATAAAAATGAATCAGCTCTACTAAGGGGTAATACTTGGAGATTACATTTTCACTCTAATTTGCCCTGGAAAACTATGCATCACCGAAACTAGAAGGCGGCAATTCGGCTATGTCTTGAACGTGTATTACAATTTCTATCACCTCTCAGAGAAGGTAAAATTGATTTGGATGGAGCGGGAAAGACATTTTTGAATGAGCAATGTAGTGTGCTTGCTCATTCAAAATTAAGCGAAGTAAATCATTAATAAAAAAATCTACGAATGGCAACTTAGAAGTTTCTTTTCTTACTTCTCTAGATTGAAAACGACACCACTTATTTGATCTTCTCATTCTCCTTCCCAAGCACATTCACGCACAATCGTAATCATTCCTCAGTTACGTGGCTCACTAAACTGAACGTTTGTTCACTTCAAAGAGGATTCAAATCGATAAAGAAGAGAACGCTACGCGCTGAAAGGATAAATGTATTTTTTTTAACGGGATTTCATTTAATGGCAAAATATTCCGGAAAAAAGAGACATTTTATGGAAATATAAAATTCAAGATAAAACGTGGATAACTCTTTGATAATAAGCGGCCGGTTAGAAAGTGCTGATGTATTCCTGCCACTAGATTTTGACGAAGGAATATTATAATTTATCTTTTGATACAGGAAAGAGAAATAGTTCCATTTACTTTTTCCCAGACTTGTTCGTGGCAATGTCAATATGGAAGTTACTGAGGGACGAAAAATGCTGAATAATGGCAATCATTTTAGTTTCTTACTTACGTGGATTTTTTCCACTTATAGCATTCTGGCTCAGTGAGGAAAGCAAGGGAAAACGACCTCACTCCACATCTTACCTAGTAAGCCTCATTCCCTCTTTGGAATGTTTGGTAACTATGCTGGAGAGGTTGGGATTTAAACCGGTCTCAAGGTTGAATACTGAACAGATAGATCTAACAATAAATGTAACATTTAACGGAAAATGCACGGAACACAAAGAGCTCCGTTGTGGCACACTAGCGCGCCGCGGTTCACCATAAAAAGGTCTACGTCTGAGAGTAAAATGGTCTTCATTGGAAGATGTGCAGTCGAATTTGAAGGGAGAAAAGGATCTAAAAGGAGGCATTGGAGGGAATAGAATGAAAAAGGGGAGAGGGCGTGTGGGAGGCGAGGGAAGGGTGCCGTGGGAAGGCATGGGCTGCTGTAGCGTGGCACTCACTCCCTCTCTCTGATTGATTGATTAACTCCTCAGGTTCTCCGTCAAGGACGCCCAGATAAGATTGCTTGTGGGAAATTAAAGTTTGGCGGGGAGGCGGAGAGGGCGGCCAGAGGTGGATATTTAGCATGACTCACAATCAAAAGAAAGGACGGAAATGGGAGCGATTTAAAGGATTACTCCTCCGCCTTTGGAGATTAATTTTTAGCCCCGAGATCGATTGAGAAGTCAGCCGTCCTGACGTTTGAAAGGTTCAAAATTCGAGTTCGGCTACCATAAAAAAAGAAACGGAGTGATTTTAATTCGGCGTTGTTAAGGGTGGAAGCTGATAAATCGAGACTTTTTTCCTCTCTTTTTCTACCTCATCAAATTTCAGCTCGGACGGGAGAAAATTATGACGATTATTTTCTAGTCGATGGTGAATGCATTTCCCATCATACGATTCGAGACGGAGCGGTCGATATCTTTTGATACATCCAGTCCATTTGGGACGGGTCGATACTATCGAACCGGATTAGAGTGGCTTGGTATTTAATTTCCGTTCATTAGGACGTAATATCAATTTTGAATTGTTCATTTGCAGCGGAATCTTATCCATCAATATTGAATTTAAACTCAAATTTTTTGATGTTTCACCCCATTGTATGTGGAATGTCTCATTGAATTCTGTCTTTGTAATTCTGTCTTTCGAAGTTCTTCATTCTCTATCGTTTTGGCTACAACTCTCAAGCGTTTCGATATGGTGGCTTCATTTGCGGTCATGGTTTGATACCCGGTGGATACATTTTAAAATTGCCATCTGAAAAATCGCCGCGATGCCTTGATTAATATGTAGCGGTACTTTGTGGTCTGGAGAAGCCAATGAGGTGACGTGGGATTCGATACGTTGATCCAGTTCGCTCTACCAAAATACTGCTTGACTGGACACTTTTACTAAAGCTACTCAAGAGAAGGATTTCTTTTTCAACTCTTTTTCATATTAATTTATCGTTCATTGGTTATACTAATTTTTCCTCTGCGCAGTCAGCCGAGGATATTCGGTTCTTACTGGCAATCGAATCCCCTAAACTCCCCACTGTCAAAGGTCAGTTTGAACTTATTTCCATTATTAAAAGCTAATAGATTTGGAGGGGGGGCTTATTTCACAAGACGAGGAATTCCTCACTGTCTCTAAATGAGTAGGAAAAAAATCCCTCTATCATTGGCTACTAAAATTCCTTGAGAAGGAATATGGCTTACTAGGCAAAATGAGAAGTGAGGTATTCTATCTTTTCCTTCCTCAACAAACTAAATCCTACCGGTGGTAAACGTCTAAGTAAAAAATATAATAAATATCATAATTCTAATTGTAATTCTATTATTCGTTATTATTATCTTAAATTGTATAATAAACATAAATGAATATCATCACTCAGTACCATTTATGCTTCATTAAAACCTACCTCAAGTGCAGCTGCCATACGTTGTTAAAATAACTCATTTCTTATCGATTTAACACCATAAAACTATAAATTACAACGCTTTGGTAAATAATCAATAAAGCCACCACACTCTTAAACTTTCTGCTTCTGCGGAATCAAAACGAAACGAGCTCGCGAGCGATCAGTTTCTCCGTCCGTCTACATTTTCCGGGCAGATTGAAAGGAATAATGCCCTGTTAGTGGCAATAGTACACGCCGGCAAAGACAACCGACAACCGCACAAAAAATCTCATACTTCAGATCTCGCCGATGATAGTGCCGGTCCAGTGAGGGGAGGGGACGAGGAATTTAAATCGCGCTTTTTTGCCCGAGTCAAAAATTGCCCACAGTTGGTAGACATGCGGCAAACCCAATTGGTTGATTGTCTCGCGGAGAGAAGAAAAGCCGAAGGTTGCGTCGGAAGGGGATCAAGGGGTCGAAAAAAATACAAATGTATAGGAGAGCGGCGCGGAGATAATAAATTGAATACGGCGTCCAATCATGAAAAAGGGGAGGGAGGGGAAAAAAGCTGGATTGATGGGGAATATATTCCTCCTTTTCTTCTCCCCTCCCCTTGATAGCCTTTGAGGAATCCATCATCTCCCCTCACCTGGAGATTGCCGCCGCACGGGAGCCCGCGCCTTCTCCTTCGTAATTACCCCACAGACATCCTCCGCCTCCCACACTCTCATCGCGTGCGAACCGCGTTCTCCTATTTCCACCTCCCCTCGCTCTTTAAATAAAAGTCATTCGTCTGTCTATTTGTCCTTCCCTCCCACACGGAGCGAAGATGACCCTATAACAAACGCGGAGCATTAGGCATTCTAAAGTCGATTTATTAATCTTCATTGGTGGGAGGAAGGGTTATGGGAGGGGATTTCGGGAGGATTAAAAGCCGAGGTGCCATCTCTACCTCGCACCGGTGACTCCGTTCACGACAAACGTAATAACGCCACTATATCGACACCACTAATTCAAGCAGTATGCTTCCCGCTCTGAATGCTTCGTTATCAGGCAACTTCTTCTATGGTTAAGTGTAATGAATTTATAGCCAATCAAGAGCTATATTGTAGCTGTCAGAAATCTAGTATAGACTATCTTAATGACCAATAGTAATAGTAATTTTATAGGGATATATCGATAGCGAATCAAGAGTTTTTATTACCGTTAGCAACTCTAGCGATTCCCTTCTACCTTACCTAATTAATTTTGTTATATCAGCACGAAATTTTGAAAACAAAAGGCTTTAGCCTCCATTCCATACATGATTAGAATACCATATTCTATGATTAAATTCAATCCTTATCTTTCTGCATTAAAAACTTTCGTTGGATCATAGTCGAGCACTAAAATTAGAAATACATTTAAAAACAAATCTTTTTTTTTTTGAGCGGTCATACGAATGAAATAGAAAACTTTGGATGTCACGGACTTCATGATACCTCCTTAATTGCCTCGAAGAATACCTGCAGGGTATATTAAATAAAGAAATATTCAGGAAGGTCTAGGTTTGGGATAAGCTAATAAATGTACAGCGAACCGACTAATAATAAATAGCCATTCGACAGTAAACCGAGGAATATTTGCATGGCCGATCACTTTCGTGGCACTAATTTCTTTTTCGAAGGGCATTTCTCTCATTATTCCTTCACAATGTAGTATTGCCCTCACAACTTAGATATAATGCCCTGAGATTTATATTTCAGAGCTCATTTGTCGTCAGTAAAAGTATGGATTATATTTTCTGTTGAGCATTGTCTGGAGATAAATAGCCTTTGGAGGATGTTTTGTTTTTCGAAGAATCACACGAATGTAATAGGATATATTGGTTGTTACGAATTTGAGGGGATTTAATTGGTAATAATAAAAACGTCAACTCTGGAAAATTGAAATGTAGAATACTCCCAATTGGTACTATAAGAAGCAAAAGTACGTCATTCTGAGGTAAAGGACTGAGTTAAATTCAGCATACGTTTTTTAATTGCCCTCAATTCTACTGTCTATTATCTCTGTGATACTTTTAAACTTTAAAATTGCTCTAACGCAGTATTTTAAATATATAAATGGAAAATAAAATCATTCAAAAATATTTATTATTTGGTTCATAAACGCGTTTAAAGTAGTCATTATAAAGTGAAACTGAAGGAAGTGTCTTCAAATCATATGATTCTTTAAAAAGAATAAACTCCATGGACAAAAATGGATAACTGTAATTATCCTCCAGCTGTAACCCCATAAGAGATTTTACCGACAAAGGAACACGAAAATGATCCTAAGTTCCTACAGATCATCGATAAATACTTATCTAAAACGAACTGTTTTACCTTCGAAGCAGTCGCCGACGAAATTCAATTTAAGAACCGCTTGACCGAGCAATATCTATGCAATCAATCGGATCTAAAATATAGCTGAAGCCAGCCGAAAATTTAAAAAAAGGAAAGAATTCGGAAATACCTACAGCCCTAAAATCATATCGCTCTCCCCATAATTTGAAAGGAACGCGACTGAGATTTCGGCGCAGTGGAACTGCTATTGTGTAACGTTTCTGTGAGCCAATTCGCACCCGAATAAAATGAAGGGATTCGTGAGCCAGGTTTTGATACCCTTCGATAGCCTCGAAAGGTAATAGACCTCTCAGCGAACCCGAATAAAATTCATTCGACATGAAATCGACGTCTTATCTCAGTCACCCACACATGGCTCTTATCTCTCCATCCATAACCGCTACTCCTCAGTCCACTTCCCATTCGATTGCAGGTAAAATGGACCCCGAAGGCAAATCGCCTGACCGCCTCTGCAACAAGGGTCCCTAAAAGCAAACTGCTCGAAGAAATCACAACTCAACACGTGGGAAAGAGATTTCCTCGTGGGATCACAGGACTTGATCGTGGAAGGGGTGGAGGGGGCGGAGGACTTTATTACCGGGAGCGGCTGGGAACAGGAAGGAGAGAGTGAAAGGCAGGGATCGCCTTTGGTAGGAAGTAGAGGGGGAAGAATTATACATATACTATATATAAGTATAGGAAGAGAAGCGATTGCACTCGGCGATTTTATGCCGATTTTTTTTCATTAGCATGCCCTCCCTTCGTATTTCCCAGGGATTTCATTGTTTTCTTTCCTTTCGGAATGATTTTTAACAACCTTTCTTTCGACGGAAAAAGAGGGAGTTCTGGGATGGGGAATGATTAGAATCCGACGAAAGTATTGCTTTCTCGAGAATTGAAGGAGCTCAATGGTTAGATTGTGGGAAAATTTCCGCAAAAACAGAAGCAGTAAAATATATCGCGGCGGTTAAGGAAGAAACCAACAAAAAATTTAATCGATTAATTGTATGTGATTACATTTTTTTCATGCTTGTTTATTTTTCTTCAATATTTTTATATATAAGGGTTGCAACACAGAGGGAGCCCACCTATTTCCTCCATAACACGGTTTAAAGTTTAGGCAATGAAGTTGCCGTAAGAGTGTTACATTTCTAATGAGTGCGGTATTAGTTGTTGCCATTGTAATTGGCAGGTGCACAAAATATTTTAATCGAAAACATCTCAAGCACACTCCACACTTTCTTATCAAAAGGGAATAATGAATTTTAAAAGTAGCAATTTCAACATTGCTAGCGGCAGAATGTGCGCTTCTATTCTAATAGATCGGTATAAATGTTTGTTCTACTTTCACTCGGCTATGCAAAGAGAATGGATACAATTCATACGATGGAACTTTCGTGCAGAGGCAGGTGAATGGCAATGAAGATGATAACGGCGATAAGAACATGGAGAAGTAGCGGTAATAGATCTTTAATTTAATTTAGAAAGTTTTTTTTTTCTTCAAGAAACAACCTAAGTTACGAAACGTCGATCGAAAGAATTAACTATACAAGGGCAGGAAATGTAAACCGTAGATACAAGTAGCTTGTTTTCCTTGCCACACCTGTAAGTGAATTATCTCTATGAAAACATTTCCAGCACCTTCGTCCTTATCGAAAAAACTGAAAAATATCACACGATAAGAAACAACGACATATTTTATTTTATTGATATTCTAAGTTTATGTGATATTCATTAGTAAATGGCATTTTATTGACAAAACTAAACATGTGAAATTGTGGATTTCCTGGTGTGGACTCCTGTATCAGTCGATAGATTGGTAGAAAATCTCATACAACGAAATTCTCTAGGAAGTCATTAGTTAGTAATGGATTTCTCAATAGTCTTCCTGAATGGGCCTGCAGAGACGATAATGGAAGATTTTTAGAAGGGGATGTGTAAATATTGCAAACAATGAGGAAATGTATTTACTAAGGGGTCATTCCATGTCAAGTGGACCAATTTTAGAGAAGTGCCCCGCACGACCATCACAGATCTCAATGAAGCAACAGATGTTGTGTAAGAATACCAAGTTTTGTTTTCCTCAACAGAATACTACCTGATATAACGTGACTCAAAGTTGAAAAAAACTCAATTTCGTAGTGTAGAAGGGTATGGTAGGGGCCAAACAAATGACTATATCTCAGCAAGTATTGCCATACCGATGGATGTAAAAAATGGCCAATGTTCATTGAGAATATGAGTAAATGCTCATACAAAATTTCATTGAAATCTGTGATGGCCGAGCGGCGACCGTTGGTCCACTTGACATGGAATGAATTGAAAGTCTTTTTAGTTATTTTATTTGGATCATATCTTGTTGATCTTTTTATTTCCTTACAACGATTGTAAGTATATATTTCTATTATTTCACATATGAGTTCGCCAAATGTATACGCCTTCGAATGTAAAAATTCAGTAAATGGAAGTTTGTGGAGACATAGGGCTATGGAAAAACTATCAAAAAGTAAATTCAGTCATTCACTTGCACATCACCAGTAACAAATCTTACGCGAAAAAAATACCGCGAAACGCTATGTTATCATCTGTCGATGTCTCGTCATAATTTGAACACAAGCTCGGGAGGCGCCCATTAATAAAACATTCGCGTCTTTCGATTAGACACAAAGAAAAAAACCTAATCGATCACCCCTCCCGTTCGACGCACTCACGGATTCTATCAGGATTCGTGCTATCGATCACGAAGTCCGGCGCCGCGGCGTTTCGGCATTAAAATCTCCCCGCCGCGGACGGTGATTGAAAATTCCATCGGAACGCTATTAAGCCCCCTAATAGCCTCCTCGGGTTGCGGCAAATTCTTTGAGGGCCAACGGATTGATCGACCGCTGCCAAATGATATTGGGATCGAGTGACCACCGCCTCAAGAAGACTCCCTTTTCGGAAGCACGGCGGCATAACTAACGACCGCCACCCATTTCTCCATTAGCATCCTTAATTGTCCTCAGACGAGGAAATCGACGACGGAGGGAATTAGCGGTGGGTGGAAAGGGGGGAAACAAAGGAAATCTATAAAGAGGCAGGTGTTCGTTTCGTTTCGTAACAATGGCTGCTCCTTAATTCCGTGACGTCGTCCGCGCAGCGTGGCCGCACGCAAAGTCCTCACTCCCACCCACGCTTGCAGCGCACCCAATACCCCCCCCCCCCACACTCCCTCCCCAACGCCCCACCCTCTCTTCGGTTCCGACGCCGTTCTCACGACGAGTATTAATACCCCTCGGAGACCACAATTACGTTCCGTTCGGGTAATTATGCCGACAGGAATCTCCCGAAGCCAAGACAATGACGGTGAAGGAAGATGGAGGAACGGGAGAATGGAATGGGGGGGGGGGATCCAAGGGCGTATTTCTGCGTGTGGTGTTGCGGTCGGGGGTTTTGACGTTTGGCGGTGGATGTCATATTCTTCATGTGACAGGTCCCCGGCTTACTCGGCGAGCGGAGAAGAAAATAATGGGGGAACGGAAGTTAAAACTCGGGGAGCGAAACTGCTGTATAACCGCGATATTTGCCAGGAGAAAGGGACGCAGAAATAAGAGGTGCGTGATCGACAGGTTCGTTTTGATGCTTCCGCAGGATGCGGCAATCTACCTATTTCGAATGGGATATGTGATGATTTATGTCTTACGGGAGAAATTAGGTGTGCATATAGGTCACAATATCCTATGATCCTCTCTCTTCTTATGAATTCAGCGCTATTATAAATCGTTTTTCCTATCCTATTCACTTATTAAAAGAAAACTGCGATTCATTCTATCATTGTTGTTTCAGTAGAAGGCATCAAAACTCTTCAAGGACCGAATTATTATAAGGGAGCAAAGTGATAATTTACATTTCAAGCTGGTCTCAGCTTGTACCTTTTCAACCGGAAATTTCGCAAGAAAAATTTTTAAATAAATATAAAATGCTACAAGTGATTTTAATCTTTGAAGATATAATAGAATAAGTTGGAGATATCATCAGCGTATATAAAGTAATCTTAATAACCGTTCTTTTATGTGGTTAATTCAATAACAGTCTCATTTGCATAAGTGATGGAATATTTTTATGTAAATCCATGTTATAGCTTTCAGAGTGTTCCTTTACATCGGAACCTTCTTGCATGGATTTTTTCGGGTGAATCATACTAATCTCAACATCTTTGCGCGTAACTTAAACATATTCCAAGTGTTCTAAAAAATAATAGGATTAAATTAGCGAATATTTTCTCTTCGGGATATTTCTAGCGTACCGATGCCTCTGTAATATTTTTATGGCCGAGAACTTTTCCTATACGAGAATGACTCTCTCGATAGTAAAATCAGAAAATGAAACAATGTCTTCCACCTACGGCCTCTATCACATGCAAAAAGGTCACACTGTTCTTGATGTAACCGAGAGATTAATCTTGCTTACCTGAAATATTAAAGTGAAAGCAAGAAGGTTTATGACGCAATATTAATAGCTGCTGTTCGGGTAAACGTAAAAGTTATTTAGGGAACGAGCGTAAAGATGTAAAGAATAAGGAGGTAGCGTTGCGGGAGATTAACTTCATTTTTCTTTATGGTAATTGCCACCATATACCCATCATAAGATGCACAGATATATTCATTAAAATGGTTTTGCATCCAATTTTAGTCAGTGGAGAAAATTAGATTAGGGTCTCATTTAACTTTTTTCATTTAGTACCTGGTAGATGGGGATATTTTTAATATCAACTCAAGTTAGTGAGAATAATTAAAATTCATTCCTCTAGGGAGACTCGTTAACATAGGTTTGAAAAAATAGGTGATAATAATATTCTATGCGATCTTGGGCAATCCTTATTTAAGCATACGAAGGATTTTAACTGAATTTTAAAATTTTCCCTTTACCCACGACCTCCACTTTAGGTTGCTGTTATAAAATGAGGTATTTTTGGAGCATTTTCTTTCTTTTTTCCAAATGACAATCTTGATGACAGTCACAGATCTGCAAGGATACCAGCTGCTTGGCCAAACAGCTAAAATAAGACATAACACATCGGACGCACATTTAGGACTAAAGGGGTAAACGTGTAAGGAAATTTAAGTATCACCAGGGATCTCAAAAAATAAACGACGAAGTGGGAACGGGAAAAAGATACCAGAATTCCACAGGATAAAATGAAGTAAGGAGAGAAGAATTCATTTGGTCATCGAATAACCCAATGCTACGTCAATGATATACCCATTTTTAAAAATCTAGAAATATCAACTAAAAATATACTAGAAATAAACTTCAGAGGTGATTTATAGTTTTAAATTAGAATCCTTTATATTGAACTGATGACGCTGATACAACGCAAATTCGTTTCAATAAAGAAGAATAACATTTCCTCAATTCCTCTTTCCCCTCATTACCTGAGCAGCAGATCATGAGTCGTTATGAATGACTTATTAAGAGTGTTTTTTAAATGTAGACTTACTTCCAGTTCATGAAAGCTTCTAATCATGACTGACCGATTCATGAAACTTTTTGCAGCACTTTCTTAAACAGATTTTTCTCCAACAACTGTGAGATGGAAAAGCAAAAGTTGTTGATGTATGTCGGAATAAAATAAGAATTAAAAGAAATGACAGCGTGATGGCGAAAGAGTGGAAAGGAGGGCGCTTGCAGTTTGCTCAAAATCCTCTCGGATGAAACATTGGATCGGAGGCTCATTGTTTGTTCGGTGGGAGAATGGAGTGATTAAGAAGTGAACGCTTGATTGTGGGAGGGTTCGCGTGTGCAACTGGAAATGCAGAAGAAAGGCGAGGATTGAGATGGCGTAGAGAGGTCAATGGGAGGAGGTAGCACAAGGAATACAGTATCACCATAGGGGCGCAAGGTCCATCAAACCAAAAGGACAAAAATCTGATAAAAATTAATGATGATCACTATATCCAGAAAAAAAGACTAAGACCTATGTATGCTAATTATAAATTTAAATTAATGCAAACGAACCCGCAGGTTTTTATTCCGCCTTTTTAATGTCTTATTCTACAAAGGATATATTATTCTAACCTACACTTATAGATTTCCCTCTACACACATTTTTTTTCTAAATCTTTCCTCCTTTATTTATATTTGCTTTCATTAAATTAATTGACCAACATGTTAGATAGGTTTGGTGGAAGAGGATTTTTCAGCCCAAATTTCAATCTCGCACAGATAAAGACTATGACTTACTTGATAAAAAAGGTTATTCCTTTATTCAAGTAACAATAGCTTCAATTTTCCAACCCTGCCTATTCTTAAACGCTGCTTACGCATTAAACACATCCGTAGATTTTTGCATATATTCACTCTACCATATCATGCGACAAGTTGTTCCCAAGTACACTAGTAGTTTTGTCTCTTACAACGATTTTATTTACGATTTATTAATTTCGCAGACAAAATTGTTGTTAATATATCTTGAATTGATTATTAATCTAGAGAAAAAGTTGTGGCATAAACATATAGTAATAGAGTTTGCCAAATTTTTACCTTTCAGAATACATCTCCTCACCTGACCTAATAAGGGTTCGGTAAGAGTTTGGAGGCGGGGATGAAACAGGATTCATCACGTTCACCAACTGACAACTGCTATCTTCAGTAACAACTTAAAAATCCGCATATAATACCTATTTATGATCGTTGATAAATCTGATAATCAAATATCAATATAATACATTTATTTTCATAATATTTAATTCATTAACGTATTTATATTTATTTTATTATAATAATAAATTTAAGTCGTGAAATTTTAAGCTATGAAATTATGTAAACTAGATTAAGCAATGAATTATGTAAATTAAATTCATAGCTGTCAACTCAATCGAAGAGACTCGATGAACTCATTAGAAACATTTTTCTATTCATAACTGGTGAACAAATTATCATTTGATTATAAGCCGCAGAAACACGGAAATGTTTGAAGGAATAGAAAGTGTAGAAGAATCTTTCCTTTCAGCCGATAAATTCAGCCTGAGGGCCGGTTGGGACCTTATCTCCACTACCATTAGCTACAAAGAGCTATGCGAGGGAAATGAGGCTTAGGCAAGATGAGGAGTGAGGTAGTTTGTCCTTGCTTTCCACACTGAGCCAGAATGCTATACGCGGAACAAGTCCACGTAAGCGAAGCAAAATGACTCTAGGAGTAATATGTTTTACAGCTTTCCCTAAGGAGAAACCTTAATTAATGCCATTAATCAGTATCACTCATACCTCAGTAGCTTTACAATCATGACAGCTATGAAGAAGACTGAGACAAAAGTAAATTTAAGATATATTTTTCTCTATACTACACCAAAAGACAAATGAAATGTATCCATGTAACATTTCTTTGAACTATGGAAACTCATGTAGACCTCAAACATTATCAGAGCCATTCAAATGGCTTAAGCTTGAGGAAGCGTTAAACTAATACGAGAAGAGGAAGCTTTCGGTCAAAAAAATAATTGATCTAGAGGAAGTGGTGCGAAACAGACTGAAGTCGTCCTCACTCAATGGCTAACACGCTCTGCCTCGCTAGAACGCCTCCTTCGAGATCTCTCTAACCTCTCCCGCAACTTGCCTCACACCCGATCCCCTCTTTCCTAAGCAAATTGTAATTCGCCCTCAATCACTTGTCAAGATTTGGTGCTCTTTCCTGCGGTGAAACAAGTCGAAATTGCAGCGTAATCGCCTCTCCGATCGGAGAGTTATAAAACCCCTTCTTCGAGATTCGAGAATATCTTCCCTCGAATCTTGCCACAATGAATGACTTCAGACTTATAATAACACATTTTCAAGACGGCAATAAACAACGCCTCAATGCGTGGTGTTTTAAAAAGTTATGTCTTTCGGAAGCCATGAGGCCTCGAATGTACATGGAAAAGTTTTAATCTTAATTGAATTTTAGGGTGGATTGGTGCTAAGTTTTGCGGAAGATTCCTCATGAGCAGAGATAAATTTCGCTACAAAAAGAATGGGTCATGAGGGGTGATCAAATCAAGAAATCTCAGAGATTTATTGAAATCCCGATAAATTATCTGATACTGTCTGTAATGTGAAGTTATTCTTTAAATGGGTTAACAACGACTTAAAATGGAAGATTTCTCCTATTACTTCAATTGGAATATATACTGATTAAACATTATTTTTCCTGCAGGGAAAAATATGTCTATTCCAGAAAATATAATCTGAACCTTTGTTCTAGAATTCCAACTTAGAAGAAGTAATCAATAATGAATCAATGATTACGTATAAGTGTAATAATATAACATGTGTACACGTATAATTTATAATACTGAAGTTCTTAGTGTTTCCCTGTCAAAATGTTGCAATGATGTCCTCAATTTGTATAACACTTATCAAAGACTCATTGAATTTCGAGGAACTATGGCGTTCTTTGGAAAATATATATTTTCTAAACAAAAATAATTTCGGACTTCAAAAAATTCTTGACCTCCACGTGCTATGCATAGATAGTTGCAGTTCTTTTCTCTTGTGCGAAGGTGAAAATATGTATGGCAATGCCGATACCTTTAACGTAAAATTTGCATATTACTTGAACTGAAAACTCAATTCCATTTTTCACTTCTTGAGGTTCTCGGAAAAAAATACATCGAGACGCTGTTGATGACGAAACGCACCGAGCAAAAATGACAACATTTGGAATCTCTACTCATAATACTATAATTATATAGATATAGATAGAAAATAACCTACCGTAGTATTGGATAAATAGATATATAGTGCTACAATTGTCTATACAATTTATAGGCGATTCCCTTTGCTCTCCGAACATTTAGGGGTAAAAAGGTAATTAGGAAAAAATATTTCCATTGGGAATTGGCAGAACAAAAACTGTGAGTTGATTTTTACGTTTAAACCCAAGAACACAGACGCGATTTAACATGGTTGAGTAAATAAATCTCAACAGTTTGTACCGCAGCAAATGTTGGCGGGAATGCTGTCCAGTGCACGCACCAGAAAACTGGCCACCGCACGTAGACCTTTGATAAAATATATCTGGCGAGTCACTTCCGGCCGAATATTGTTGAAAACCTTTATGAAAAATCGAGGAAAAATATGAGTCGCTGTATGTAGATTCGAAATCGATTTCCTGTGATAAAAGTGACCGCATAAGATAAGAAAGGCCGCGTCATAATGAAAGTTTCGCTCAGAATAGAAATTTACGTAAGATACATCTTTCGTATTCCTCACCTCCTAACAATTTTGGAAACGTTAAAGCTTTATGATCCGTACACTGTTTAATTAATTATAGAGTAATTTTCTCGAGCAGCCGTTAAAAAGAATCCGCGTTTTTCACAGGACGACTTTCATTTAAAGGTGAGAAAATTGAATAAAATAAGGTTATTTGAGGTTAGATATTACATGATATAATGATTAGCTCGCGCGAAAATTTTCAAAGATTTTCTTAACATTATTAAAAGCCTCAAAACAGTCTGCATACCTCTTAGCTAAAACGTGGGCGCAATTTAATTGTGTCTTGCAGAGTGGATAACTGATTAGGAAAACAATTCACTTGTAATACCGTGGTTTATTCGTACTTTCCTTAACAAGAAATTAAAGTAAAAGTGATGCATTTCCATCAAAATTATAGTAATCACAAAACATATAAATATCCAAATAATATAATTATAACAGTAATCGATATGATTAGACTTCGAGGAACGCCATTTAATAAATGAGAAAATTGAACTTCGTATTTTCCACACAGTCTTAGTATTCGACAGGTTTTGGTCTTATAGCCAACATCAGGCACAAAAAATGGAAATACAGGATTGTAAATACAAGCTGCATTTCCTTTGGTTGTGTCTGATTTAGGCTATAAGGCTATAAGAAACCTGTCGAATAATAAGATTGTGTGGAAAATACGAAGCTCAATTTTCTTATTTATTAAATGGCGTTCCACAAAGTCTAATCATATCGATTACTGTTATAATTATATTATTTATATGTTTTGTGATTACTATAATTTTGATGGAAATGCATCACTTTTACTTTAATTTCTTGTTAAGGAAAGTACGAATAAATCACGGTATTACAAGTGAATTGTTTTCCTAATCAGTTATCCACTCTGCAAGACACAATTAAATTGCGCCCACGTTTTAGCTAAGAGGTATGCAGACTGTTTTGAGGCTTTTAATAATGTTAAGAAAATCTTTGAAAATNGATTACTATAATTTTGAATGGAATGCATCACTCTTACTTTATTTTAATTTCTTGGTAAGGAAAGTGCGAATAAATCACGGTATTACAAGTGAATTATTTTCCTAATCAGTTATCCACTCTGCAAGACACAATTAAATTGCGCCCACGTTTTAGCTGAGAAGTATGCAAATAATTTTATTGAACTTATTAATGAATCATTATTCCCCAAGCCATATTGAATTCTAAAAATAAAGACTGAACTTGTATTGAGAAGATTCGATAACATAGCCAATAAAATTTAGCCATAATTCTTTATTCCAGCGTTAATAAAATTTAGGTAAATCAGAAGGACTGTGCAGTGAAAGACACCAGGAAAAGAAGTTGCTGATTTCGACTGTATCAAACGAGAAAGATGTATATGCCTCGTGCGAATGAAAAACGCTGACGTCACTCATTTCACATTTTTCTTCCCCCGAAACAATCTTGACAGATTCTCCCTGAGTCGGAACCGGTGGAGAATTCGGCGCCTTTCTTTCCTTAGAGTTTTGCGAGGGAAAATTCCGCGGACTTCCAAATGAGACTCATAATTTTTTTTGTTTGTTTTCACGATTCAAATCTTCCATCCAATCCTCGTCTATCCTTCCGCCTGTCTGTATACGCGTTAAGTCATGACGGAGGGCGATAACCGTGGACTGGAAACAAAGGAACATGTAAACTTGAGTGCAAACCCTTGCCCCCGAGTCGTCTTTTCCACATTCACGCCTCCTCCCTTAATTATCCTCCAGTCCATTTCCACTCGTATTCTCCTACCTTTCCACTTCCCTTATGGTTTGCCATTGTGACCCCACCCTCTCTTTCGGTACCTTCCAATGACATACAGACGTAAGGAGTTCACCCGCACACATCACCCAAATCGCGCCATCAAAACCTTCCCCTCTTTACCCGAGCAATTTCCGTCCAACCTTCCTTAAATCCTACCCAATGTGAATCTTGCAGTCATTTCCATACAATGTCCATGTGGAGGAGATGTTCACATCGCTTTCTCCGTGCATTCTGAGCACCGCGAGCAAAAACTAAGGAAGTTTTGATTGCAACAAAAAGTTCGGTACGTTCGAGTTCTTCTGTCCAATCGCAGTGCACCAAATTTTAGGTTAGTTACGGGATACTGGACTTCATACAAAATTCCCAGTGTTTCTTTTCCATGCTTCTTATTTGATAAACTGAGTGTATTTCTAGCCTTACTGCCACAAGAGAAGGTAATGTGAGTAAATTACGAATGAAGACGGTGAAAAGTAACATTACGATAAAAGGCAAGGTAAGTAACTTAACCGTTGACACGGTAAACATATGAGATACCAGAAAAATTTGTAACGCCAAGTATAAAAAAGTACACAATTTTCAAGTAAATTATGGAGATTGCGTTTGATAGCCAAAATATGAATCATTCACAGCATTTCATTACCTACATATTTTTGGCTTTATACACATCTATAATCGGCCAAATTTACGTTTTTTAATTGTTTAAGTTAAGGATTTTTGATTTTGTTTTCAATCCTAGAAGAAATTCAGCCTACGATACCCAATTACGATAGTCCCTTGGTTTCAAATCAGCTTCTATATTAATACTGATAAATCTAACTCCTATATCTACTAATGATTGAGGAATTCATCATTCGAAGATTATTGAGTTACAGAAAAAACATTGGAGTGTGAGTGAACTTAGACAATGGGAGGCCCGAGTTACAAAAACTACATAGAGGTCCTCATAGTAACTAAAAGTAAAATAAATTATGAAAGATACTTGCTATGCTTCTAATTTTATTTTTAATACCACAGAAACTTTAATTGCTACACTTAGTTTAGGAAAAAACTACTTACCTGCGAAACGTATTGCATTCAATGATGGGTAGATATCTTGATCGACGTAACATCCAAGTAAAATCACTAAATAATCCCTTCGTTAGTGCTCTGATTTCCACCTTGGGGAATTCGGAGAAGATTTCCATTCCATTTACGGCCTTCGTAACCTATGCGTGAATCATTCGGAATCTTATAAAATACAAAGTGAGTCACATTCGTATCGGTTGAGAGAAAACCAGACATTGCGAAAGCTATGCCGAACAAATCGTTTCACGTGAAGAGGAGAGAAGCGGATGTTCAGGACGGAATATCGCGATCGTTTATGTCGCTCTTTTATTAAATACTTAGTTTGAGATGGCGGATACAAGATCGTTTTCGAAGAATGTGCTAGCCAAAGAGGAACGAACTTTCACAAGGATGTCTCGGCAATGACTTGAGCAATCTTCTGCCGCTTGAAATTCTCTATTAGTAAATTCGCCCTTGAAGAACAGATAAGGGGAGCCTTAAAAATGACCGACGGTTTCATTTCGCCATGCACCGATGCACGCACCCGCACTGCCCTCTCACACGCCAAACGGATACGCAAATAAACCAGTGAAAGCGAGTGCAAGGAGATTCACTTAACCAGCAACATTTAAAATCTCTGAAATTAGAGTTCTGAGTGATGTTCTTCGACAGATACTTCGTTTTTTTCCATTATAATTTCTTTTTTCTTATAGATATTTCTTTACCCTATCATAAATTCATAAGCCTCCGTCTCCGTCATTCTATATTTCTCATTCTTTTTCTTGCCTATGATCAATAATGTATCTATCGATTGGCCATTCAATCGACTTGGGTTAAAAATTTCTAATACGCCTTTCACGATTTTCGTTTTAACATTTACATTATATTGTTACAATCAACAAACATTTTTGAACCTGTTTCACGGTAAGATTTGTTGAGTGGTTTCGAAATGTTTTGCATTTATTCTTTCCTTAACGAGCTCTCATTTTTTCTTCATTTCTTTCATTTGGAAATTTCTCGTTATGTCAGTGATGTGCTTTAATCTTCGCATTAATGATTTTAGTTCGAATATTTCGGCAATGACTCTGATAAATACTTCTTAAACCATACTACGTGTTATTTGTCCCCGTCAAATGTCACAAATCTTATCGAAATTAAATATTCGTTTGAAGTTTTATTAATGCATATACGAAGTCATCAATGAATGTTCTCCGCTGAGTATTCCTTGTTAATTCGTCGATGATGAGTGCCTTATTTTCTTAAATAATGTGAATGTATTTATTGAAAACTATTACCTCTTTAAGGTGCTAAGGTTTTGCCGCCCTAATTATTTTCCCCCTGTTTGCTTAATTGGATTTTATATTCCGAGATTATTTCATCTGTTGTGTTACTAGCATTCTTCTTAGGATCTACGTCCTTCACGATACGTCTTCGACATGCAATATCTTTATCTTTGGCAATCCTTGCTATTCTTCCTTTTTCCAATATAATAAACCAATAACTATTTTTGCAACAACTCCTACACTTTTTGGTTTATATTTTCTACTTGGAAATGGTTTTCTATTCTTAATAAGCCCAGCATATTTTCCCTAAGATTTTTCGAAGAATTTTCATTACTGCGATTCCAAGCAATTTTTATCAGCTTAATTTCCCCCTAGTATTTTTGTTGATATCTGTTTGGTTTCTGCGTATTATATACATACCTTAGTTCCATTCTTAAGTACTCATTTCTCCATATGGATGTGATAAGACCGCTCATTCCCATCTCCCTTTTATTTCCCCCCATTTTCCTCTCTTACATTTTCCTTCCTTTTGTTTCCATGGTACAACCGAGGTACGGTTATATTCCTAAGTATTTGATGGCTGATTTTCCTATTAGATAACTTTTAGATCTACTCTTTCGCATCTAATTGTAACATGAGCGAGCCTTCAATTCTGATTTATGTTGCTCCAGCGAATTTATATCTACTAGTGTAGGAAAGAGTTGAGTAGCATGGATAGGGAGTTACAGGTAGAGCGGGTGTGGGAGTTAAGTGAGCCGGAGGTCCTCTCAGTGCGATGGCTCACTTCCGGCGGAAGGCGAACAGAAAAGGGGAAGGTTAGGTGAGGTGCATCGCGAGAGATCGGCGGTGGGGCGGAAGGGGTGTTTGCAAATGTGGCGGAGGCGGTTTTACTGCAGGAGAGTCCAAGAATACGAGCTCGGAAAAAGCCATTAACCTCGCAAAACGTAAATGGAACAAAGCGAAAAGAGAATGCTTGAGAAGGGGGAGGAATAGAGAAATGAAAGGATCCCCGAAAGGGACATAATTACCTCTGTCTCTATCGCTACCTCCCTCTCGCCGTGGGACCTCGAAAAGACGCGCGCACACACGCACGCTTCTAACAATCCTCACTTTTTCCACAACGCGCACGCACTCATTCCGCGAATCGACACGTGCTTCCAGCAGCGATGCAGAACTCCTCGACGCGGTTCAAAGAGGCCTCTATGGCTATAGACTTACGGCTACCGATGGAAACAAAAACACGCGGAGTCCGATCAAGGGCAACAGTGTATCAAGCAACTGTCGCGGTCGATTCATATCGGTTGGAATTTATTGAGGGAGTAAATTATAATTATCGCGAGCTAATAGCCGGTGATGACTTATCTGGTCCGGAATGAGGGATGTCTACCGCGTGAAGATTATTCTTTCGATGGCTCAGCGTTTCTCGACATTTTTTGCCTCGGGGCGCACCTTAACTAACATTATCGTCCTGATTCGTTATTTTTTTGGAAAGGAAGTCTTAAAGAAAATTAGGGTTTTTATATAAAATCGTTAGAACAACGCTGTCGCGTTGAAATGCTACGCTGGGCGTTGAGTCATTCAGAGAGAATCTACCTCACCCCGGTAATATTGACGTGGTGAATATATTTGAATGAAGAAACTAAGTTTCCTTTTCCAGATAAGAATTTTTGCATCCATCTCCACCCTCTTCTCTTCGAGGTGTTTTTTTCCATTCAAACTAACTTCAAATAAATTCAGCTCTTTCTTATGTTGCTTGTAAAAAGATGCCTGCATCACTAATCTCTCGTTATAATAGCAGGTAATTATTGCAATGGTTCGCTTTTGCTATTTTTTAACCCCTTTCACGGATCTTTTCCTTCAGTTGTTACTTTCGTCAACCTCCAGTGGCTACGACTTTTTCTGCCAACTAAACCCTTTATTTTTCTGTATCCTCTCGAATTAAGTGCAAATGACAAGTGAATATTAAAAGTAGTATGGTAAGAGCATGAGAAGTTAAGATTAAAAGAGTGCAAACAATGGTTTCATTAAATGCTTTTCTGTTTTTTATTATCTATAATATTATAATAGAATTTATTTCCATATTACGGGAATTGCTTATGTCACCTAGACTTTCAAATTCCCCGTATTTCGTAAATATTTTTTCTTTGACTGTTATGAATGTCGTGTGCTTAAGATAACATTCAAACTTTTAGATTATCTATACTCATCAATAAAGACCTTTCGCTCGCTTTATAAACGATTAAAATTTCTTACTTAATGCCCATTCTTTAACTCTTTGGGAACTAATTTCGTCACATCTCACAATATAAGATGGATAACTAAAATCAGGTGACATAATCCCTCAACAAGATCGGTAACAACGCTTTATTAACTAATCTACAAGGAAGTTACAACAGCTTCAAAAGAAAAATGCGTTCGTGTCATATTAAGTAGCAAGTTATCCAAATCTAATAATTTTATATAAAATGTATTTAGTTTATATTTTTTATTTATACATCGACTTTTACTATTACTATACGGGATTTTCCCACAGAAATAAAACATCGCGTCTTGACGGCAAACAAAACGATCCGAACAACTTCCAGTTCATGGACATTTCGTCAGACGGTTAATGGGAGGAAAGCATCAAAGAAAAAAACAGTGCTCAGGTTTTATATATGGCACCGCTATTGAATCTCGTTCCCAAGGCAGTAAAAATCGAAATTAATCGTGCATTAGGCTTGAACGCAGCCCCGAGGAATTATTACGTCGGTTGCGCACTCAATTCGTGGGAAAGGCGGGAGTCTGAGGGGCAGTTGGGAGACGGGGGCGTCGGATGGGCAGTGGAGACGACAACGGAGGCTGTTACTCGCCCATTCCGCGGGAAAAAGCCCCTTTTAAGCAGTTCTTGGGCCAGGAATGCTCTTAGCGCCCTAACCCACGATCTGACAAATTGTGTCTCATCCAAGGGGTGGGGAGGGCAACTCGCGCAGTCATTCCACGAATTGTCGCCCCGAACTTATATTTGCGTAAAAGTGCGCAGTCATCGCGGTCGTCAAATTTCCGTTTCTCAAAAACCACCGCTTGGAGGCGCTCCCGCTTTCGACCCTCGCCACCTATCGGGCGTAATGGGAACGTGATACAAAAAAAGAAGTCCGAAAAAGGAGCGAATGATGATTTCGACGCGGGCCTCGAACTGTGCGTCCTCGACTTTACCAAAAGGAGGAGCCATCAATTCCGAATTTGTTCGGAACGCGAGTGGAAAAACGATAGCAGCGCTGAGGTTGCTGAGAGGTGCACTTCGTCCTTATTTCTACGTACTTTTAGATGAGTGTTTAGACACCCTTAGTCTATGTTGATTAAACTCCATTTTCAAGGGGAGATTCTCTAAGTTTCCTGTTGATTATAATTCCGTAAGGAGAGAAAATTGCATTCCGGTACAATCTCTACAGTCAGTACGTGAATTTCGATATCTGCCTGGCCATACATCGTAACTTACTTTCCAAATATTTTTACCGAACAACACCCTAGCATTTTAAAATTTGAATTATAACTTAGACGTTCCATTCTTGACGGTATTTTTCCAATTTTTTTTCGTGTGTTGTCATCCTTTAAATTTTCCACAGATAGATTTTAAACCTCACCAAGCACTCAGCGATCACTAAATAATTTACCGATATAGAGACTGCCAAACGCTATGCCACGAAAGTTATATTCTTCTGAAAAATATAAAATTAAACCTGTGAATAAAAAATGTTATTCAACTTCGTAGCATTCAGAAGTACTTATCGAATGATTTTTTATTTTCCGGCTACAGAAATTATGCAGGAAATCGCTGAAAAAATGAGCCTGGTGGCATTAAACGAAACATTCCAAGATCCATATGTTATTTGCTAAGAATACCTAGTTTTTGTACACTCTGATTGAACTTTTCTCTTTTGTTGTATCACCTCAATTGCCTGGAATAACTTGGGCGTCAGACGCTGTCTAATTCCTGACTTAGAGCTGTTTGCATATTACGTACTCCCTAATTTCGTACTTGCATTCCGTACCGGTGGAAATCTGTTAGGATAACATAAGATTACAAATAAGCATAAACATTGCATAAACTCCTTTTCGTTTATAATTCATAAATGATGTTTAAAACCGCTCAGACATACCGCATACAGCGAAGAGACTTCTATGAAAAGCTCATGTGCACCTTACTGGTCATCATCTCTAGGTCAGAAATTTCCGAACCCTCATAGGTTTTTAAAAGGGTATGTTTAATAGAGCTGTTGCACTTCTCTCCCTTCTATTCGGATTGCATGGCAACTTTCCAACTTCGTAATACGGGCGATGTGAAAAAAGTGAGGAAAAAATGACTCGAGGACATTAATATGAAAAAAATATAATGAAACAAGCCCTAGCTGGCTAGAAGTTTAATTACGCCTCTAAGAATACTAATGGATTGCGCTTAATAATTCAGAACGGAGAGAAACATCGTGGCACTTCACTTACGACCCCTGCTAGAGGTTCGCATTTTATCATCTCCCATTTCTTTTTTACGTCCATCCTCCTTGTCCTTGTATCATTTCATCCTCAAAATGTTAATCGCCCCAACCCCTTTCGAGTTTTTTTTATATTTACCTAATCGGAGAAATCTCAAAAGCTTCTCCAAATACGCTTAAACTTCATTCCATATCAAAGTTGTGGATAAACCAAAAAAATAACGCAAACAATAGCGTCGTAAACTGGAGAAGTTTTTTAACTTAACTAATGAATGAAATCAAAAACTAATATGAAAAAATCAGACTGTTTTCCGGGATTTAAGTGTATAAGGATTATATTTTCGATTATATCTATGCCGGGAGCAATAAAAATTTCCTCCATACAAAAAGTTCACCGAGATAACCCCTTCTGAACTTTTTGCGAAATAATTCTGCGGAACGACTTCGGTAGAATTGCTAATGAATGTTCCCAATTTCTTAGTTTTCCGTCAGAGAAGTGGAGTTAAATGTTTCTAACCTTGTCATCGTTTAAAAACTAATAAATTGGCTATATATTTCTTCCACGCATGACTTTGAATTAATGCGTTAAAAAGAAAATAAGTGTGCCACGTGAGAAAATGTGATGAGACTTTCACCAATAGTTAATCATCTTTTCTGACGTTCGGTTATTACAGCTTTCGCTGATTCCTTACGTTCCTTCTATGCTGCTCGATTCCTTTTGTTACCAACATTACCCCACTTCTATTCCTATCCTTCCCCGTTTTCTTCTTTTATTCCTGATATATTTCCTCCAGCGTAGCCGTGGTTTTATCTTAGCAGGTCACTTATAGAACTATTCCGACTTTCAAATTACTTCAACCATTTTGTTTCCCAGGATATAAATCAGAGATATGAGTATCTATGGAGATGCTATCCTACGTATTGATAAATCCTTGATAAAACAATGGGTTAACAGAAGAGAAAATTGTATCCTGAAGAATAAACCTGGCTTGACAATGTGGTAACAGGAACAAAGCTATAGTTTATTCATTATTAATTTTTAAGAATTTCGAAATTTATAATAATAATAAACTCAAATGATTTGTGAGTAACTTTGTGGTATTCCATAACCAAGAAGAAAATAGAGGAAAAACTTTTCTCAAGAAAAGTTTGTTTTCCTTCTCAAGAAAAGTTTGTTTTTTCCTTCTTATAATAATAATAATGACGACTTTATTCGGCAAATTTTAGTCTTAAGTGATTACTCTCACAATTGACCTTTTCACATATACAAATAACCATGCCCTAAACCGAGTTATGTTCGGAGTTAGGAGTTCGGTTCGAACCCGAGGCCTCGGTGTTGTTAACTACCATATATCACCTAGGGCCGCGACTAGGAAAGGCTTCGGAAATGATAATTGGTAATATTTATGGGAAATTTTGGTTTGTCGCATAAAACGTTATTTTTACGAGTAAATAACCCAGGATATAAAGTATTCGCGCCTAAAATTGAAAACGAAATTACTGAAAAACTAGATACATGTATTTAAAGTCCATTGCCTATCGACATTTTATCAGTAGCTACAGATTTTGCGAATAGCCTGTGACAGAATGCCTGAATCCAAACAAGTAACGCCTAGATATTTGGAATGAGATAGATTGTTAGAAGGACCCTTTATTGACGAGGTTAGGCCCATGCCGGCCTCTCTTCCACCTAACCCCGAATGCCATTATAATATGCAAAAATGTCGATTAAAAAGGAAAAGGAAAGTGAACAGAGTGAGAAAAAATTTACAACTGAAGGTTGTTAAAATAAACCCACGTAGAGGGAAAACACCTACAGAGAAGAGGGTGAAAAAATACAGTAAAAAAATAAAACGAAAATATATAATTAAAAGGAAATGAAGGAGTAAATAATCTACCGTAGCTAGGACTCGAACCCGGACCTCCCACTTGGCGGGTGGTTACTATATCCAAACAAGACCCCTTGACTGAACAATCTCACCTTCGTTTTCAGAGATTTTGCTGTTGTGGTAACTTAACTAGATTGGGCAACCACACGGAAAGCTGGAGATCCGGGTTCGAGTCCTGGCTACCGGAGACTTTTTCTTCTTAATTTATTTCTCTAAACTCAAGCGTATAAACCATACCTTTTTTCATCATTAAAATACCTAGATAATTATTTGCAGACAAATAATTTCAAGTTGTTTCTTTTGCTTTCAAATTTTCTTCAAACGGCAGTGCTAAGAATACTGGAGCTGTTTACCACGTGAAATATATCCTGGTTTATATCACGCAGCAGAATTCCGCAGTCCCACTGTCAATTAGCGCGCGGAAACTGAAAAACGCTTCTTTAACACATTCATTCGATATTCGCGTCGGGAATATTAATCGCACCTTATTGTAAGAGTCGGAGACCGGGTTGAAACGCCGTTTAGCGAATTACTTATTCCGTTCAAGTTCTTTGCTCTACGCTCCGAGCCTGCACCAGACCGGCCTTCCTATCGTGTTGTCGCGCTGTAAATTAAAATTTGAGCCAAATACTCGCCATTTCCATTTTTTCGCGAACTAAATGAAGCATTTTCCGCTAATTTTCTTCTTCGCCGAAACACTTCCCCATTCCTCCACCCCTTGGCTGTACTATGTATTCATGAGCTGCACTATCCCATATCGACTATCCATTTGCCTGCCACTTCGGAGTGCACGCTGCACCGGTTGCCTACTCTTGGAAAGTCCCTCCCTATCTCTCCTGACAACCCAAAGGCAACTTCATCGGCCTTATCCGCTGGATTTATGGCTTACAGATGTGGGCAAACCGGAGGGACTGCTGGGTTCTATTTCAAGGATTTAGCCATTTGAATATGTCGGGGATTGATAATAATTGAAATGAACCTTAGAAGACAAGTGCTCGCGCTGATTAATTCACGGAAGTGGTCCGGTATGTGCGGGGATAAGGGCAATTAAAATTTTTAACGACTCCTTTGCGGAATAAAGGAGGTCGTTGGACTTAATGATTTTTCGCGGAATGAAAACGATAATCGATCTTAAAGAAGACAGAGAATTAAATTACGCCCGATTTTGCCGTTTAATTAGTGGGAATTACGTTTTCCTAGAATTAAACTACCGACTCCCTGCGATTGATTGCGATTTGCTTGGTTACCGAAATGTTTCATTGGAGAAGCGAAATGTGGAACCAGGTACGAACTTTCCACTTTATTCAGTTAAACTTGGAAATACCACAAAAGTGTAAAGTTGAAATTAATTTTTCAATCTGAATTAATTAATCAGAAGTTTAATAAATAATCTGATGTCAAAGCAATTTTAATCAATATGCATTAAACAATTTTAATTCTTATTTTAGTACTTTTCACCAAGGGTCTTGAAGACCGTGATAATTTTTTGCAAAACTCGCTGATGATGAGCAAGACTAGAAAATAAATTGAAAAAATGGCTCAATGCTCACATAAATGAATGCATACATCAAATTATCTATTTGCTTGGAAGGTAAGTACCAATAAGGCTTTATAGGGATTATATGGGGAACTGAAAATTACATTATAATAAAATAAAAGTTTTATTTCCTAAAATTCCTAGTAAACATTAGTAGAAATAATTAAAAAGTCTGAAATGAAAATAAATGCTGGGAAAACAAAGACAATAAGAATAAATGGCAGATAAAATATGAATGTTAGGATAAAAGAAGGAATAGAACAAATATAAAGATACGGATATCTATATTTGTCATATGAATAACAAGTGCGAAAAATAGCTACGTGACTAGGACTCGAATCCAGGTCTCATACTTTCCGGGGAAGGTATTCTAACCACTGAACTTCCATGTTGCTTCTATTCTACACTGTTATAATAAATGAATATATTGATTTTTCCTCTTCTTTCTCTTCAACATTCAGACGGATGGAACCATGGCCAAAAGCTAACATTATTAGTTTATTTTTTTCGAAATTGATCTCCGAACAAAAAGAAGAGCCCCTTATATCCTAAAAACCTGTATTCTCGTCTAGAATGAAAATCGGTCAACTACAGTATTGTGTTAGCTCACGAAGGCAATTCGTTTCGAAATCACATTCTTTGTATTTGATAATAGTTTCCAATATCTTCCAAATCTTAAAATATTCTTAAAATACTGCTAATTAAAACTACCTCTTTTTTAATATGTGAGCAAGAACTGGTCGTAACTACCGTTTAATAAATAAGCAAAGATTTGAATTTTTTTGTGTGCGCATGCGATAATTGAAAATCATTCGTCAGTTGTGTAAAAAAATCAGCGAAAGCTTTTTTCGTTAATCCAAAATTCGTCAGAAGGATGACTTGTTAGCCAATATACCACTGCCATCGTGATTTACAATATTTTCGTAGCTGACTACCGCCCTACTTTTGACGCAAAATTAAACACCTTAAAAGAGAACGGCATGTAAGTGACTGCACCATCAGTTAATCAACTGGTTCTAGGAGTAAAGAGACGTATCTGTCATCGATACAGAGGAATGCGACTGTAACCCACGAAATCATTCGTGCTATACTACGCGCCGATAAAACGAGAAATTTCTCGAATGCAGTTCCTCCGCTGCGGAGACGTATATTTCTCCGAGGGTTTTTCTTTCCCTGACCTTCACTTCATAACAAACTCCTTCTGATACCCTCCGCTGTCGTACTCTGGTGCATTGCGTGCGTCTCCATAATGCCCGCACTCCGTCGCTTTATATAGCTCTCCCGTAAGAAGTAAACGAGGGGCTGGAGGTTTCGTCGCTGCCGCCTTATCCCACTGGTCGATGAATTAATTCTGCCCTCATTACTTTTACTTTATCACTCTTCATAAACAAAGGTCTGACGCCGTTAATCCATGCGACCACTCCTGTTTTGGAAGGTTCCAGGCTATCGCCATCCCAGTGATTGGAACTCAGGCTACTTTTGACCTTATCCCCTTGTGGCTATCAAAGAATAGAAGGAAAGGATAAAGTGTTAAACTTTACATGAGGTAGCGTGCGCCTTGAAACCTAATGGCAGTTCAGTGGTTAGACCACCAGCCCAGAAAATGGAAGACCTGTGTTCGAGTACCAGTCATGTCGCTATTTTTCACGTTCACCCTTCAGAAATCGAGGGAATGTATGTCACCAAGGAGACACTGAAACAAGTTTACATAATTTTCTATTTTTTCCTCCATTAAAAACAATTATTGCTTTGCTGTGCATAAGATAAATACTCATAAACTTCAAAATTCATCGTTGATGACATGAGTCAAGTTATGTTAATATAAAGTCAACCTTCCTTTCGAGGTATTTGGCTTTTGTCTCTTCGCCTTGATTTCTAGAATAACGGGGGAAATGGATTGTACTTGAGCGCTAACGTTTCCTTTATTTCATTCATCTGATACCGTTTCTTGGTTTCTATCGGAATTTATGAATGCGTGCCTGATTCCGATACCATCAGGCTTGAAGTAAATAAGTCAGTAAAATTAAATCGGCCATCAGCTCTGAATTGCCGCGAGATGCCCTTGTAATTCGAATGAATATCTTCGAAATACTTTCCGTTATTTTGTAACTGCAAGAGCCTTTAACGAAGTAAAACGCAAAAATAAAATTGACTGCCTGTCTAAGTTTACATATTTACACACGAGTATGATGAATTTTAAAGCCCAGTTACAGGAGTTTTGTTCTAGTCAATGTTCGCCTGTTTCTGCAATTTTACGTTAAAGAGTTTCCCTAGCTTTCCGCTTGTACTTCCAGAGGAGGGGTTCAATTTTTTACTTCCATCTTAACGAAAGAAAGACTGGATGGATTAAGAGTCCTTTCCTCCCCAATTAAATTCCACTATTTCGCTTATTTACCTAGCTAACCGTCAAAGAAGAGAAACGTAAATCACATCTCCGCTCGAGGTAGAAGAACCACAAACGACCGAATTAAAACACGGCATCCTCGTGATTGATAACGCTTTTAATCCAATCCAACGTCAGTTTTGAAATGGAATTAATCAAGGGGAAATAATTAATAAATTCGAGTCCGAAACAAAGAGCCTTGTGACAACATGCCAACCTTTATCTTCAGATCGCCTTTTCGTTTCGCTCGCTTAAAAACCTTTCTCCTGTTCCGTTTCTTACCACTCTCTCCACCGTCTCTTTTCTTCCTCTTACCACCCACTCCTGCTTTCGCCGGGAGGCCTTCCGATGTGACAATCACAGCTAGGAAAACCGAAGCGCACGCTTGCGTGTGCAGATTGGTAACATGCGAGTGGCGGTGAAGGGGTTGATGCAACGTGCAGGTGGGAGAGGAAAGAAGGCACGGGGGAGTGATAGCATATGAGAGGAAGGGGAGGAGTGATGCGAATTCGAAGAAGGGTGCGCGCAATGCACACAATGTTACGTGCATTCGAGATCCGTCTCGTGGACTGCATGTGTGTACTGAAGTCCGCTTAATTGTGACTCGGTAATTTGCATTTAAGGAGTATGTTTCCCGGGTCATCCTCTCTCTCAAGGAAAAGAGTTTTCCTTTCCCCGTATTCCCACTCTTCCTGACAATTAGTTCCTTCCGTGTTCCTTCGAGAAAGAATTACTTTGCCAATATATCAAGACTTCGACCGCGTCTGTGGTGCGTGTTTGAGCGCGATATTGCATTTTGCTTTTCCCCTCCAATGCTGCAGTTGTGTACGTTACGACTGACTACTTTCAGATGACATGAAAACCGTTAAGAGAGTTTTTCTTGGGTTAAGAGGCACGATTGTTCATACAATACGGTAGATAACAACCTAAGTTATTCATTTCTCCGGAGGATTATATTGGATGTATCCTAATAACTACCATAGGTTTCTTTATTGGAGTAAATGAAAAAGAAACGAAAAAAAATTGACATATATCAACGAAAACGGTTTGATGTTTTTATTGCGTAAATAAACTCTACAATTTGTATAAATTATGCTATAGATAAAAATATATTGCAATTCCTTTTCGCTTTAAATTAAGTTAAGAATGAAAATTATCATAATTACTTATCAGACGTTGATACGAAGAAAGACAAAAAATCCCTGACTTCAGAACTGAGAAACCATAGGTTTACCTTCAAGAATAGAATGTTTCTTATTTAACCTATTTTTCATAAGAGGACCCAGCGGATTATTATTTTATATCACTCATTTTCTAAGGGAAACGACTGAAATTGGCTACAGAAAGTCGGAGACTAAAGGAGAAGTATGAATGCATTTTCCGCCATATAGCAGACAATAATGGTTTGATAATGCATGATACGGTTCTACATCTACGTGTATATATGCACTATGCAAGCCGCCTTTCGCCTTGTAGACGGGGATGCATGCACCATGACTCTACTTCTCTATTCGATAATTTTGCGTATCGTTCATGGAGGAAATTAATTATTGAAACGACTAGTTCCAATAACTATTTCTTAACCTTCCCAATAAGGCAACTATCTCTTAAACTACTTCAACATCAATCCAGTTTATTACTTCTTCATCGATACCTGCAACTTATAATTTGTATCATAAATTTTTATGTGCGACCTTACCGAATCCTTTCCGATATTCTAAAAATAGTGCGTTGTCTTTCATTTTCGGCCGATTTCCAATCATCGTGAACTAATAACCCCAGCTGAGACTCTTGAGACTTGAATACCCGAGGAGATATGTTTTCAGGACTAGGAGCATTAGTAGGTCTATTTTTCGCAGAAATTTAATGATGCCGTTTTCTCTGAAGGTGATTTTTGATATCACTTAATGCCAATCAACTTTCGGTATGGTGCCAAAATGGTATATATGATAATAATTTTTAATTGCTTTGAGAAATTCCCATGGAGCAGAGTAAAAGATACAAAAATTACTCAGCCGCAGAAACAAACACCAGTATAAAATACAGAAAAAGCAAATATTTATGACACACATGAAATTAGAAAAAATCCATTTGGGTGCATAAAAACTCAAAATAGCACAGTTTCGTGGATGCAATAAAACATTAAAAACATTGGATTTTAATACTAACACAGGAAAAACGTAGGGAAAAAACAAGAGTTAATTTTTCTACACGGAACACTTCTTTTAAACATTTGCTGTTAAGATAAAGTTGAATAACTTTTCTTTGATTACTCGCACCCAGCTATAATATTTAATTAAGTCCGGTAAGGAGTTCTAGAATTTGGAACCTGAGATCTGGAAAGATTTTGAGAAAATATTTAATCGAGACGTAGAATATGATGATTAATCGGGCTCGCTACGAGGTATATGGTTGTTCTGAGAACTTCCTTATGCTACAACTGCTTAAACTCCTACTTTGTGTAACTGTCATTTAATGGCTAAATGATAACGAATTGTGAACAAAAAGAAAGGAAGCTAAAGGAATAAAGGAAGGACGAAGAAGAAAAACACGTGTGTAATAATAGAGAAGTTAAGGGAAGAGAAATAGATATTGTAGGAAATAAACAGGCATAGTAAATGCAGGAAAGATGTTATGTGGATATAGGTTTAAGGATGATGATATTTCAATTGTAAATATTCTTATTTCTTTCTTTCTTTCTTTCATGGCAAATTCTTATTGCAATCAAAAGTTAAATCCTTCCTAAATTCCTTCCTCTTTATTCGTCCGCTAATTCTGTATTTGAAGAAGTCACTGAAGTCGAATATTGGCATATCTGAATTTAATAGCTTTGGAGGATGCGTAGTGATAATTGAATAGCGTTCGCGTCCATCAGTAGATTGAAGATTGCTCCGAATTAAGATCGGACGGGAGTTGTGCTGATTCACTGAGTGTGGGCACGAAGTACGAGTTGCGAAATGGTTAGTCATTGAAAGCGATGCATTCCCTCCAGTTGTGATTAACTTTTCGCGATAGAGCACTCAAAGAAATTGCTTACTCTCCAGTGATTTGATTCATTGTCATTCAGTAGACTATGGAGTGTGAAACAGGCATACCGGGGAAAGGCAAAGATAACCATATATCCGTATATATATATATTTATTTATTCAGCGTAACGCAAACAAAGTTTGATTCAAATTTAAAGAATTATGACATTATAGTTCTTCTGATCCAGATGAATTTTTTCATCTCTTTAATTTAATTTCAAAAGGTCAGCCGTGATACAGCTACCCAATATAAATTTTTATTATATATATTCGTTCAAAACTAAAAAATACTGATTTTAACGTTCCTTTTCTTTTATGCCACGTTAGCATCAATATAAGAAAGTATTCTTTCGCTAATGTAGAAAAAAATATTGTTATCAATTAACCACATTAGTATGCTGACTATTAATAACACACAAAATATTTGTGCAAACTCGTAAAAAATATGCCAATATTATCAGTAAATAAGAGTAGTATATCAGTTTATCAGTAAATATATCAGTAAATACTTCAAAAGATTAAAGTGTTAAACATAATCAATGCCTCAGGGCTTAGCATATATTATTTTATATATAAAATAAAAGACATCTGAAAATTTTAAATTTAATTGGACGCAGTAAAAATATTCGCTTACTCAAAGAAGAAGTTCGTGAATCTTCCATTTCCCTTCGGCCATACTTGATTTTTGTTATAATATAATTTCGAAATGTTAACAGTTCCGGTATTTATATCTAGATAATGCCCATGCATCATTCATTACATCATAATATTACCTTAATTAGCTTATGCTTGCTTTGGTTTCAGGTAAGACAGGCCTATATGTGGGTGAGAAGTCGAAGCCAGCGTAACTATACGAGAACTTTTTAAATGTTACGGTGGAGATCGAGAGCACAGATTTGAATTTATCTTTCGCGTAACATAGATTTTCCATTTCTAGGTATGCTTATTTACACGGCGAAAGTGGATGACATACTCATAATATTAACATAACAAAGGAAAGCTATTAGCCCCTTAATTAACGATATAGCAAATCTGGAAAGAGGCAGCGGCTTGAAAATTTATTCTAAATACTCGTATAAGAAGAAAGCGCGGAACAAAGTCACGTTTGGGATTTTTAACGACTTCCTCAATCCTAACAAACATTTAACGGAAAGAATGACATTTAGTGCCGTCATATTCCGTTTCGAACAATTAAGAAAAACCAGGTTTTACGCGCGGAAAAATTCTTGGGCATTAGTGGGAAATATATATCGATCCAGAGCGCAGATTATTTGCCAAATTGAATATGTAATGAAGGTAAATAATAAGCGCTAAAAACCAGAGCCCGATGGTTATCTCTTTCCTCCCGAAAATGGAATTCACTCGCTCTTTGCGCATGGCTTGAATTCTGCCGCCCTTTCATGGGCAGTCACATGTCTACCGCTCGTGATTAATAATTCCAGATCGGTTAATTACTTCTCCCTTTCTCAAACCATCACTCAAGTCGGCCCTCTTCCTTTTCTCTTTCTTCCCATTAATTGATGCATACTTCCAGCCCGTTTCGACCGAGTTCCCTCTTTCAATTGGACTTCCCAGCGCCGTATACACGGGCGCGTGCACGGATCCGAATTCGGAATGCTGTGAATCCCGCGGTCAATTCCGCTCTTTTGAGCCGGCACCTCTGTTCGCAAGACGGGGAAGTTCAATGCCTAAGGGAGAAGGTGGAAGGGGAGCGGCGATTGCCAGGGAATTCGCTGGTGGTCAACAAAGGAAGGGTGCCTTTCTCAGGAGTGCGAAGTAATGGATTATGGATGCTCCACGTCCGCTGATTTATGGAGACGTCTTAGCGTCGCTCATCCGCTGTTTATTTTCGAAGGTGAGGATCCGAGGGGAGAATGCAAGCGGATCCCACGCCAACCTATTACACGTCCTCTGTCTCTATTTTGAGAAACTTGCGCGGATGATTAAATGTTAGAGGGGAATGGTACTTCTGTCGTTGCGCTACCCCGCGAGACTTGAATAATGGAAAGCCTATTGAAAAATCTGTCTTAGTCTCGAGTATTTTTCGTTAGCTCGTATTATTTTTAATTTGATTATAAGTATGTTTTATTAATACTCATTATCGTAAGAAAACTCATCGTGATTCCGCCAAATCAAGTTGCTAACCTCAAAGCTACCTTGCGATTAAGCAGTTCGTCTGTATCATTACTCAACGGAATATTATATACCATCCATGTATTACAATCCTTATTACTTAGCGATCTGAAATTTCTATCCATTAACCATATATAT
>KZ308783.1:83398-103358 GCA_000376725.2 Ladona fulva
GGGCGTATAAGACGACCCTCAACTTTTCCAGTTAAAATATAGAATTTGTGCTATACTCTCCGTATAAGACTACCCCTTTTCCAACGTACACTACCGGTAAATAAAAAAACATCAGATTTGATTTCAATATAGAAATTTTTAATTAAAATGCTTATGACATCATGGTACTTAGCATGAAGTGTTTGTTCAGTGCGGCCACCTCTCCTCCGTCCCTCTCTCCTCCTTGCTGCCATATTCCCGGCGTATAAGACGACCCCCGACTTTTAAGAAAGATATCAGGTGCTAGAAAGTCGTCTTATACGCCGGAAAATACGGTATATATATATATATTTACCCATGATACGGCCGTAGAAATTTATTATATGAAATAAAGTTAATCAGACCATTCTAACGCAACATGCTTAAATTCAACACCTGGGTCAAAGATAAAAGAAAATTAATTACAAAAAAATAATACCTCCTAAAATCTAATCTTGGTGTATTAATAGACTACCAAATCTTGAAGACAATAGCTTAACAGATCTACAGATTTTGGCATTTTTTCTTCTCGAATGATTCATAAAACTACTCAATTCAATTCATGTAAAATCTCCGAGCTCCTTTGATCTTTCTATGAGCCGCTGTAAAGAATCATTGTTTAGCATGATAACATCCTTAATCCATTTGTAGTGTGAGTTTATTCAAAATTCAGAAAGATTCTCTTTATAATGTTACACACAAACCTAGCACAAAAGCTCTAGAGGATTTTGATTGTTTTTATGACAAATTATTGTTTATCTTTCCAAAACTACATCACATACAACTATTGAAATTAATCGAAATTCAAAATACGATGAATCTCATAATTTGAAATCTCTTATATTTGAATTTGTATATAATAAGAACCATAGTAAGGGTAAGATATAAGGAGTGGCTTATAAAATTCAATATCGCCCTTAAATAAAGACGTTTTATTATTATTTGAAATTTTCACTTCAATCACAGAACTGGAAACATCCTGGGCGTATCTCACCAAATGGATTGGGCTCAAATATTTTATGTTTTTGCTTAAGGATATTGTTGCATGTTTCTATCATATTTTAAGCCAAAGGCATACTACGGAATTTTCTAACTGTACAGCTAACTGTAACTAACTGATTGTACATACTTTAAAAAACAGGTTTTTGTTTTTGGATTATTCATATTATTAAAAATATTACCTTCTAATTTAGAGTTGCCATATTAATGACTGATATTCCGATTGATATTGATTTATCTATTGACTACCTTCATTCATTTACATTTAGAATGGAGTACTCATATAAACAAAATTGTGTCTAAAGCATTTAAAAATTTACATTTTGTGATAAGAGATCTAAAGGGTAGTACTAGGAACGCTAGAGAATTAGCATATAAAACATTAGTAAGGCCGATACTAGAATATGCGACAAACGTTTGGGATCCTCATGATAAACTGAACATTAAAAAGATAGAGAAAGTGCAACGAAAAGCAGCTAGATATACGTTAGGGAGACATAAGAAAGAAGACAGCGTTACAGAGATGTTGAAGACGCTCGGGTGGGAATCACTGGAATAAAGGCGAAAGATAAACCTGTTAATAGACATCTTCCAGGTTAGAAACGGAGGCGAGGCATAGACAGAATTAAAGAATAGGATAGAGGAACCACATTATATAGCTCGAGGGGATCATAAATATAAGTTCAAACATAGAAAACAAAAAACAGATATCGCTAAGTTTTCCTTTATAAATAGAGGAATTAAAGATTGGAATAGGTTACCTGAAGAGGTTTTCAAACCATACCCGAAAAGCAAAAAAGATTTCAGAAAAATACGTTTTAATTTACTCTAAATGTTACGGAAGTATATGATGATGTCATGATGTATGGTATATGTAGTGTAGTGTATATGTTTTGTAAATTTTACTGTTATATCCTTGCCACCAGAGCATTGCTCCAATTGTAAGGTTTTTTAACAAAATTAAATTAAATTAAATTAAGATCTTCTCGAGTGGTCCTCGTCGGATTCTCACTGCGATTCTTCGTTACTTCTTCTTGTAGGAATGCCTTTTTGCTGTGAGTGCAAGTGAAGGCGGAAATGGAGAAATAAGAAGGAAGTGGCGGTCGAGGGGTTAATCGTGGGGTTGAGAGTGTGTGAAGTGGGGAGTGAGAAGGAGTGATAGATTCGGAGGGAAGAAGGGAGGAAGGAAGAGGAAATCTTATGTAGACGGTGGAAATCTTTCCGGAGAAACATTCTCATACATCTACTGATTCGGCGTCATATTGATTACTCATCCCTAAATTTTGTTAGTGTAAATACTACGTTATTATTAGGTGAAGCAGTGTTATGTGGCTTCTCTCATATAAGGTTTATTTACCGTTTCCTATTAATTTAAAGCCCTTGCTAGAGGACAGTTATCCCTATTAAGTCTTAGGTGAAGGATGAATTACTAAGTGCTAATTTAATTGATCTTAATTGAATTGAAATTGATAAAGTGTTATCAAAGCAACCGATACTTATACTCGGAATTGATATATTCAGAATTTATTTAAATTATTTCTCTCTATGCGTTTTTCTAGGATATTGTGACAAATAAATATATATAAATAAGAGAGAAAAGGTTGGAGAAATACCTACACGTTAATAGGCAAAGGTAGTAATAGAGGCACATTGCGATAGAGATTGATATTATTTTCTATATATTATTTATATAGATATATTTATAATATATTATTTTCTTTCACAATAGTAATAAAAATATTCTGATAATAGTGAAATATACCTTTTACCCTTCAATAGATTAGGAATAATACTCCATGAAGTGACGCGTTACAAGTTGAGTTTAAAAATTTTGCTTATCAAGGTGTTTACTTTGTGTTATATTCTATTGATGTCTTTATGAGCGAAATCAATTCATTAAGAGCTCTTTTGTGCCACCATACACATATATACATTAATAAAATGAATAAGTGTACATGTGACTTAATTCTTCATCGAAATTCGCGCATCCCTCAATCAATTGTAAACGAACAAATATTCGAAATATATAGCTATAAATCAAATCAGATTGCTAAGCTTTGCAGATTCCTTAGTTAGGGTACACAGTTGCCATCCATCATTTCCTAAATGTAGGCGATTTGTACCTTATACCCAGGCATTTAATATGAATCTGCTACATCTATCTACATAATAAAGTAATTCTGAGGAGAATATGAGAGAGTAAGATAAAGGGAGGAGAAACTGCTTTCCACTGCAACTGGTGTCTCCTGGACATGGATTATGTTTCGGGTGAATGACGATAGAGTTTGCATGGAGTTCCCAACTTGTTGTCGCCGCACAGATAGGGCGGAGGATGAATAGACGACTGCGTGGCGGAATAAATCGGGTATATACATGTCTGGTGAAGGGGTGCGATCGGGGGACTATAGCGAAAGAGGAAGTTAGAGCGATAACAGTAATGGAAAGCCTTCCGATCTGTGCACCTGTTCTATCCTTAACCGTTGCTCGAGAATCTGACGGCGATATCTAGCAATATTGTTGAGGACTCTCCACTGCGGGCAACGAAGAATACTTGCATTGTGTTGAGTCAGACATTTTTACATTTTACAGTACATTTTTTACTGATCTTTTTCGCCTTTATGCTATGCTCGATGAGACCATGTGAAAATTTAAAAACTTGAAATCGAATGATTCCGCTCGTTGTAATTTTAGTAACTTTAGTAGGTGCCTCATGATGTACGATCATATACTATTCGTTCAGCGCCTAATAATTATCAAATATTCTAGGTAAAAACACCTTCAGTTACTCTTTATCATTTCTGAAGAATTTAGTTAGGTAGGGTACAAAGTTACCCCTTAGCATTTCTGACTTTCTCATTGTTTTAAATGAGTGCGATGGAAGTTCGAAGACGGTCAGGAAATCGTGAACGACTTATCGCATAATCGATCGGAAGAGATAATGCTTAACTCGTGTACCCACAAAACGGTCAAACCTGAGCTGCGCATTTCAGGTCGGATCCCCGCCAAGAATTCGGCTCACCTCGATTCTTATCAGAATCAACGGCCGATGAAATTACCACTCATGGCGAAAACCGTAATGGTCTCTACGCAAACGTTTTATGGCTCAGAACGTTTCCTAGCCCTTCTATTATAACCCCAACTACGTGATAGGCCGTTATTAAACATTTTCGACTATTTATTTAGGTACTAATCTCGGGTTCAGATTTGGTTTATGGCCCGGGGCACGTTCCTGGAAACCGTCTTAAATTAAACGGAATGTTAAGATGCTTTCAGCAGGTTACACGTGCTGCTCCGATTCTGCGCTTCAAAGCGATGACTTCAACGAACGCAACGTCGAAATAACCCCTCCGGGTTATGCATGCGGAGCTGACCCGGAATATGGGACGTTGGCGGCTTAGCGTCGCGGCTTATCTGCCGGATTATTCCCATCTCGAGCACGCCTTAAGACGGACTTATGAATACCCGCGAGCATTCGCGAACACTCCGGACTCGATTTCAACGATCCTGGACTGCGATTGAAAGGAACTTTCCGAGCCGTCATCTTCGGCGAAACAAAAGAAGGCCCATTTCCCAAACGCCTATTTTTCTCGTGGTGTGGGAGGAAGGCGTTAGGAGGGGTGTAGGAAGAATAACACCTCATTACCTGTCGCTTTGATTTATCCGCCCTAATTAGCCGCTGCTCACGGGAGCACGCAGCAACAATAAGAGGGCGGAACTGGTTTCCAGCGCGGCGCGCCAGATGGGGTTACCTGCGCTTCTCAACGGATCTCTTATAAAGAGGAGATCGAGGGAGAAGATACGGCGCTCCGAAGGCGGTGGTGTGGGGAGGAATAAGTTGCAACGCGAGGATGGGGCGTGGGTGGGGGTGGAGGGGGCCGTGGGAAGCGGAAGACGTCGCTTCCCCTGCCCCCAGCAACCAGTTGGGTGCTGTCGACTCGAAGATAGGTAATTCCGGGGGCAGAACTGGCAAGGGGCGGGGGACGTCTCTCATTTTACCACTCTCTCCCGCTCTATGCGATGGGCGGTATCGGAAAATCACGCATTCCCACAGCACAATGGACTAGTTGCTGAAAGAGGAGATTGACATTGCGTGGTGTGGGAGCGGTCGAGACTGGAGGTGGGATGGGGAGTATAAGTCGAATGAAGTAAAAGATCGAAGGAATCACGATAGGGGAGAAGGGAGGAGGAGCATATATGCAAGAACTGTTTCATCGGAGGCGAAACTTGTATGTAACAACACATTTCATTTAATATGATAATGTAGTATTAGGTGAAGGGCAAATCGCCAATTCATACCCAAACGGTGTAAAGGATTTCAGCATACTAACAGAAAATTATTGAAAACTATTATTTATATTGCGATGAAATATTTTGTTTCTATCATAAACATCCCGCAGAAATACAACACATACAGAAGTAAAACGGGCTAAAGAGGGTATAAAAATCACACCATAACATTTTAAATACATCATTCGACTCACATTTCGCGACAAACACTTGGTGGTGATGATGAGCGACGAACAAACATCAAAGACCAGACAAAGTTTAGACTATAACCTAAATCGCTGGTTTAATCAACCCTGCTTAATAGAACCAACGTGTAGTTTAATTTACTTAATGTTTTCACCGTTTAAAGTTGATATAAACTTCATACAAAACCGAATTTGCAATTATATAACAATTTACCTTCACCACTGCTTAAATTTTATATAATGAGACTATTTCATTAGGTGCCAAGAAATGCGAGCAACTAGCTAGTCGGATAATTTTCATATAAGAAAACTTACTTGGTATGGATCATCTTCCGTTTCCAGGATGAAAGTTTACGTTGAAGATGGGACAGTGACCTACGAGTAATAAAAAAATATAATTCATGAGTACTCTGTTACTGGCTTACCCAAATATATCTTCAAGCGTTGAAATAAAAGAGGGCTTGAGTATGTAAAAAAATTTATAATTATTTTTTTGCTGTCAACAGGAAGAGAGAGACGGTAGATGACGGAGATAGGATGAGTGGGAGTGAGTAGAGTTGAGATGGACGGAGACGAGAAGGTGCTAAATGAGTAGGAGATTCGCGAAACGAAGTCCAACTCTGCGATGAAGCGGAAGAGATTACTATTTGACGGAGAGTTCAGCCAGGAAGTTAAGCCGAGGAATGAGGCTTTCATTTCAGTCCACGCGCCGGAAAATGCCGACTATAAGCATAATTATGCAGCAGATTTTAAGCATGCTGTTCATAAATTAAAGAGCCAGGAAGGGGCAGTGACATAGGTAATGGGAGAGGCGAAATATTTTATGATAATTCGGTTAATATGAAGAGAATGAAGGTGAAGCTAAAGTGTAGTTCATGCAAAAAGAAACCTGTTTCGAATTTTTTCCTGTTTTTAATTACTATATTTGAAAAAATTCCTAAGAAAAAAATACAAAAAAAAATCTCCCAAATATAGTATATCTCACAAAAGACAAAATACGCATTTCGTCAGATTTTATCAAAAATAGAAGCGACTGTAAAGGAAGGATTCTATGAATATCCATAAAAGTCTTAGCAGTTCCTTGGTATCTAATTAAGTCATTTACTTTGAGTTTGCATAAAGACGGAATAAATTTGAGAGTTATCAAATTAGTTCATATTTATGCGAGCTGAAGTTTAAAAAAAACTTAGTTTGTAAGGTAAATGCATAATTTTACATCTGATCTTTGTCATGATAGATAGACGTTTAATAAAGGAGTACTCCAATACCACCAAAAAGCAGAAATTCCTGTTACCACTGTTACTTATGTTACCACCAGTGGTCCGTCTACTTCTATGATATATAGGATATAAATAAAACTGAGAAATAATTTATTGGGCTTAATAAGTATCGAGGCTATAAAAGACTGAGGACATTGCAAAAATTCGAATCAACAAGCAAAATTTATCTCTTTATATGTTCACCACATTTGCTGTATGAGTTATGTTCGTGTTGGTAGTTATAACCTAATAGTTAACGCGAACGTCTAAGGGAATGCAAGTGAATACTGAGGGAAATAGAACTAGTTTTGAAGTGAGAATTAGTGAGAATTGTAATTTCGTGAGAATTTTTTTGGCAGATATGTATGCGAATAGTTTAGGGTCTTGAGAAAATGATGCTTTTATGACTATCCATTAAAGATTTTATTATTTTCAAAGAAAAAATATCAATTGTAAGTTACTTTAATTAATGACCCGAAATTTGGGCAGTGATAGCAAATGAAAATCTATTTAATTTAACAAACGAAAATTAATTTAACAAACGACAATACAAATAGATCGTGTCTATCCTGGTGGTAGCCTGGTAGTTTGCTAGCTTACTGACCTTGGGGTCTCGTGTTCGACACCAATAATGGACATGTAATTTTGTATCTGCCATCAACTAATTGGAAGATTAGACCTAGAAATAAAATTAAATTACTTTCCCGTATAAAATATATTTTAACCAGTCTAGAATCTGCCAGCAATCGTCCTTCCGTGGAAGTCGTTTCAAGAGACAATCAATCAACATCTCATCCTTTCTGGAGTACCAAAAGACATTAGATCCCTTTTTACGTTGCTCGTTCTTCCGCTGCAATTCTCTCCCCCTCTCAACCCCCCAACCATTCCCATCAAAACAAATAGCGTGACTGCAATTCTCCTTCGTCATATTTTCGCTCCTTTGGCTAAATCCTCCTCACGACCTCTTCCCCTCTTTCGAGACTCGCAATCGTTAAAAAAGATATGAGGATGCATAAGTACGCGAGTGGTACCGTTACGATTTATATATATCCTCTTTTAAAGCGCATGTTGGAGGAGGAAATGCATGTCTGCCGACTTTTCCCTCCTCAACATTTAAACGAAAGAAAAAGTGTCGTTTATCGTCGGTAATGCGTGCATTGCAACGGAAAAAAGGACTTGGAAGGAAAGAGGGTAATCTCGGAAAATATATCGCTGGGATTTTTATTCGTCTGGCTTGGGCTCGTAAGGACCGGCATTGTTATCGTTGGAGCCTTGTTTCTCCTCATGAAAATAAAATCGCAATCGAAGGGTTTGCTTTCCAGTTCATGTCTTAAATGCAACTTAGACATTCACTTATTGGTCACAAACGCAAGATAAAGACCAAACGAATCACAAAAGTCCACGGCAGCGAGATAGAGATATTCGTTCCCAACCATAATAAATTTTTTTATAAATAAAACGATCATATACGAAGAAAAAAGATAATATTTCTCGTTGAATTCATAGTCCCAAAAATCAGCGTCCTCAAACCAAGAAGACGATATTGACTATTCATAAATTATTTCACGCCTATAATTTTTTATTCCCTTGAAGCTATCCTTAAATGGATGTTCTGGTCTTTACGACAAAAAATTGCATAAGAATAGAAAATAAGAATATCCCCTTTTATTTGGAACAATTTAAGAAAAATTCGCTTCAGGAAGATTTTTTTTTAAGTTTCACTATACATGAGACATCTACTCCATGAAATTCTCTTCCGTTTGCTAAGTATATGAGAGATATTGATGAATTTTTACTCGTGAATTGTGAAACACTGATAACAACAACGTCAAGTAATATTTAAATCAAATTAGGGAAATATTCAATGAGAATTTCATATAAGGCTGTGGATATTTACAGCCTTGGCAATAAATTTGGTAAAGAATATGACCAGAAAATAAGAAGAAAATCCATTGAAAGTCATAGATTAACGATTGAAATGATTCAAATCAATGAATTGAACAAACGAATATGGTATAACATATTTGTAGGCCTTAAAATAGTTTTAAATGAATTAGAAGTTAGCTTATTTAGAAATCAACAATTTTATTTTGAAGAAAATCACTCCACATTATATTTTAATCCCTTTCTTTTTCTCGGGGAAAACAATATTTTGCTCCTAAACAGTGTAAACGAGGGAAGCGATCGCAGCGCCTCATCAAAAGCGTAGACTTAGCGAAACAAAATAGGCGTAGAGGTCCCTTTGAGAATCCAATTGAATTCGTGAGAAAAGAAAATAGATGGGAATCATCTCTTCCGGATTAAAGCATCGCCAGAGCAATATAGAAATCACCGTAGTGCTGTAGGTATTGCAGACAAAAATCCTCTGTAAAATCAAATGCCTAACGTTTTTAGAGCCTCTTCCTTTGATTTTTTTCACTTTTACAGAACTCGGCGCTTCGTCTACGTTCTTAACGTGTCTGCAACTATGATTGCTCTTCACGCCTTTTCTTCCGTGGGTAAATGCACATATGTTCTTACGAGCCACGCAACTCCCAACATTTCACTGCATTCCTATTTGTATTTTTATTTGCTTCTTGCTTCACAGTCTACGTATTTTTACAGCCCATGCAAATTCCAGTTTTATTAAACTATCGGCCTTGTAAAAAACGTTCCGCGTACAGCCTTCTTCAAAGTTTTTACGGCCTACATGCGACTTGAGGAACATGTTTCCCTCCTTCTTAAGTCGCTCTTTGAAAAATTCTGCAAGTTTTTGGAAGCATTTTGATCGTAAACTGTTCTGCAGGAAATGTGGAGTTTTCTCGATTTTAAATTCGTATCATTAATTCGCCAGCAAAGTTGCCTAGAAAATATTATAGTGCGGCATTTGGTTAATCTGAATCATGAGTTATGAAATAAGGATTATAAAAAATAGATTATGAAATATTTCCCAGTTCTATACCTATCCAAGTGACCAATTTGAGGTTTATCAATAATGGAATCCGTAGTATAATAAAAGGGATACGGTGACTTTGGATAGGCTACTTTCCTTAATTAAGGAACCCAACCCTATTACATCAAGGTTAAGAAATGCAATGTAATACTTTAAAAGAACTATACATTCATAATTATATACCAATAAGTTTGATTTGATTTTTCTAATTTTAAACCTGAGCCTAGCAAATTAATATTTTTAGACATACTCCTTGAATCCGTCTTTTTATCTTATTTCACGTAGCTGTGCATCAGTACAGATTTTTTTCTTCTTTGAAATAATTAAATATGATTAAGTATAGATGCAGTTCTTTTTGCAATCGATCCGAATTTTAATATTTTCTTATGACATGAAGTTAAAATATGAAAAAACTACTTTATATCTATCTTAACAATTTATGTTACTGAATACATTTTTCTAAAATATTTGACAACAAAGATTACCGTTTGTTAATTTGCGTTCTGTATTGACGGTTAAATATGTGTGTACTTTCGAGGAAAAATCAAATAAATAACTTTTGAGTATGAAATAATAAGAAAATGCATGATTGGCATTCCATGTTTTTTCTGTCCTCGTGAAAACATTATTTAAAAAGGAAAAGAAATTTTCTTTCGCTAAATAAACTTTCAGAAGGACTCGAGAGAGCTTTCTGGTATTTTAGCTGCGGTTGCTGCGCAAAAGATAAATTTACATGCTTTCGTCGGTATTAATTTAACTCAAAAAGAAGAATATAAATTAAATCGGAATAACCAGGTTAGAAGATGAAATAATATCTCAATGCTACCGAACAGGCTCTCTTTCCTTTAATTCTATAGCAATGAAATGGAAACGAAAGATACATTACTATCATTACAAAGTGATATAAAAATCCAAGATTTCTCTGTGTGTAAGTTGATTGTAATGGGCACATATGTAAGACAAAATAAAAACTCAAAGAGAGGAAATCGCGACTTATCACATTTTATCAAGCAAAGAGTCGCAGAAGAGTGTGTTCTTTGCAGGTGATGAACGGGAGAGTATAGAACACGGCCATCAACAAAATAAAGTTAATACAAAGTAAAAGAGAAAGGAGGATTAAGATTTCTTGAATGACATGGACCGCTGAATAAGTGAAATGTGCTAAACAAACAAAGATTGGTGATCGTAGTCTCATTATGTCGCAAGGAAGCTAATAAGATTCGCGGAAACAACCTTTGAAGTCTGCTTTGACTGAGCAAGTTTTGAGGCCAGAGCATGTTCCCTAGCTTGTCTTGATGAAGGAAAATGTTCATTCATTTTCATACAAAAATATTAAATCGACATTAATTAAGGGATCCTTCCAGGAAAACTTAAGTGTATGGAGCAAGGGAATATTCGTAATTTTATAAACGTGTAAATAACATATGCTTACGTAATATTTCGAATGATGTCTTATGTCATAAGGTCCAACGTTTATTAAAATTGAAAATATCATTCGTAATATGTTATAAAGATTATGTAGACAGAATTAAATGGAGTAGAAATAAACGAGAGGCTACGTGAATGAAAACGATATATTTGTGTTTATTTTTGCAGAATAATTATTGTAATAACTATTGCGTTGTTTTTATATAATTTTAACGGAAGTATATAGGAAGGCAATTTTAGCTTTTTGTAATTGCAGTGTTTTTGCTGTCGTTACTTTAGCAGGTATTAATGAACTGGGTATTATAACTGGGTTAGAAAAACTCTTTCCGAGTTGTTAGCCTGGTAAGCAATCGGAACCCATCGTTATGGCCGTCTTCACCGGACTGACAACCCGAGAAGATTTTTTACGTATATAACACCGGTATTGAGTTTTTCTAGTAACCTCGATGTTTAATTTAAACGCTATCCTAGAAAAATAACCAAGTATAGTAAAATAGATGCTAAAATAAAAACATATAGAGAAGAAGTGGTTTTAATTCTCAAAATTTGGATAAAAAATGCAACCGTATGCTGGCTAATGCAACCTTCCTATAATTTGTAGTAGTAGTAGTACTGTTAAAAGTGCTTCGACAGCTAAGGTCATTTCGCACGTGAGCCCCCACCGGGAATCGAACCCAGGACCGCTTTCATTGAAGTCGAACGCGTTGCCCACTTGGCTATCCGGGAACCCTAGATTTTCTATAATTTGTAATCGGGATTATAACTTTTTTTTAATGTGATTTCTTCTATAAATCTTCCGATACATCCTCAATTATGTATACAAGATACATGGAACGGAGATGACTTATTTTGAAATAAGAAGCCAAACCTCAAAGAATGAGAACTTAGCGGCACGACTCTCCATCCACTATTAAATACAGCTCCTTATTCTTGGCCGATGTTTGCTCTTGATATTCAGTTTTGCACAAGAGCCGGCGGAATATAGTTCGCGTCGGCAATGGGATTGTGTTTCTTCAACCTTTTGGCCAAATTGGGCAAATTCGGGCGAACGGCTGAGATGGAAGTTTGAGGGAAGGGAAGGAAGATCCTGGGGCCACGAAGACTCTCTCCTGCGGTGGCTGCTCCTAATCTTCACCAATTAAATCCTCAGAGCGCAAAACGACGAGCGGCGCCCTCGCCCGGGGCCCCCGCCAACTAAACCCCATCCCGAGCATCACGCTCCGCGGCTTCTAATGGGGAAAGGCCATGTATGTACTTATATATACGTTTGCGAACCGCACGGGCGTGTACGTAAGTTAAAGGATTCGTCGTCGCAGGGAATTGCCGCGATTGGGCCCCGAGACACGGCGAGATCTTCGAAGCGAGCTATATGCGATTTCTCGGCTCTTGTTAAACAATTGCGCCGGTAATTGATGTTGATGAATTGCTTCCGCGGAAAGATAACATCCTAATTCTTTTGAGGAGTTCCTCTTAAGGGAGATAATGGGTATACAGAGCCACTGTTCCGCAAGCAAATATTATCTCATCCATAATGGATTGGAACTTCGTTCTTTCGGCTCATTTAGCGCAAGTCGTATTGAAGAGATCTTTCTCGTTTTATTTTCGAATTCAGGAATCTGTTGCATTTCTTATTCTTTGCTGCTCTAATATATTCTTTTCTTGAGAGGATTTAAATGTATTTCATTTCCAAAGTGTAACACTCAGTTTAAATACCGAGGGCTCAAGTCTTATTAAGAATGGATAGAAAAAGAAATACGTCGTTCAAATGTGGTGTTTCTGCCGCGTCCGATATTAAACGTAAAAGGGGAAGTATAATATTTCGGCATTAAAATTCCAGAATAATTTTTATACTTTTTATTAATATGCTTCAACGTCAGTATGTAAAAAGTTAGATGTTGAATTGAACGTTACAAATAAATATTAGCATTGTAAAATAAAATTGTGAAAAAAAATTACCGGTAGGTATTATTTTTTTCAACATATATATAGCTCTAAAGGTTACGATGGTATTTCGATCAATATTGGAAAAATCCCTTACTACTCATTTTCTTTAAATTTCCATAACAGTAAAGTATTCTCCCCGAAGGCCTCTTGGGACCTCGTCCCCTCTACCATCAAGTACGAAGAGCTACGAGGTGGAAATGAGGCTTACTAATAAGATGAGGAGTGAGATAGTTTTTGTCTCTTCTCTTGCTTTCCTCACTGAGCCAGAATGCTGCAAGGAAAACAAGCCTACGTTAGTATTTCCTTAAAAAACTTTAAAATATTCAACTGTGCATATGGGGTCATTTTAGGAAATGCTGTATAATTAAACAATATATTGCGTCATGTGTTAAAAGTGGAAATAAAAAATCTCTAAATATTTACGGGTTAATATTCACGAGCTCTATATAATTTAAGAAATTACGTCACTTCAATTAAATCTATGTCCCGAAATATTCATATTAAAAATTAACTAGTCGAAATATAAAAGCAACATTTCCTTCGTCTTCAAATAGAATGGAAATTGCCGCTGCCAATGTTTACTAAAATTTCTCCTGAAAGTCCAAGTCAATTTCCTGGAAGAACTCCTTCGAAATCGCGCGTAAGGAGAGGGCGTTTCAGTATTGTTTTGATTGAAGCGAAAGGAAGGTATATCATTAAACAGCGGGAGTGTATATCGGGAAAAAAGAGAAGTCTGCCCGTCTAATAGGGTAAGGAGGGGAGCGAAGCACCTCTTCCAGTCTGTTTACATTGGGAACCCATTTTCGAATGGATGTGTTTCCTATGAGAGAAGATGTGGGGAAAGGGAAGATCGCAGTCTCTCGCGGATCATAACACAGCTGCGGTTGAGGAGCTAGGGTTTGATGGGAGTTGGGGTAATGGCGGTAGAGAATGGGAAGTTGTGAAAAGAGAGAGAGAGAGAGCTTAAGAGGCCTTTAAAATGAATGTTCCGAAGAATTCACGGTATTGTTCTGTTATGGAGAACTGTTGTGTGGCTAATGAAATACGCCAGCGCGGAAATTTCACTGAGTTCCGAGTGAAGCAGAGGAATGCCGACGGAAAATCTACCCATTCAAAATTATATTCGGCGTTTACTTTTCTTTTTAACTTATTGAGAATTTTTTTAGCTGAAATTATGAATCAAAGAGGCCGGGATTTCGAAGTTGCTTCAAAATGTATCGGGAATTTTAGAAAGACGTTTGCAGCCATGAGAGGTTAAATTGCATTCAGGTATTTTAGTTTCTATTAAGCTTACATGGAGATGCTTATGAATATGGTATTTTGTATTTATACATAATTTGCTTCTTTTCTTAAATCATAAATTTTCTTCGTTCTGTAAGAATTAGATTGATAAGTTTGCTCAATTAAAGACTAATTCCACATTCAGATATTTTTGTAAACTTTCAATAATTCTGGAATTGATTATTGAAGTATATAGGAAGGCAATTTTAGCTTTTTGTAATTGCAGTGTTTTTGCTGTCGTTACTTTAGCAGGTATTAATGAACTGGGTATTATAACTGGGTTAGAAAAACTCTTTCCGAGTTGTTAGCCTGGTAAGCAATCGGAACCCATCGTTATGGCCGTCTTCACCGGACTGACAACCCGAGAAGATTTTTTACGTATATAACACCGGTATTGAGTTTTTCTAGTAACCTCGATGTTTAATTTAAACGCTATCCTAGAAAAATAACCAAGTATAGTAAAATAGATGCTAAAATAAAAACATATAGAGAAGAAGTGGTTTTAATTCTCAAAATTTGGATAAAAAATGCAACCGTATGCTGGCTAATGCAACCTTCCTATAATTTGTAGTAGTAGTAGTACTGTTAAAAGTGCTTCGACAGCTAAGGTCATTTCGCACGTGAGCCCCCACCGGGAATCGAACCCAGGACCGCTTTCATTGAAGTCGAACGCGTTGCCCACTTGGCTATCCGGGAACCCTAGATTTTCTATAATTTGTAATCGGGATTATAACTTTTTTTTAATGTGATTTCTTCTATAAATCTTCCGATACATCCTCAATTATGTATACAAGATACATGGAACGGAGATGACTTATTTTGAAATAAGAAGCCAAACCTCAAAGAATGAGAACTTAGCGGCACGACTCTCNCCCGTGCAATAGTTATTGCTCTTTTATAAGTTTTCTGCTCTAAGTTCAAATTTGATCATAGATAAATAATTAATCGATTATAAATGCATGTGAGGATGTTACACATTCCGAAATAAAACATTAAAAAAAGACTTAAACCATTGAAAAGAATCAATACTTGTCCAAACTTAATGTACGTAAAACATTATTTGATGATTCACCATGATAGCATCAGCTTGACTTCCCTGGAATATAACATGAGTACTTTCTCTGCTAACTGCCATTTAATGCACCGAAACGGAAATTATTCATGATTGACTTAGCTACGACTCGGATTTTCCAACTACATATCTGGTAATTAAAAGCAGTTCATCTTCCTTAACCTCATCTTCAGAGATAAGGATGAGGTTTTTTAAAATTCAGTCCAGATTTTGAGCTTAGTTTCAACAAGGAACCTATTATTGAGTACATTTTCTATTTTTATACGGTATTTCTAATATTAATTTTTATACTCTCGGAAAATAAATTTTATTTTATTCACTTTTCCTTCACATCTTCAGGAATATCCTTACTACGTTCAAGTCCAATCAAGATCGATTTCCTCCCCAAAAAGATTACTTCGAAGTAATAAAGTATTCCTGAAGATTTGTTACCGCGGCAGTGTGTGCTTTCATCTGGAAGCAATGCACCTTCGAAGGACTTCAATTTTCTGCCTCGCATCTCCTTCTGGCGAGAGAAGGGGAGGCGTCTTGGAAGAGTTCGCTCACGGCGATACTGCGTCGCTTGGGAATGAGGGACTCTTCCGAACACTTACTCTCTGTTTCCGTTCTGCATTGAACCCCGAATCCATCATAACCCCGATGTAATTGAATAATAACAAGGATAAGGGAAATAAATTGGAGTGGAAGGATGGGAATGTGGGCTCAAAGGAGGGAGGAGAAAGGGATGAAGGAAATGGCACTGCAGGTATGAGGAGGGGAACTAATTTTCACTTCCTTACGACATGATATTTGAGATATTAGCTCTTAGACCTCGGTTAATTTAGTTATTAACCCTTCTACTTGTGTACGATTTTGATGTGTTGAAAGTATCGAATCAAAACCAATTTGGGTTATTTCCTGTCGATGGAAGAATGATGTCGGCGAGATTTTGGCAGCATAATAAATATTCTCGAATTGATACGTGAAATTCGTAATTTCGTTTTGAAAATGTTATCTGTTCTGGAATATTATGCTTGGTTATCAAACGATTGCATTGAATAGTGATGAAAATGATTTTGGGAGTGAAATTTTAAATTTCGTTAAATTCAATAAAATATGTTTGCTTGAATAACTTCATAGGAATTATTTAAGTAAAGCTCTTTCAAAATAAAAAAATCACGAAATAAGCGTACTTCTTACTAAGTTTTAGAAACGCAAAATTCATGATATCTGTACATAGACGAAACTAATGCTGATATTTTTACAGAGATCATTATTAGATTACCCTCACTACTTCAAATATATGTTTAAGATGCTTATTTCAGAAATTGAAAAAGCGAAAACGAAACAGAGCAATTTATAAGTTTTTTATAACTAAAAATCTATTATAACTATAATTCATCGAAAACAATTTTACACACGACCTATCATAAAATATTTGGTTGAATTTGTGAACGGATATTTTCTCTTCAAAGACAAGCTATTGTAAATAGGGATAGAATGTTAAGTTTGCTAAACCATTTTGACAAACTCGGTTAAGACAGTATCTACGCTAAAATCTACTTATTTCCATTTTTAAGTTAATCTACATTACTAATATCACCTTTAAAAAGTGTTCTTATTGCAAAAGAATTACTTCATCGCATAATATTTCCGAATTACGGACGTATATAGACGTATACTTCCGCTTAATTAATTCACCAATTTTTCTCGCGGGGCAGATAATCAACGATGGAAGCATAATCGCTTAATTTTCGCTGTTTGATTCCTCAGACCGTTCCAAATCGCGCAAGAGAGAGATGGAAAATCGAGGGAAGACGGGAGAGTGAACCCATAATGACCCCAGACCTCCTCTTCCATCGGAATCCTTGTCATTATTACGGCCCACCGAAGGATTTTCGTGCCGGGCGAAAAGGAAAATTGTTCCGCCTCCCCCCGACCGTACGTAATAAGAGTAGCAGAGGAGAGCAGACGGCATCAAACGACCGCCGACTATTACTCCAATGGCGGTCCATTCGCAATCACCAGAGCGTCGGTCCATCTCAATTGTGAACTGTGAGCAAATAACTCGACGTGAATGGGAAGGCCAATGTTCGCCCAGGGACACGTTGGGATTTGAATAACGAAGGGACTTCGACCACCAGATGAGAGAAAAGGGGCGGAGGGGGGCGCGGGGGCGATAGGTGGCAGGTGGAAGTCCGGGGTGGGGGGCAGAAAGATGGAAGGAACGCGGGGAGAGTGAGGAAGTGGATACCTGGGATATATCCAGATGAGGAAGTGCGAGAGGTTCGGGACGCGTATAGGGTGACGCAAAAGGGATGATAGAGAAGTAAGGATCGGCAAGGGAGCGCCTTTCCCCCAAAGGAATAATAAAAAAATTGGCGAAAAACAAAAAAATAGCGAAATAAAAAATGGCGCAGGTCGCGCACACACGCACATCTTCTCAGGATCACTCACAAAGAGGTTCGAACCGCATTCCCCTGCATCTAATTTCCACCGATATGAATCGTGGAGGACACCGACGGGGTTTCGGAAGCTGGGTTTTTTTACTCCGCAGAATAAAATGCGAAAAACAAAAGGAAAGCGCGGAGGGAAAATGGGAAAAAAATAGACTCGCGTAACGAATCCGAACGAAAAAAAAATGGCGCAGACAAAAGAGCGACGTCCCGCGGGCGTGAACGAGACAGAAGCCGACGTCACAAGGCGGGCATCACGTGATCAGAAGGAAAGGCACGGAACACGCCGCGCACGTGTGTGTTTTTGTCGGTGGAATGGCAAAATGCGACTTTCATTACCTACGTGTGTGCTCCTCGTCCTTTTTTATTATTAAAATTTCCCTCTGTGATCATTCCTCTATGCTCGTTTGCTTATTTTCCACTATTCAGCTCTGATTTACTTCGCCATCTTTCTTTTTTCCCCTGACTTTGTCGTTTATTTCCGCATAGCGGAAAGGCATACGGATATGTCTCTCGGGAGGATTCACAGAGGACGACATCTCTTCTTTTGATCGCCGTTCGAACCGTCACTGCTCCATTCACGTGCGTTTGCGTGCCAATGAGTGTTTCCGCAGTCGCCGTCTACGTAAAAAACGCGTCAATTCCCCGCACAGAAAGACGTCTTAATTCGGACTTTTATCCCCTCCTTGGATCTGTTCCGCCAACGACAGCCCCGTGATAAAAGTCGGGAAGAAAAACACGATATTTAAAAAAAAGAGTCGGTTCCGGACGCACTTGTGTATGAGGGAGCGATACTCATCTGTGAAGGAAAACGGTCGTTCGGCCATTGAGCGCAGAGACGCGGATAAGAAGCGGAGAAAAATTAAACGCACGCCGAATAATTCTTTCGTTTCCCGAATGATTCGGATCTCCACGAATTCTAAAGATAAGGACACGTGACCGGAAATGAAAATATTTCGGAAAATGGAGGCGATGAAAATTTCCTGCGCGGCATGTGATAGTTGGATCAGAAGAAAGATTTCTGTTATTAGGAGTGGTGGAGGAATGAATACAAAGTGTCGTGTGTGTGTGCGTGAGTAGATCCTTGGAAGATGCGAAGAAAGGAAGTCTTTGGCGGCAAAATGAATCGAGGACAAAACGAGGCTTTTAAGCTTGCGATATCTTGGAATCTCCGGAAAAGTACGATTTGAATGCTTTTCTTTTTTGATTGCTAGATGGATTCTTCATTTAAAGAGACCATAGGGGAAATACTTGAGCATGGTTCCGCAATCGTTTTAGAGTGTGCGATTTATTTAGGTGCTTTCGTGTTTGCGAATATAGATATTAATATATAGAATATCTACCATGGGGCATTGATAAATTTTAGAGAAAAGAACTTTAATAAAATTCAGACAAATAGTTGAATCGTTGATTGTTAACGCTTTTTTGAAGTAGCATATTAAATATTGACGGAATTAAATACTCAATAACACCTAATGAATCGAGATATCAATACATTATGCAGACAGTAGTAGTATTGTTAAAAGTGCTTAGACAGCTTAGGTCATTTCGCACGTAGGCTCCCACCGAGAATGGAACCCGTGATCGCTTTCGCCTAAGTCGAACGCGTTGCCCACTTGGCTATCCGGGAGTCCATTATACATACAGTATATACTCGTGTATGGGTCGAATCCACCGATTTACTTAAAATTTCCAATTTTTACGTGTATCGTGTAAAAGTTTAACCTAGTTAAAAATCTCGTGTATGTTAGATCCTAATAAAATCACGCAAATAATCTTCAAGTGATATTTATATTTGGTAATACGTATATATTTACTCATTTTACCGCACAATCACCGCCGATATTAAAACATTTGGTCACATCGCGTCGCCAATTTTTCAATTAAAATATAAGTAAATATATTTTTTTAAACAATAAAATAATTTTTCGAGTAAATGTATGTGTTATGCAAAAAATCATCTAAAGATCATTTCCGAAGTTTTTATTTCGTAACTTTCCGGATGACCCTCGTATTCGATTGAAATTTGTATTTAAAGGTAGGTCTATGCACGAGTATACACAGTAACTTTAAAGCTATATTTATATTTCATAAATTAAAGATCGAAATTAACTATATAT